>WTXF01000026.1:0-312097 GCA_022496215.1 Russula brevipes
CCGGCAGCGGTCACGAGGCCTGACCGCGTAAGGGGATTCGGTGAACCGGCCCAGCGTGCTGACAGATGGACAGTCAGCATGGACCCTACTTACTCATTCTCGGACTACGATTTCTCAGCGGACTGGTAACGATTCATAAGCGCCCTTACAAAGCGCTTCTTCTCGACTAAGCGGAGTATTTCCCGCTTACTGTACGATTACTATACGGCGACTCAGCAATACTCGGGCATAGCTTGTAGGGCCCCTGCTGGGTATATAAAGACATGTAAAGTAGGACAGGAGACCTTAAGTCAAGTGTCTTGTACGACTACTTGAATATCACCCTCTTCTCTCCTCTGCATAGCCCTTTGGGAGTCTTGCATGAGCAACCACCTGGGACGACAAGCAGAGACATCGCGGAAGCTCCCGCTCTTTACAGAAAAGATCTACCGACTCTACCAGACCGAAGGACCAAGACGCTACACATACGAGTCATACTTACAAGGAGCGTACCTACTGCGATACGTCGATATCATCACAGGATCATACCACGCGCCCAAGGAAAGGGCCGAGTACCTTCAAGTCGTGTTATACAGAGGGGATACCAGTCCCACCGGCGCGTAGTGGCACTAGGCAGATAGGCCGGTGACAGACGTCCTCGTGTGAGTGTGCGATACCATTGGGGCCCCTCAGGGATGGGACTTTGGACAGTCTGCGTCCGTGTCTCCAGCCCGCGACCTCCCAGAGCTGGGCCTTCTTGATATACTCGTCCGCCCACTTCCTCTTAGCTTGGCGGATGGTGCCCTTGAGCCGGGCTTGCGCTACTCACCACGCCTCCCTGCCTTGGGCTTCCCGCAGTGTCTGGATTGCCATTGCGCACACCCCGTCCCACCAGGGGGATGCTCTCGGGTGGGGTGGCCAGCGTTTCTTGAGGACTTCGTTGTTGGTCGTGTGGATGTCTTCCATGAGCGCCGTCACTGCGAGTTCGATCTCCTCCAGGCTGGGGTTCTGGGAAAAGGTGTGCGTGGCTGACCGCACCCTAAAGGCCCTTACCCAATCTTCCCGTCGATTTGGGTCGAGGAGGAAACCCAGTTCCTCCTCTGCCTTTATTGTAGGGAGTGCCGTTTGGGTTTGGCCGGTGATGTGTAGCATTGCGTGGTCGGATCCGAGGCACCCTTCCCAGTCCACCTCCAGTCCTGAGAAGGTTGCGTCTTGTATCGCTGCCTCGTTGTACCACGCCAGGTCGATTACTGAGTCTCTCTCGTGATCTGCTCCCCGGCGCATCACTTCCCCTGGGTTGTTGGCTAGGGAGAGGAGGTTGGTTGCAGCCCATTCCTCTATCCGTCGCGCCCATGCTGAGCGCGGCATGTCAGGCGGTGACCAGGACGGGGAGTGAGTGTTGAAGTCGCCCGTAATGAGCGTCGGGGTGAGCGCATCGATATCTAGGTTGAGTAAGGCTTGAAGCCCTGAAGCATCTCGTATGTCATGATAGAAGTTGATGACTCGCCATGTTTCGTCGTCCCACACCACCTCTAGGACTTGGACGCAGGGGTGTGAGCAGATGTCAGTTCTCGGTACTACCGAGAAAAATGGGTTGGTTTGGGGGAAAAATACACTACCTATTGCATGGTCTTAATGCTGTCTTAATGCCGGGTTAGGGTCATCAGTGCTCAGTCATCAGTGTTCCAGTGTGCCAGGAACATGTATCCTAACCCAAGGGCCCTCTTGCAAGTGCCCGCCATGCCTGTGACATGTGGCAGGATTCAACTTAAGCCTCAGACATGTATTATTCAATGTGAGACCAACAAGGGAGTTAAGTCTCTCTGGCCAGGGGAGGGGGACTACCCCATCCTGCCACGGTCCAGGCGGTAGGTGCCATTCCCGTCCCCAGGCACCTGGTTCATTATGCCCTTTTTATGGGCCTGGATCCCCAAGGTGTCCTAGGTTCTTGCCTTGCCTAGTTTGATCAGGGTGGTCGTCAGACACTTAATGTCCCAGCCCTGTAGTCCACTAGACTAACCACCCAAGAACCAGGGCTTTTTACAGCAACCACCCAGTCCCAGGGTGCCAGGTGGCCTGTCCCATTGGCTGCCTGGTGTCCCAGTCAGTTGGGTCAGCTGGTTTTTATTTCCAGTTCCTGGTCTTACTAATCCCTTATCTCTAGCCAATCTTGGCAGACCATACCTGGCCAGGCCCTGTAAGGACCCTGTTGAGGAAGGGGAGGGTGAGGTTTCGAACCCGCAGCCTGGGAACCACCCCAGCTGCACCCACTGCACCACCCGTGCCCCGAAACGCACGTGTTGTACCAAGGAAAACAAGCCTTCAACATCTTTCCGGGTGTACCGTCCGTTTGACAAGATACTCCACTTTGGCCTTTCCCCCCCGCGTACATTTTGGGCACCAGTGCGGCAGTGTCCGAGTCCAGTCACCGATATCACCTTTGTCTTGTGAAACAGCTTTGGCAACAGAGTTTAGCGCAGAGTACGGATGAAACCCTAGCCAGGGCAAGTTCGAAGGTTCAAATGTTCAAAATTAAACACAACCGCAGTCAGCCGTGGCGATTGCGATTGCGATGGACGGGAACCGGCTCTTCACACGGGAAGACGAACGACGAACGTGAACAACGAAAACGGACGGAAAACAAAATCACGTGAGCAGGTCAGATTACTTATCTAATCATGCATGATGATCTTGGCCATTTCCAATCGAAAGATCTCTAAGCCAACCACATACACTCACCAGCCGCACCCACTAGTGACAATATGAAAAAGAGGATGAAAATGAAAGCGGAGCAAGAACTGGACTTGGATATTCAATTGAACGCCGTGCTTTCAACTTGAAGTGCTGATATCCCTATCTAGATGAGACCATCAAGTAATTGTCTGGTGAATCTATGAAAAAGGATCAACCACACAGGGGACAGCACACGACCACTAGTACTCCCCAGTACTCCCCTGTTTTGGCTCGGGCCTGTGCAGTTGCACTTGGTCAGGCCTTATGGATGGTGAACCAGACTCTGGGGTGTACGCGTTTCGCCCCTCGTACGTTGATTCTGCTATCACTGGGGGTAAGTACCATTAGCACCTGCCGTTTATTTATATTAATTGTACCTACTCCTCTCGGGTAATAGGTCTTTATACAAAAGGGTCGTAACGTCAACTTGACTTTGCTCGCTCTGGGATCGAGGTTGTTGTCGGGATTGTGGAGAAGTTCAAGGAGAAGGGGGCATCATATTCTCGAATGATCAATTCCAACCCTTTGTTAATGGGGGTTGTGAAGCGTGGGACGGATGTGTTAAAAGGCGGTGGCATTGGGGGCAACTTAAACCGCGGGTGCCAGTGTGTTCCCCGACCACGGAAATGCAGGCGAGAAAAATGCTTACTCTCCGTTTCAGTGGGGATTGGTAGCCCATTCCTATATGTCACACCCAGACTTCCGGACCTGCTCTACGACGAGCTCAAGATGAATCTACATCTCTCGGGTGGACAGACCATCAGAGATGTTGTCCTCATCTGATTCCTGTCCCGCACTTCGAGTTTATGCAAGTTGAGGATCTCAGACGGTAGTGGTCGTGTTTCTGCACGTTCCTAAGCTTGCTAAAGTCAATGAGTTGATGGAGAGGATCACGCTGCCTCCGAAAAGGGCAGGCTCTTCCCTGGGTCCACTCTCATGTAACGTTGGTTGAGCATAAGTAGAGGTCTGAGACTGATAACGTGTATTGGCGCGAGGGGCCATGTGGACCAGGAGATGATAAGATACTGCGGCGGTTGCGGCGGTGAGAGTGGGAAAGAAAGCCTGCAGCCGAGTGATGGAGTGTGTGGGCCGAATCTCCGCCGGTACTGGGGTGAAACATGAACATACCGAAAAAAGGGGGGCAAAATACCATATGATCCCCGGGCCCATTGGTCCCACCCCTTGGTGACTCGAAAAGGACACGGAGCAAAGGGAAGTGGGGATGAGGGTGTTTCCCGCATGAGATACGGGGCAGAGTTTAGCCTGCGGGAGCTTGGCGCCTTGGCACCAGAGTTCTGTTCACTACAGCTACAAGGACCGCTCCAACGAATAGATGCCTCAAACGCATGGAGTTAATTACCAAATGGACCCTCATTCTATTCGGACCCGGAGCTTCCCCACTGACGGACAGAAGGATGGCGGCGATCCCACCTGCCCACCTGACTCATGAAGCACGAAGCCTGGGTGTTAACACAACCATCAGTAGCCATCACAACCTTTTCTGCTGCGGACATCGACGTCATCCAAGCTTTTCCAAATAGCCTGAGGTGAACATGAGGTGGAGCCTGCGCGAATCAAGGTGCATGCTCTCACGTCGATCGCAATCAGATTCGCCTTGGAAAGGGGATATCATTTCGGTGTTCTCACCAAGGACTCCCGCATCCTCAGCAAGATCCTCAGGCTTCCGGCTTCCGAGTCCAATGGTCTGGTCACTACCAATACATCTGAGATCTATGAAATATGTTACCATTACCACGGCACATTCATTTACAGCTTCATGAAGTAACGAAAATACACTGAGGATAGCTTCCTCAATGTACTAGTCGTTGTATCTGGTACAGTACCCGGGAATCAGTTCTACGCGTAACGCTCCGCGTCACCGTTGGCTCCCAATCACATTGCCTTCTCGTTCGCCCGCTTGTCCATAGTGACGCGCGACTATCTGTCACTCGTCTGCAGTGTCTCGAGCTGCTCGGAGTCCGTGAATATGGCTGCCTCCATCCGACTGATCGAAATCGTTGTGGTGCGGGCACGCTCAGTCTTCGAGGCTGGGAGGCCTTTTTGAGGACTCGAGGGTGCACTAAAGCTGCGGCGACCACATGAGCGGGAACAAGAAAGGGACGAAGAATGTCGTACATGTCAGTGGTCCTGTTGGCAAAGTCTACCAAAGAGCGATGCATCCGCGTACCGGCGATTGTCATTACATACAGAGAGGGGCTTGGAAGATCTGTTTTGTCAAGAGCGCGTATAAGACTACGAAGATAAGGGCATCCCTCCACTGTAATGAGGACGTACGAGGTTCCACTGAACTGGTTTCGCAGCAGAGTCGTTCTCAATAAACATCTTTGGTCAAAGATGGGGGGAAAATTACCATCCAGATTCAAAGCAATGAATATCTACGACGTGAGACGGAGATGAGCAATTCAGGAATGGTGCGAGAAAGTGGCCAGACTTACTACGGGCACAGCCTCAGCAATCGTAGCAATTAAGAGCCAAATCAATCCCTTACGAAAGGAAAGCAACTCAATGAGTCGAAAGAACCACGACAACAGGAATCCGTCACCAAACCTGTTTCCAGAGGAGTTGGGAGAGACCAAATGTGCCCCCGCCGTCACGGCGCATATGAAGTAAGCCCACGAGCATCAGTAGAAGTAAGGAGAGGTCGGTAACAAGCATGGCAATGAGAGTGGGAGCGCTGGTCTGGGTGTCGATATTCACACATCTAAGACGTGTGGGTGCCCACACAGCACGGCCCTGCGGGTAGAATAAGCCCAGGGACCTAAGGCCATTGAAAACGGATCATTTACCCGTGCAAGACCTGTTACGAAACCACATTAGTATCAAAATCCAGATTGTCTGCAATTCGGGGAGTGGATGAGCCTCACTTTGGATAAAGAACGCGACGCTGATTCCCCATAGACCGAATGCGGTCGCCACAGCAAGCTTATTCGGATCCAAATCGCCACGCTTGGAACTTCATTCAGTACCCAGTCCCATGGAATTTGCACGAAGACGTACATGCGAAGTACGATCAACAGCGAACCGGCGGCCGAAGACGTGTAGCAAAAGAACTAAGGGAGTGGCAAGAGTTCTAAGCGTTCTAAGATGGGAACGCTTTGGGGCAGACTCACAAGCTGGAAAGATATCCAAAGCTTGAGATCGTGATCAGTCAGCGTCGGGGTGTAAGCGGGCGGTGCGGAAGACTACGTAGTACGTACCTGACAATTTATGGGAACCGTGACATCCATACCGACAATGTTAAGTATTACGCTCATCAGACCTGCCACACGCGCAAGAGAGTAGACCTATTGAAAGAAGAATGAATAGGAGGCTCCTGTGTAGCGGAAGGAAACGATAGCCTATCGCTACGGACCCATATCGACCACCTGTAGGGGCGACGGCCCCGAATGACCGCAAATTCGTAGTCGAGAGTAGTGAAGAATTCCCAGCTGGACATGAATCGTTGAGCCTGTGACATGCGGACAAACGGCAGACGCTCACATGTAAAGGCCATCCACGGCGTGCCAAAACCTCACAAGAACCACTATCCAAAGAACCAGATCGTTGACCTTTTCAGTTTCTAGAACGCAGCCACAGAAAACCACGCACGAATACTCTGTTGGGCTATGAGGGGACTCAGGTCGCGGGGGCTAACCATCCTGGCAGGCAATTGATCGTGAGGACAAGCAGAGAAGTGGGCTTGAGAAAACGCCGTTCCTCGCGGTGAAGCACTTGATGATATACATTTATAGATATGTCATGCTGCAGACCGTGCCAGGCCATTGTCCTGGTGAGCGGTAGTGACACGCCACTGGCACCGCTGCAGGAGCCGTGTTGATTGTTAGCTTATGTCCTTGACAATGATTGATAGGTACCTACTTTTGGAGGAATGGAGGTACAGGCAACGCTTTGCCGTGCTGCCGCGCTAACCCAAAGGCTCTCGAACTTAATGATGCAGCGCGGGAGTACTGTACTGTATTTTCTTTAAGTTCTTACTCGGATACAGTATAGTAGCACCGTATGGAGTGTGAGAAATCAGATGATTTGAAACTGAATGGAAGAGTGGGGCTTTCAGCTAGTCCGGGTCCACAGGCACGCACGCATCACGATTTGTGTCTTCAAGTTTGATGAAACGCACGTGTTGTACCAAGGAAAACAAGCCGCTGCCCTTTAACGTCTTTCCGGGTGTACCGTCCGTCTGACCAAGATACACTACTTGGCCTTCCCCCCCGGGTACATTTTTGGGCACCAGTGCGGCAGTGTCCAGTCACCGATATCACTTTTGTCTTGTGAAACAGCTTGGCAACAGAGTTTAGTGCAGAGGACGCGTGAAACCCTAGCAGGGCAAGTCCGAAGGTTCAAATAATTTGCGGGCGATTGCGGGGGAACTTCGTCATTCCCAGGGTCTTTCCTTTTCGACCAATCCGACCAATCCGACCAATCACGACCAATCGACCAATAATCCGACCAATCCTGACCAATCCGCACGTGACCTCGGGCCTCTGTCCTTCCTTCCCGTCTTCCTTCCGGTTCTGAATCCCTCTCCCTTCGCGTCCCTCTCCCTGAGTGACCTGTCAGTGCCAATGCCCTCTCTGACGACTCCCCCGACAACGATGCCCCCTCCAATAACACCCTCCAACCGCCACCCCCCCGATGACGCCCCCTCCAGCCGCCACCCCTGATGACGACGCGTCGACCCCCCCTCCAACCACCCCACTGGACGATGACCTTGGGCAGGTCGTCTTTCGCTGCGCGCGGCGACATCGCCCGCGCCCTCGCCTCAGGCCCCGGGCATTCCTGGTGACACGACGGCCTCCTCCCAAGGAGGTTTCCCCTCAAGACCACAAGTGTTGGCCCCCCCAGAGTGGGGCTCTTCATCAACCCTTCGGGTCTCGCGCCCGCTCGGTCGCTCGCTTTTGTGCAGGCCAGTTGGCCTTGCACGTGGCCCCGACCATGCGCGGCTGTGGTGCCTCGACCGCCTCACCCTCAGACTCGAAGTCACGCTCGTAAACGCGTGAGTGCGCAATAGCGCGCGGCCGCCCCACCCTAGTGCCCCTCTCGCTTGCACACGCGTGGTTGCATGCGACAATCCGGCCGCGACCCCGCCGCGACACCCCCTCGCACGCAAACGTGGGGTGTGCGTGCAACAGCGCCCGGCCGCCCCACCCCAGCACCCCTCTTGCTCGCACACGCGTGGGGGGTGCATGCGACAAACCGGCCGTGTCCCCCGCCGCGACACCCCCTCGCACGCAAATGTGGGGTGTGCGTGCAACAGCGCCCGGCCGCCCCACCCCGACGCCTCTCTCGCTCGCAAACGCGTGGGGAGTGCATGCGACAAACCGGCTGCGGCCCCTGCTGCGACACTCCCTTGCACGCAAACGCGGGGTGTGCGTGCAACAGGGCCCGGCCGCCCCACCCTGACGCCTCTCTCGCTTGCAAACGCGTGGGGAGTGCATGCGACAAACCGGCCGCAACCCCCGCCGCGACACCCCCTCGCACGCAAACGCGGGGTGTGCGTGCAACAGGGCCCGGCCGCCCCACCCCGACGCCTCTCTCGCTCGCAAACGCGTGGGGAGTGCATGCGACAAACCGGCCGCGACCCCCGCCCCGACACCCCCTTGCACTCAAACGCGGGGTGTGCGTGCAACAGCGCCCGGCCACGATCACGCACGTCCCCTCGCACGCAAACGTGGGGTGCGTGCAACAGCACCCAGCCGCGGCCCCTCACCCCGACGCCCCCTCGCACGCACACGCGGGGAGTGCGTGCAGCAGCGCCCGCCCGCGACCACCCATGCCCCCTCGCATGCAAACGCGGGGGGTGCGTGCAAGAGCGCCTGCCCACGACCCCGCCACACCCCCTCGCACGCAAACATGTGGGGGGTGTTTGTGATATTTTGTGTATCATATTCCTACTCGATAGTTACCTTGTCTCTGTAATAGATTTATTTTTTTCCCCATATACAAGCTGCTGAGTGACGGCTATGACGGCTTTGGCCCGGCCTGTCATCTCTTTCAGGCCAAGCCGGGCCGGAACAACACTTAACCTCGGGTCGGGTTGGACCGCTGACGGCGCTGACCAAGCGACGGAAGGGGAAACCCCCTGGGCAGGGGATCCCGGATGCGACCGCAAAACCCCTGGGACAAGCGGGACCGCACCTCCGGTGCGATCCCCCTTGCCATCACCAATTTGCCGATTGCGGTGGGAACAGAATCACGTGAGCAGGTCAGAATAACTTTACTTATCGTGTCATCATGTCACGATCGGTGCACGACAACCAGGTTCCATTGGCCGTTTCCAATCGATACAAGATCTCTAAGCCAACCACATACACTTACCAGCCGCGCCCACTAGTGACAATATGAAAAAGAGGATGAAAATGAAAGCGGAGCAAGAACTGGACTTGGATAATTGAACGCCGCCGTGCTTTCAACTTGAAGCGCTGATATCCCTATCTAGATGAGACCATCAAGTAATTGTCTAGTGAATCTATGAAAAAGGATCAACCACACAGGGGACAGCACACGACCTACTAGTACTCCCCTGTTTTGGCTCGGGCCTGTGCAGTTGCACTTGGTCAGGCCTTATGGATGGTGAATCAGACTCTGGGGTGTACGCGTTTCGCCCCTCGTGCGTTGATTCTGCTATACAATCACTGAGGGTAAGTACCATTAGCACCTGCCGTTTATTTATACTAATTGTACCTACTCCTCTCGGGTAATAGATCTTTATGCAAAAGGGTCGTAACACGCCACCGTAGCGGAAGCCGCATTGATGGCGTAATATTGTTGCTGCTGCTAATTATAAGGTCACCTATGTCTTCATGGATCGATGGCGTGCGCAATGCAGCACACGAAAGACCGCGAATTTGAAAAACCTTGGGATTCAGTTGGTACGCTTTAAGTTGGGAAATTCTGCGTTGTACTTAGGAGAATCCACCGTCGAGCCCGACCACGGCCACGTCTTTGAAGTTTAGATTTTCTGTATATCCCTAACTTAAGACCCAAGGAAGTTCTTTCCCTTGCTTGTTTGAAATCGACGCGAGAAATCGTTGGCACCGCATGATTAATTCGTGCTGTGAGTCCGAGGAAGATCGGCCCCGCTGGACACATGCAAGTTGCCAACAGTACGTATTGGGTATTCAGAGTGATCACTAAGCTAATACAATTCGTTTACTCGACTTCAACTATCTGTGATTCCCTTTGGGGTCGAACTTGAGCCTGTGGCCCACATGAATTCTGGACGCCCTTCCTACATCTGGCAAACGTAGAATAAGTTCGATGGGATAACAAATGAGCGTCATCATTTATAAGTTCGAACTGCGCGCGCAGGCACTGCAATGTCTGTGTCTGTATCGGCATCTGTAACAAAATCGATTCCCCCCGCGGTCCACCTCGTCAATGTCCGAACAGATTTTCCTGTGTCTGCTCATTTATGTTGTGCTAATGCAGGACTCCTTTATCTGCCGTGTCGGATGCCGCCCGGAAACTGCGTACATGACGGTCTCCATCTGATTGAATGGTGTCGGTGTGGCGTCGGTGCGCCTGGTCTTCAAAGTGGTGAACCCGCCCACCTCGAGATTTTCGTGCGTACTAAAATGGCATCAACCCCAGTGAGTGGAAAGAGAAAGGAGCTGAAGAATGTGGTACATATCGGGGTAACTTGTCGCAAAGTCGACCAGAGAGCGGTGCATCCGTGTGCCAGCGACGGCAATTATGATCAAAGAGGGAGCCTGGAACATCTATGCAACAAGAGGGCACAAGAAAACAAGGTATTCCTCCGCCGGTACTAAATAAGGGCGTACGATGTTAAGCGGATCTGATTGTAATACAGTCGATTTCAATGGACATCCATCATAGTAGATCAGAAATGAAAACTTTACCATTCAAATTCAAGACGATGAACACCTGGGACATAAAGAAACGAACGACGGAATCGGAGACATGTGAGAAAGCAGCCAGACTTACGACGCGGAGAACTGCCAGTGCGAACCATTGCCATGTGTGGCGAGTACTTCAAGTTCATCTTTATAGCTTTGCCCTGTTCGGTTCGCCGCGCGCCCATCGGTGCACACGGGTTGCTTGACGATGTTCTGTGCGAGTTGGAACTTGACTCAGGGAGACGGAGAAACGGAAGCGGTCGTCGCTGTCCGCCATGAGGTATGGATGGCCGTCGCTTGGCGTGCCGCGCGGCGCGGTGGCGAGAAGATGGTGGAC
The DNA here is from genome assembly GCA_022496215.1 of Russula brevipes. Taxonomy (NCBI): domain Eukaryota; kingdom Fungi; phylum Basidiomycota; class Agaricomycetes; order Russulales; family Russulaceae; genus Russula; species Russula brevipes. Next base: position 10,927 of record WTXF01000026.1, read on the forward strand.
TGTGACTGACTCGAAGGTTGACGGATCGTGCAACATGGATGTTCCTTCGAGTCCAGGAAACGCATTGTACGACACATTGAAAAGTGCAGTATTTTTTTGGCCACTGTTGATACTCCATAGCTCGGCCGGCGTGGGGAAGTTGGCGCATCTGATGTACTACCAATGTTTGAGGCGACATGAGAATAAGGACATGAGTATGACATTTGGTGCTGCCGCCGATCTTCACGAGATCGGCAAGTCCAGTGGTGGTCAAGTTAAACGCTCCTGGAGTGTGAGTTCTGCGTTGAGTGGGTCACGTACTCACCGACTAGTACAACTGAAACCAAGGGATCAATCGTCCCAGGCTCGAAACGGGCCGATATTCCATGCTTTCCAGAGCACTACGAAAAGTAATTCATTCTTTCGGTTCCACCAGAATACTTTGATCGACCTCTGGTATCAAAGTCTCACTCACCCTTGCAGGGGTGCAAAGGATGGGCGGATACATAGAAGCGTATGACCGGATCCTTCAAGTTGCCGGTGTCGTCCTCTCGTACCACGGTGGACGTCAACTTGACTTTGCTCGCTCTGGGATCGAGGTTCTCGTCGGGATTGTGGAGAAGTTCAAGGAGAAAGGGGCATCATTTTCTCGAATGATCAATTCCAACCCTTTGTTAATGGCGGTTGTGAAGCGTGGGATGGATGTGTTAAAGGCGGTGGCATTGGGGACAACTTGAACCGCGGGTGTGTTCCCCGACCACGGAATGCAGGCGAGAAAAATGCTTACTCTCCGTTTCAGTGGGGATTGGTAGCCCGGGCTATTCCTATATCTCACACCCAGACTTCCGGACCAGCTCTACGACGAGCTCAAGATGAATCTACATCTCTCGGGCGGATAGACCATCAGAGATGTTGTCCTCATCTGATTCCTGTCCCGCACTTCGAGTTTATGCAAGTTGAGGATCTCAGACGGTCGGTAGTGGTCGTGTTTCTGCACGTTCCTAAGCTTGCTAAAGTCAATGAGTTGATGGAGAGGATCACGCTGCCTCCGCAAAGGGTAGGCTCTCAGTCCACGGGTCCACTCTTATGTAACATTGGTTGAGCATGAGTAGAGGTCCGAGGCTGACAACGTGGTGAGACGGATTATTGGCGCGAGGGACCACGTGGGGACCAGGAGATGAAAAGATACTGCGGCGGTGAGAGTGGGAAAGAAAGCCTGCAGCCGAGTGATGGAGTGTGTGGGCCGAATCTCCGGTACTACGGTGAAACATGAACATACAGAAAAAAGGGGGCCATATGATCCCCATGGTCCCACCCCTTGGTGATTCAAAGGACACGGAGAAAAGGGAAGTGGGATGAGGTTAACAACAGCTTTCTCCCGGGAGATGCGGGGCAAAGTTTAGCCTGCGGGAGCTTGACACCAGAGTTCTGTTCACTGCAGCTACAAGGACCGCCCCAACGAATAGACGCCTCAAACGCATGGAGTTAATCACCAAATTGACCCTCATTCTATTCCGACCCGGAGCTTCCCCACTGACAGAAGGATGGCGGCGATCCCACCTCCCCACCTGACTCATGAAGCATGAAGCCTGGGTGCTAACACAACCATCAGTAGCCATCACAACGCTTTTTGCTGCGGCTGTCGACGTCATCCAAGCCTTTTCACATAGCCTGAGGTGAACATAAGGTGGAGTCTGCGCGAATCAAAGTGCATGCTCTCACATCGATCGCAATCAGATTTGCCTTAGAAAAGAGATATCACTGCATTCAGTGTTCTCACGAAGGCACTCTAGCGTCCTCCAGGGGTCCGACTTCCAATGGTCTGGTCACTACCAATACATCTGAGATCTATGAAATAAGTCACCATTACTACGGCACAATTATTCGCAGCTTCGTGAAGTAGAAGTAACGAGAAATATACTGAGGATAGCTTCTTCCAAGCATTAGTCGTTGTATCTGGTACCCAGGAATCAGTTCTACGCGCAACGCTCGCGTCGTCGTTGGCTCCCAATCACATTGCTTTCTCGTTCGCCCGCTTATCCATGGTGACGCGCGACTCTCTGTCGCTCGTCTGCAGTGTCTCGAGCTGCTCTGAGTCCGTGAACATGGCTGCCTCCATCTGACTGACCGAAATCGTTGTGGTGTGGGCACGCTCAGTCTTCGGGGCTGGGAGGCCTTTCTGAGGACTCGAGGGTGCACTAAAGCTGCGACGACCACATGAGCGGGAACAAGAAAGGGGATGAAGAACGTCGTACATGTCAGTGGTCCTGTTGGCAAAGTCTACCAAAGAGCGATGCATCCGCGTGCCGGCGATTGTCATTACGTACAGAGAGGGGGCTTGGAGGATCTGGTTTGTCAAGAGCGCGTAAGAGACTAAGACAAGGGCATTCCCCCGCTGTAATAAGGACGTACGAGGTTCCACTGAACTGGTTTCGCAGCAGAGTCGTTCTCAATGAACATCTATCATTGGTCAAAAATGGGGAAAATTTACAATTCAGATTCAAAGCGATGAATACCTACGACGTGAAACGGAGATGAGCAATTGAGGAATGGTGCGAGAAAGTGGCCAGACATACCACGGGCACAGCCTCAGCAATCGTAGCAAATAAGAGCCAAATCAATCCCTTACGAAAGGAAAGCATCTCGATGAGTCGAAAGAACCACGACAACAGGAATCCGTCACCAAACCTGTTTCCAGAGGAGTTGGGAGAGACCAAATGTGCCCCCGCCGTCACGGCGCATACGAAGTAAGCCCACGAGCATCAGTAGAAGCAAGGAAACGTCGGTAACAAGCATGGCAATGAGAGTGGGCGCGCTGGTCTGGATGTCGATATTCACACATCTAAGACGTGTGGGTGCCCACACAGCACGGCCCTGCGGGTAGAATAAGCCCAGGGACCTAAGGCCATCGAAAACGGATCATTTACCCGTGCAATACCTGTTACGAAACCACATTAGTATCAAAATCCAGATTGTCTGCAATTTGGGGGAGTAGAAGAGCCTTACTTTGGATAAAGAATGCGACACCGACTCCCCATAGCCCGAATGCGGTCGCCACAGCAAGCCTATTTCGGTTCCAAATCGCAACACTTGCTACCTCATTCAGTACCCAGTCCCATGGAATGTGCACGAAGACGTACATGCGCAGTACGATCAACAGCGAACCGGCGGCCGAAGACGTGTAGCAAAAGAACTAAGGGAGTGGCAAGAGTTCTAAGCGTTCTGAGATGGGAACGCTTTGGGGGCAGACTCACAAGTTGGAAAGATATCCAAAGCTTGAGATCGTGATCAGTCAGCGTCGCGGTGTAAGCGGGCCGATGCGGAAGACTTCGTAGTACGTACCTGACAATTTATGGGAACCGTGACATCCATACCGACAATGTTAAGTATTACGCTCATCAGACCTGCCACGCGCGCAAGAGAGTAGACCTATTGAAAGAAGAATGAATAGGAGGCTCCTGTGTAGCGGAAGGAAACGATAGCCTATCGCTACGGACCCATATCGACCACCTGTAGGGGCGACGGCCCCGAATGACCGCAAATTCGTAGTCGAGAGTAGTGAAGAATTCCCAGCTGGACATGAATCGTTGAGCCTGTGACATGCGGACAAACGGCAGACACTCACATGTAAAGGCCATCCACGGCGTGCCAAAACCTCACAAGAACCACTATCCAAAGAACCAGATCGTTGAACTTTTCAGTTTCTAGAACGTAGCAACAGAAAACAACGCACGAATACTCTGTTGGGCTATGAGGGGACTCAGGTCGCGGGGGCTAACCATCCTGCCGGGCAATTGATCGTGAGGACAAGCAGAGAAGTGGGCTTGAGAAAACGCCGTTCCTCGCGGTGAAGCACTTGATGATATACATTTATAGATATGTCATGCTGCAGACCGTGCCAGGCCATTGTCCTGGTGAGCGGTAGTAACACGCCACCGCTGTAGGAGCCGTGTTGATCGTTAGATTATGTCCTTGACAATGATTGATAGGTACCTACTTTTGGAGGGATGGAGGTACAGGCAACGCTTTGCCGCGCTGCCGCGCTAGCCCAAAAGCTCTCGAACTTAACGATGCAGCGCGGGAGTATTTTCTTTAAGTTCTTGCTCGGATACAGTGTAGTAGCACGGCATGTATCAAGGGTGAGTCATCAGATAATTTGAAACTGAATGGAAGAGTCGGGCTTTCAGCTAGTCCGGGTCCACAGGCACGCATCACGATTGTGTCTTCAAGGTTCAAGCTTCAAGTTTGATGAAACGCACGTGTTGTACCAAGGCAAACAAGCCGCCGCCCTTTACAGCATTAACGTCTTTCTGGGTGTACCGTCCGTCTGACAAGATACACCACCTTGGCCTTCCCCCCCGGGTACATTTTTGGGCACCAGTGCGGCAGTGTCCAGTCACCGATATCACTTTTGTCTTCTGAAACAGCTTGGCGACAGAGTTTAGTGCGGAGGACGGATGAAACCCTAGCTAGGGCAAGTCCGAAACCTTTCAGCGATTTGCGACGGCGGGAACAGAATCACGTGAGCAGGTCTCGAGAAAATTGGAATTGCCCGGGTGCACGACAGCCAGGCTTCCATTGGCCATTTCCAATCGATACGAGATCTCTAAGCCAACCACATACACTTACCAGCCGCGCCCACTAGTGACAATATGAAAAAGAGGATGAAAATGCAAGCGGAGCAAGTACTGGACTTGGATATTGAACGCCGTGCTTTCAAGTGCTGATATACGCTGATATCCCTACTAGTATCTAGATGAGACCATAAAGCAATTGTCTAGTGAATGTATGAAAAAGGACCAACGACATAGGGGACAGCACACGGCCTACTCCCCTGTTTCGGCTCGGGCCTGTGCAGTTGCACTTGGTCAGGCCGGTCAGGCCGGTCAGGCCTTATGGATGGTAAACCAGACTCTGGGGTGTGCGCGTTTCGCCTCGGGTAATAGGTCTATACAAAAGGGTCGTGAAAGTTGACCATCGGGGCAGGCAAGGTAAGATACACGGAGAGGTAGATTTAGGAAAAATGTCGGCCCCAGCGGTACCCGGTCGTATGCATTTATAGGCTGTATCGTATCTGAACCCTTCGTACTAGTAACATGCCACCGTAGCGGAAGCCGCATTGATGGCGGAATATTGTAGCTGCTGCTACAGCAAGATCCAAAATGGATGACCCTTTCTGGAAAAATTATATGCTTAGGCTGAGGTTAAATGTGGGTCGGCAACTCATGCCGTTCTTTTTTCTCACACAAAAATTATTCACAGTAATAAAAAAAAGGTTTTATGTAATCTTTTTGAGAAATTTCAGTGCTAAGTAGCAAAGAGCAAAGAGCGAAAAAAAAGGGCACAGCCGCACGATGAACGCGAATGCGTCGCGTGCACCTGAAAGACTTCCAAACCCATTGCTGAGGGAGGCTGCTGTCCCGCATGAAGGCGAAGCCGCTTGCATGCATCTTGAGGGTGCGGAGCCGACGATTTGCGGCGCCTCAGTCGCCTTGCTCTTGGACTCGGAAGCGTGCTCCAAACCGCTGCCAGTGGGGCCCAAGCTCGTCGTCCAGCAACAGTGCACGGTCGAGGCCGTGTGCAAGGCCAACTGGCCTGCACAATGACGGTCGACCGAGGCAGAGCGGACACTGGAGAGGGCTGGCCTGGATGAAGACCGGGTAAAGTGTTGGGCGCCTTTTTTCACTTTGTTACTGGGGATTTAAATGGGATGTGTGGAGCACAAAGGGCAGCGGGCAAGTGAAAAAAGAAAGATAAAGATAAAGGGAAAGGGAGAGGGAGAGGGAGAGGGAGAGGGGAAAATAAGGGTTAAAGAGAGGCGAGGGCGAGCGAGTGGAGCGAGGTCCGGGCGCCCAGACCCAAAGTCTTGAGGGGAAGGGGCCGTTGCGTCGCCAAGGGGGGTCCGGGGTAATAATGGAGGGCGCGGGTGATGTCGCCGCGCAGCGAAGACAGCCTGCTCACACACATAGTCAGTTCTAAAATATGAGTGCTCACTCACCTTCCAATCCTAGGCCACTAGCTCAGTAGCTAATTTTCAGGATTTCGGGCCCAACGGAGTCGAGAACGAGGAAGAGTGTCCGGGCGTCGTCGTGGTCGTGGCAGAGAGCAGGACGCACGATGTGAAAAAACGTGAGAATTTCGGCCAACGGAGTTGCTCCAAGGGGAATGAAGTCACGAGGAAACGAAGCCATGAAAGCCGGGGTCGGCACAAAACAGGATAACTAGACAATAACTCAAAACTTGCAGGGGGAACAGTGATAACTGTTGGATAACCTCGAATTTTGTGTGACAACATAGGCGCTAATAATTTCTCTACTACTTAACTATGAGCTCAGCTGTCAAATCTTGAAGTCCGCAAATATAAATATAAGTAAACAAGGGCCATCCATTTTGGATCTTGCTGTAATTATACACAGGTCACCTATGTCTCCAGGGATCGATTTGGCGTGCGCAGTGCAGCACACGAAAAGACCTCGAATTTGAAACCTTTGGAATTGGTACGCTTCAAGTTGGGAAATTCTGGCGTCGAAGGAGAAACCACCGTCGAGCCCGACCACGACGGCCACATCTTTGAAATGTAGATTCTCTGTATATCCCTGACAACCAAGGAAGTTCTTTCCCTTGCTTGTTTCAAATCGACGTGAGAAATCGTTGGCACTGCAGTGCATAATTAGGCCGTGCTGTGAGTCTGGGGAAGATCGGCCCCGCTGGACGCATGCAAGCTGCCAACAGTACGTATTGGGTATTCAGAGTAATCACGAAGCTAATACTATTCATTTACTCGACTTCAACTATCTGTGATTCCCTTTGGGGTCGAACTTGAGCCTGTGGCCCACATGATTTCTGGTCGCCCTTCTTCCTACCTCTGGCAAACGTAGGAAAAGTTCGATAGGGATAAAACAAATGAGCGTCATCATTTACAAGTCCGCACTGCGCGCGCAGGCAATGTCTGTGTCTGTATCGGTATCTGTAACAAAATCAATCCCCCCCGCGGCCCAGCTCGTCAATGTCCGAACAGATTTTCCTGTGTCTGCTTATTTATGCTAATGCGGGACTCCCCATCCCTTATCTGCCGTGTCGGGTGCCGCCCGGAAACTGCGTACATGACAGTCTGCATCTGATTGGGTGGTGTCGGTGTGGCGTCGGTGCGCGCGGTCTTGAAAGTGGTGAACCCGCCCACCTCGAAATTTTCGTGCGTACTAAAATGACATACAACCCCAGTGAGTGGAAAGAGAAAGGAGCTGAAGAATGTGGTACATGTCGGGGTAACTTGTCGCAAAGTCGACCAGAGAGCGGTGCATTCGTGTGCCAGCGATTGCAATTATGATCAGAGAGGGAGCCTCGAACATCTATGCAACAAGAGGGCATAAGAAAACAAGGTATCCCTCCGCCGGTACTAAACAAGGGCGTACGATGTTAAACGGATCTGATTGCGATAGAGTCGATTTCAATGGACGTCCACATCATAGACCAGAAATGAAAATGTTACCATTCAGATTCAAAACGATGAATACCTGGGACATAAAGATATGAACGAATAGGAGACATCTGAGAAAGCAGCCAGGCTTACGACGGGAGGAACTTCAGCTACAACAGCAAGCAATAACCACATCAATCCCTCACAAAGGGAACCATATCAATGAATAGGAACAACCACAACCAGAGAGAGCAGCCATCATACCTGCTTCCAGAGGAAATGTGTCAGACCAAACGTGCTCCCATCACGTATGCGGAGTAGGCCGACGAGCATCATAAGAAGCAAGGAGACGTCGGTAACAAGCGTGACGATGAGGTTCGGTGAGTTGATCTCGGTGTTGGCACTCGCACACGTGAAATCCGTGGGAGCCCACTTAGAACGGACCTGCGGATGGGATAAGCCCCGAGGCGGAAAGCCACGAAAACGAATTATTCACCCGTGCGATACCTGTCGCCAAAACCCATTAATTTTAGAATCCAGATCATCTGCAGGTTGAGCGAGCAGAAGGGACACACTTTGGATGAAGGATGCGACGTTGATTCCCAATAGGCCGAATGCAGTCGCCATAACAAATTTATGTCGCTTCCAAATCGCAATTCTGGCAGCCTCATACAGTGCCTGGTTCCAAGGGACTGTCGATGAAGACGTACATGCGAAGCACGATCAACAGCGAGGCGGCGGCCCCAGATGAGTAGCAAAAGACCTAAGGAAATAAGAACAAGAAAGTCCTCAGAACTCGGAGTTTGGGACGCAACGGAAGAAGTGCCCACAAGTTCGAAAGATATCCAGAGCTTGAAATTATGGCCTGTTAGAGCGGAGGTGCAAGGCGGCGGATACGGAGGACTGCACATACCTGACAGTTCATTGATGTCGTAACGTCCATACCGACAACGTTAAGAATCACACTCATCAAAGCGGCCACGCGGGTAAGAGAGTAGATCTATCGAACAAGCAAATTACCCCGGGGCTGCAGGGCAACTTGAAGGGACCATCATTACGGACCCATATTGTCCACCTGTAAGGGCGGCGGCCTCGAATGACCTCCCATTCATAGTCAAGAGTAGTGAAGAATTCCCAGCTGGACAGGTACGATTTAGTCACATGAGGTGCAGGAAAACGGTAGACACTCACAGGTAGACACCATCTAAGGTGTGCCATAGCTTCACAACAGTGACTATCAAAGGAACCAGATCATTAGGTTTTCTGGTCTCCAGAACAGAGCTGCGAAGGGATACGCACTATAATCCTGCGCGACCACAGCAGGATCGTGGAAGTTTACCATCGTGGCACGGCAAGTGATGGGGAGGATACGTCAGAAGTGGAGTTGGGAAAAAGGCTTTCTTTTTAGCACTTTAGGTTGAGGATAGTTACCCCATGCCGGAGGCCCTGTGAGATCGCCCGGGCGAACATCCGTGACACGTCACTGCTCCGGGAACCACGCCAATGTTAAATTTTCACTCTTGAGGATCATGGACAGGCGCTTGCGTCTTTTTGGGTGAACCGAGGCGCTGCCGATGCTTTGGCTGCCGAAGGCTCTCGGACCTGAACATGAACTTCATACTAGTAATCATTGCGATGCCAGAGGAATTTTCTTACGATTCTATTCGCATATAGCACAGTAAGGTGGATAACGAGATGGATTGGGAGGCGGGCTGAATATCGGGATGTTGAGCCCTGGGACAGGGCCACAGGACCGCATGCGCATGGCGTGATGGCGCTTCGATGAAACGTATGATGTGTGGGCAATGCCCGGTCCGGTAAGACCGTCCGGCCATGACGCCGTGAGTTATCCACGTAACTAGTGTATATTGCAAAATATCCAGGACATGGGATGTAATGCATATACTCTTCACTAGTGCTGTAGAGGAACTCGCAGGCCGAAATCTCAGCCTGTCAGTCTTCATCGACCGAAGTTGGTTACAGTCGTTTTTACTTCCTAGCAACCAGCTGACTCACAGTCCTTCTCTGGTGTCATCACAACTTGACGTTCAAGTTCCTACAATAGTCGGCAAGTATGAGAGGGCGTTAGGCGCAAACTGAAGAGTATTACCACGAATTACCGCGCGATCTCTGTCGCACAAGAGCTGGGCAGAAATTGACTCAATTGAGTATGGAGACGACTCGGAGAAACCTCCTTCACCGCACAACTCCAATAGCAGTGGAAATTTACGCTGCGTGAAAGGAACAACGGGTACTGTAGTGTAGTTATATCGTGACAAAGCGCGGTATCGCGGTGCAACTGAACTCAAGTCATGTATGCTTGTAACATATGTGACATGGGCTCTACACGTTGCGTTACCACTCTGAACTCTGAAGCCTACGGGTAGTTGGTAGTATGGTACTTGACCGGAGCCTATTAAATTACAAGGACTTAGGCGTGCAGTAGTGACCCAAGAATCACCATCTGCTGTGCCTTTGCGGTACGCGTCGCGGGTCCATTTTTACAAGCATTTTTAACTAAGAAAAGTGTTCGTTGAAGTGGTTACGTGGCAACAAATTCGTTCTACTACAGCTCGGTCTCGGGCATGAGTATCGCTCCATCATACCAACAACTGCCATCCGTAAGTTTTACCCAAAGAAAGAATTATGGAATGGCCGCTGCGTGCACGTCGGGATGTGGCGCCTTGCGCCTGTCATGGGCTGCCAAATTTGCATCACGTGCATTCCTACTCGTTGCATATTTACGTTCCTTCCCACCGCTCCCTGGTGCTTCCGAGCGCTCACTTCTGTACATCCGGCAATTTGCAATAATCGCAGAAAGTTTTTTCGACGCTTGTGCTGCGGGCGACTGGCAACGACGTACTGTATGCACCAAATTCAATCTAGCGCAATGAATAACGATGACAAGGGAAAGCCACATGATGACCCGAGGTGATTAATTGCGTGAGGCAAGGCTCTCTCACCTCCACCTCCGAGTCGGTTAATTCTGTCCGGTAAAACTTATGATCCTTTCATGGCAACATTGATCAGACCCATCAGAAGCTCACTCGAAGTGGTTCTTCCTATCCCCTGGTTTCATGTCCGCATTTTATCGTCCTCTGAGCATTCGTTGAATAAGCGGCCCGTTGCGTACATGCTCTCTTGACGACAGCACCAACCTTACACGAATTCCTACAGGTAACAAGTATCGGCTGATAATGACTCCCAAATCACTGCTTCTCACATGGGACCTAGTTAGGAGTACTCCACCCGTTTCCCAGCAAATTTGGACTTCGGGTGATCCGGGACCAGGCAGAAAGCGAGTATGTTAAGAAGTCCAAATAGGGCTACTAGTAAAGTGGGGTTACAGGAATCGGACGACCTGGTCGATGGTAAACTAGTGTGATGGGCAGGGGGAAGCGCGTTTGGGGTATCAATGCTGTACTGGGATAACATTTCCCTACAGAAGAGGGTCCCAAAAAAGTCAACGGAGTGAGGTCAGTGGTAGATGGGGGTATTATATATTATATCCCGCACCCGCAAATACCACCATGTGACATCCGACATCCGAAAGCTTGATACCGACGGGAACCCTATACACGTGAATGTCAGACCCGGCAGACGCTCAGGTGCACGGAGCGAGTGATGCCTCCATCCATGCTATCCCAAGCCTGTGATTGACCGAGACTGAAGTAGCAACGAACCAACCTGGCCATACTACAAGTCCCTTGATGTAGGCACAAAGGAATAGTATATTAGTGGTTATAACAACGATTACTGACGAAAACTGCGCGCTGCGCAGGCAATACCCTCATCTAGGTTTCTCCGAATGGATATATACAAAAGTAGAACATAAATCAGAGTTTTTAGGAGTACATACTCTCACGTTGGCACCAATTACATATGTCCTTGGATGCAATGGTCTTTTAATCCACATTGTGATGTTCCCACCGACTGCTCTGGCACCTTCGACTTCCATTGGCCACCACTAATGAATACCGTATCCAACGGCGGTTCCCATCTGATACCGATTGACTCTATGTGCCGCGCTCCACATCGTTGTCGAGACTAAACCCAATCGCTTTCTCGTGCACCTGCCCGTTTGTGCTGATGTCCGATTCACTATCGTCCATATGCGGTGTCAGAAGCTGCCCAAAGATCGGGATTATCGTTACGTCCTTCCGATTCAGTGGGGTCTGTGGGGTGCGTGCTTGCTCGATATTCGAGAGCTTGAGGCTGATTTGTGGGACATCATCGTTTACACTGAAATATTGCCCGTAGTGAGTGAGAAAAATAACGGAGTTGAAGAAGAATGTCATACATATCAGTGGAAGCAGAGGCAAAGTCAACCAGTTGGCGGTGCATCCGTGAGCCAGCGATTGTCATTATGATCAGAGAGGGAGCCTGGGATATCTGCATTACAGAGAGGGTGAATGAAACCAAGGGCATCCCCGGGCAGGTGAGAAACAATAACGTACGAGGTTGAGTGGGTCTGATTTGGCAACAGAGTTAATTTCAATGCACATTCATTATAGGTAGACCAGAAATAGAGAGAAATTTACAATTTAAATCCAAAGCGATGAACACCTAGGACGCAAAAGGGGAAATGAACGAAAAGGAGAGGTGCGAGAAAGCAGCCAGACTTACGACTGGGGGAACCTCAACTGCAGTGGCAAGTAAGAGCCAAATAACTCCCTTGCGAAAAGGAAACATATCAATGGGTTGAAAGAACTATGGCCGGAGAACATCATACCTGTTTCCAGAGGAGCTTGCTGAGACCGAACATGCCACCACCGTGACAGCGTAGTGGGAGCATGCCAGCAAGCATCATGACAAGCAAGGCGATGTCAGTAACGAGCGTGGAGGTGATGTTGATCAAGGTGAGCTCGATGTTGCGGGCCACACACATAGACCCTGCGGGCATCCACACGGGGCGGACCTACAGATAGGATAAGTCCAGAGGGTCCATAATCATTCAAATAGATTACTCACCCGCACGACAACTATTACCAACAGCAGTTGTACGGGGTCACCAATTCTCTGCACGAGGGTGAGGGAAATGGATTTACCTTGGACGAGAATGGCAAAGTAGATCCCCCATATACTGAGTACGGTCACCATAACAATCCTATTTCTATTCCAAATAGCGATACTGGCAGCCTTGTTGAGTGTCCCATCTGGAGATTGTCGTAACGCGGTGCCGCATTTGAAGACTTACATACGAAGAACGATCAATAGCGAAGCAGCGGCCGCAGACAGGAAACAAGCGGTCTGGGGAAAAGATCTCAATGAAGTGCTGGCCGTTCGGAGGTGAGAACCCGTAGGAAGCAGCGCTCACAAGTTCAGAAGACAACAAGAGCTTAAAATCATGGTCAGTCCGAGCCTCGCTGTAACGAGGTAGACGCAGAAGCGACGCGCACCTGACAATTGAGTGGTGTCGTATTGTCCATGCCGGTAAGATTAAGTATTACACTCGCCAAACCAGCCACACGCGAAAGGGAGTAAATCTATCGAACGATGAATCAGTCCGGAGCTCTGGTGGCAGACGAAACGAAAGTGGAGCGCATGTCACTACGGACCCATATCGTCCACCGGTAGGGGCGACGGCCCCGAATGACGGCCCACTCATAGTCCAGAGTAGTGAAGAATTCCCAGCTAGACACTGCACGTTGAATCTCACGACAAGCAGGATAGACATAAATACTCGCAGGTAGAGGCCGTCGAGAAAATGCCACAGCTTTACAAGTACCGCTGTTGGAAGGACCAGATTTCCAGACCCCAGAACACAGATGTAAAACATACGCACAATAACTCTGGGTGACTACAGAGGGATCTTGGAAGTTGACCATGAGGGCAGGCAAGCGATGGGAGGGGTAAGGAAGTGGGGCCTGAAGAAGTGTCGCTCCTGCGTCTGATACACATATATAGAAGCCTTTTTCTATGAAGAATACATGGCAATCAGTGCGCCCTCACCGGTGGCGTGTGATCTGATACGGAATGCAGAAAAAAAGTGAACTTTTGGAAGGGACTGAGGGACCGCGTATCGCTCGAGTCGCAGTACAGCCTGACAGGCTCCAGAACCTAAAATTGGCGATCTTATGTGATGCCACTCGTGTTTCAAGGCGTGAAAAATAGAAATATAGTAAAGGTTGGTTAGTCAGAGATATTTTGAAGCCAGTTAGGTGTGGATCTAGTGGGCGTCGCGACAGCATCTCGATGAAACGTATGCTGTGCATGTGCTGAAGTCAGCCTCTAGTCCCTTTCCAGTTCCGCGTCTTAGTCAAAGTTCCTGCTACTTTACAAATACAGAATTAAGGTGAATAAAGCCTGTCTCAAGAAAGAGCTAGATTGGTCGTAAGGAGGACGTCGAACGAGCTAGCCTGAAGGTAGATGAGACGCAGGGTGCCAGTGTCTGGGTAGCGAGCACAGTGATAAATGGAGCAAGAATGTCATAGGAGTGAAAAGGGGTCGTCCAAGTGGCTTTTGAGAAATGTCCAGCGCTTACATACCTCTGGTTCCAGGTACTTTCAATTCTCGTTTCTTTCTCTCCATGGCAAGCCCGTGTTGTGGCCTGCCGCAAGGTGACCGGAAAAGGGCTGCCAAAATGCCCCATGCATCAGCGGGCCACGAGCAAATCAGCCTGGAGTACAGATGAAATGGCGGCTCGGGCAAGAGCGGGCAAGAGCAGGCGCAACCAGGATCTCGTGCGCGTGCGCGCCCTGGCGCCGTCGGAGTTTGTATTTTGCTTTTAGATGGCCTTTTCGGTGACAATTCGGCATTTCGAATTGTCGCCACCCGGACACGCGACGACGCACGGCTTCCGGCCGCCGTTTCACTCTCGCCACCCCGCCACCCAAATGGACGGGTTTACGGTGGGGCTCTAAGCTCTAAGGACTAAGCATTGGGATGGTAAGCACGTATGGCGGCGGCGATGAGGTTGTCAGATGCTCACTCGAATTCTATCCCTGCGTCCGGTGTCCCCATCCTTTCATTGATACATCATCGTGCATCATCGACCCAGTAGGAAGTCCGGAAATTACCTACGATTGTGATATGTTTGTAGCTACTGTGTATGTCGACATCGATTGCCGTCGATTACTATCATCCTTCGTCTATGCAATTATACCTCTAATGGACGCTTTTTCTACGCAGACCAGTGTACCGAACGGAACGCAACATTCCAAGTTGAAAATTTTGCCCGTTCCAAAACAACTCGTGACTGCGTGACATCGAAACTGCTGACAACAACCGTCCCCCGTCCAACTGCTCCCAAATGACGAAGTCTTTCACCACCAGAAGTTCATCAAAATTTCTTAGTTTCTTTGGTTATCTGGTTTTCTAATGACGTCGCAACTTACAGGCGTATTAAAATCAAGCTGTCACATTTCTCTGGTACAATCCCCGTGCAGCAAGATGGCTGCAACCGGCTTTCCTTCAAGTGAGGAACAGAGTAGGTACGAAGCACATGCTGCTGTTCTTCGGTGGCGATACCAAGGGAGAGGTGCAGCTCGACCTTGCCAGTTGCCAAAGCGGAGAGGCTCAAGTGCCTGACGATCGTGGTATGCTGCGTTTGCACTTTCATAAGTTAGCATACTCGTTATCTGCCATCCGCCCCCTCCCCTCTCACACTCACCATTTTCAACAAACATATTCGCACGGTGACGACAGCGGTGGGCCAGGAGGAGGAACATTTCCTGGACAAAATGGAGCCGGACAGCCAGTGTGGCCCCGCGTCAGCGAGCAAGGACAAATTTACTGTGTCTGCACATGTACCCCTTCGCCGTAGATCCTGCGCGATGCGATCATCGCTCCCACCCCAAGGGTGGCATTGAAGCGCTTCGCACTTCCACCTACATTCTCGGAGCGTGCGAGCCCCGCATACATCAACTAAAACCGTATGTAGTCCCCGGTTCCGGTGGCGATGAAGAAGTGTCTAATGGGCCAATATCCTTTCATAGCCGACCAACTACGTTCTCTCATCGCGCTCTCCTTTCCCTACATGCACAGCCTCTTTCCAGTCTATCTCCCACCTCAATTTCCCGCATCCGCCATGACAGCCTTGAAACCAGACGCATTTGATGAGGTAAGTCAGTCCTACAGTATGTTGTTCGGACTTACAGCAACCAAGTCCTCATCGCCCCTTGCAGATCTTCCTCGAGCTTGAAGAGGAAAGCAAGCATCGAGCATTGGAGGCAGAAGGAATAGTTCTTTCACCTGACGTAATAACAAGTGTGTGTGCTCCTCTTCAGTTCTGTGCAGCATATACATCGATGGTCTTGGTATGCCTTCCCTACCTCTGCCCCCTTACCCCCCCCCCCCCCCCGTCTGGCGCAGATAATTTTGGTTGACAGAAACCATGTGCACAGGTTGTCGACGAGCCTTTGCGTTCCCCCCGTGTGACCTGGCTTACCGGGGTGACGCCGCGACCCCCAGTTACTCCCCCAGTTGCCTACTTTGCTTCCGTCCTGGTGTCATTCCCTCTCATAAGCTTGACACTTACTAAATACTAGTCACGTGTCAGGGCCATCGCCTGCAGGGTTGTCGGCGCGTTTTTCTGGTGCGTCTGGACACTCTCAGGGCCTTGTCACCGCGATTGCCATATCTTCCTCTAAGGATGATGTGCCCTTCCTTGAGAACACCCAGAAGGCACTCAAGTGGCTCTTCTTCGCTGGCTTGCGAGGCCAGCAACTCTTCCCCGTCCTTGTGCTCGACCCGTTCGTCGTTCAGCATTCGATTGAGGGTGGAGAGGGCCAACCCACGCCGATGCTCTCCGTCAATGGTTTACTCCTCAAAGATCTTCAGCCCTACAATTCCAAGACCTTGCCGATGACTCTCAAATCAGTGTATCTCTTCATAATGGTCCCCGCACCTTCTGTCACGGGCCCACCTCGTGCCCTTTATGGACTGTCACTAACCTGTGCAAGATCCGCGCGCCAAACAGTTCCGACCAAAGCAAAGTTGAGTTTTCCAAGCGAAAACCGGTGTTCAGTACGTTCAGTGCGCGTTTCCTTGTCGTGGACATGCCATTTTACAGTCCGTATCTCTGAGATGCTACAGACAAGGTCATCTGTGAAGGCCCCAACGGTGAGGAGCTTTGGACCTCGGAAGAGTTCCAAATCCCTGTATACCACACCGAGGATGGTAGATTTAAGGGATCGACTCTCTTGTTCATCAACTTAGCTTCGCTCCTTTTTAGGCTCAGATCTCCGAACACACACCGGCTCCTTGACGCATTCCATTTGTGACCAGATTTTCACCAGACCCAGTCCAGACCCCTCCGCTGGCCGAAGGCTACAGACCTACCAGAAGGTACGGTGCACGCTGTCGACTTTGGTGCCGGTGGCATTAGTGGCATCGGTCCACTTACTGCCCGCAACGTCGATGGATGCGGTGTCCGCGTCATAGCTATTGGAGAGAAAGGCCAGGGTGACGCCGAGTTCTACTCGGTGCATGGTGTAAACAAGAAGTGGACACCTTCGCTTGTAAAGACAAGGTGTGCTTTCTCCGGTGACATGTCTTTTGGTTTCCTGATTTAGTCCCTCTGTGCGCACTCGCATAGGCGGAAGGTGGAGTGATCCCTGGTCCAGACACGGACCCAGAAGGCTGGTAGGTTTGACCAAGACCCCATCACGACGGGCACACTCATCAGTGTGTGCGAGGTGACTGTACAGTACATCGTGAGCAACCCCTTTCCGCCCTTCCGTGCCAGATACGCCCATAAACGCTGCTGAACCGAGACGCGTGCCCAGCTCGTGATTGTGACCCCCGTGCGTTCCCCATCTCTCTTCACCCTGGCATGAGCTGGGGCGCCAGCTCAGCTCAGCTCACGGATGGCCGCATGCCAGTCAATGAACGCGAGCAATTCTCCTGCCAGTGTCCCACTGCTCCTCTCGCTCCATGACATGGACGTGACAGTGCTTGACGCGCTTGCTGATGCACCAAACGTGTACGTGCACCTTCGCGATCAGCTAGCCACCGAGGAGCGTGGCGAGCGCAAGGGGCGAGACACGGCAGCCAAGGCGTTGACGGACTTGTGTTTTGTTTTGGGTTTGAGTCGAGTAGACAGCATTTGTAATAATTGTCATTAATTGTTGGTAATAGAAAAAATAATTTATATCTATTACAACGAAAAAAGCCACAATCTAAGCAAATCTATCAAGGTCAATAGGATTCGAAAATTTTGTCGATTTGTATCTATTTCTGTCGATACGATAGTTGAAAATCGTGTGGAATCTATCTTAATCAACAAAATGTATGGTATGTTCATGTGATTATTGTCGTCGATTTCGAGTGACTCAAACTAACGAAATATATTAAAATCGTAGGTAATTTCCGGACTTCCTACTGGGTGCATCATCCTCCAAGCATATTGGTTGCAAGACAAATCGCACATTTGGTTGAACAATGCATTCTAGAGGTACCGTGTGCAATCCACGGTCGTTGAACGTTGAACGTTGGACATGGAACTGGCACCCATGTACTCATACCCGATCGCCCAAACATAAATCTCGCCTCCCATTCGCCCATCCTCCCTCTTTTCCCTCGCACCAGTCGATGGCTTTCCCCTTTCCTTCTAATTCGACTGTGAGATCTGGCTCAGTCCTGACCAGGTCCCAACTGGCTGATTCATGTACTTCAACAACGCCGACCTGTCCTTTAACAAAATCAATTAATACCATGCTGTCGTCCACGTTCGTCTTCCTGCTCCTGACTTACATGTGCTTTACCTCCACAGATCGCAACTACCTCTTCACAACCTCTGCATGGCGCGGACCAGCCTGTGGTCATCTCCGACACAGGCGGCGACGCGTCGCTCACAGAGGACTTTCCTTCTCTGGGGACATGTCAACGTACGCAGCCTCTCATCCGCTCGCTTGCTCACCTCGCCCGGCTCCTTATTCCGCATCGGGCGCCGACGTGTATCAGATGCCCCGTGCAGCACATTTTCCGGCGCCTGCTTCGACGCCAACAAGGCGGAGGGCACGTTCCGCCTCTCTGCCACCCAATACACTTCCTCGCACCGCACACACAGCACCCGCACACTCTTCTCACCGTTCACGTACAACACATAATCACATGCATCACACGGGTCTCCAGTTGATGTGATGTTCTTTCGGTCGATGCACAATATGTGTAATAGAATATCTTTATAAATAAGAGGTGAATGGTTATAGGTGTGAAAGGCATTCATGCCTTGCCAGTCCGTAATAGACGTGAGAACGTGCCCTCAACCGTGACTTTCTTCATTATCGTAGGTTCAGGGGCTAAAAAGCGAACTATGAGCCAAGGGCTGAATGAGGTCGACTGGAAAACTTACGATCCGTCAAGTTCTCCTCCTTCACCTTGCGCTTGATACTGTCCATCACTTCGTTTACCGACGAGCGGTCGAAATCCCCGCGTGCTTTCATCAAGCCCTCTACGAATGCCAGGTTCGGTCCGTGCACCTTCGCAAAGTTCCAGAACGAGAGGAACGCCAAGCTCTTTGATGCTTCGAGGAGCGAGAGCACCATCTCCACAACCTCGAAGTACGACTCGAGCTCCTTGGCCGGCTTCAGCGTGCTGAAAAACTTGAACAACTCCGCGACGTCGTCCTTGATCCGTTCCACAGCGGCCGGCATGCGCAGCTTTTGCGTGTTGACAAGGGCAGTGAGGTAGATAACGAGGAAGCTGTCGAGCAGATCCTCGACGAGCAGCTCGAGAAGCGAGGGGTTGAGATATGTCTGATAGTCCGACATGTAGTCGCGCATCGTCTCGGCGATCTGCACGACGTTGCCGTCGTACCACGGGGCCTGAAAGAGCTGCTTTGTGGCCGGCCGCATGTCGTTGAAGATGATGTCGATCAGCGTCTGCGTACACTTCTTCGCTACGTCGAGGTACCCATCGATCGCGTCGTTCAATCGCTCGTTGATGGTCCCGCGGTACTTCTCAGAGACGAGCGGCTCTAGACGCGCAGAAAGTGCCTCGGTGTAGTCGGCCGACTTGATCTGGTCGTTCGCCAGCGCGATCACATATTCGACCAATCCGCCGGGGACCTCGTCCGGACGCTCGGACATTTTCTTGTATTCAACATCGACGACGCGCGTCCACTGGTCTTGCACGCCGCGCATGACTCGGTTCGTTTCCGATATGACGCGCGCGAGGATCATGCCCTGCCCGCTTTCCATTGCGGCGTCGACTTGCTGATTTACCATCTGGAAGAGGATCACCGCGCCTTGCAGTCCGTACTGCCCGTCTGCATCCAATTCTGGCGGCTCCGCCCGCGAAGTGAATTCGTTCAACTCCGTCTTCATGAGGTTCGCGCTCCATTCGTCGAGCTTTTTGACGATCAACTTGAGGTAATCATCGATGAGCAACTGTTCGTGGCCACCTAAAAGAGGCGGCTCGAGCAATTCTGGTGGTATTTCGAGCTCTTTCATGCTGTCCTTGTACTCCTTGAGCCACGCGTGCAACGTCAGGAGGGCACTCGCATCTGGCTCGGACGCAAGGAGTTTCTGAATCGTAGAGTTAAGCGCCTTGTGGTATTCGCGTACGAAGTGCGAATAAATGTCCCAGTCTTGAGGGAAGCAGGCAACGACGTCACGCTCGACCACGATCAAGTCCTGATAGATCCAACCGAGGTTCTCAAGGAAGGCAGTTGGGTGGTGTGCATCTCTGAGGTACGTGGCCTCAAGCTTGTCCTTTATGGTTTCGGATATGGCCTTCACTACTTTTGACCGGTAGTGTTTGAAAACTCGCGCGTTGGCCTGCATAGATTTGAACTTGGAAGCCGCATCCAATTTAGCCGCTTTTTTCACGAGACGGATCGCAATTGCCTTGGAGAAATTAGCGTGGAAATATCCTGAAAGACGAAGCTCACCTTTTCGTCCTCCTTCTCTTCAACCTCAGCTATTTTGACTATTTTAACGATGACCCCGGGGTTACCGGCACGAGCCAAGGATAATATATTCCGGGAGAGTTCGATTAAGTACTCGTCAAACGCCTCAACTATGCCGGTAAGCCGCTCGAACCTGCGAGCTAGCTTGTTGCGCGACTCGGCAGACGCCTTTTTAGCCTGATGCATGGCTTCATTGCGGAAGTTCTCGAGTTGGGTGAGCTGGAGGTGGATAGGGAGGAGGTTGGGCGCAGGTCCGAGAAGGTCATCCCGGTCGGCACCAAGCATCTCTTCGATACTGTCAAGTCGTGAGTTCATTTCCAGGAGATTGTTGACCATCTCCTCTGTCCGTTCAAAGTTCCTGTGGACCATAGATACCTAACGATTGATCAGAACGCCAGGACGGGCGAGCGAGAGATGACACACCCGACTGATTTGGTCAAACGTCGACACAACGTTCTGAGGGTCGCTACATATGCGGTCAACGGTAACCATTTCATCCCTGATGACCTGAACATTGTCGCGGGTGCTGAAGAGCTTGTGAAGGCTCTCGCTTGTCACGCTGAGCTGCTCCTTCACACCACTCTTGAGGCGTATGTCGATGGACGCCTTTTCCTTCTCGAGCTTCTTGCGAAAGGCTGGGATCTTCATGAGGTCGTCAGGGGATTGGAGATACTCGCCGATTGCCTGCGCTGCGGATGTTGTTGGTGCCGCCATGGCGGTAACGCTATTGTCTATTGTTGTGTTGTGCAATGCAATGCGAATGGCACCGGAACACAGCGAACAGCACGGTGTTCCCGGGCCGGGAAATCAGCACCGCGGCGCGGCGGATGCGGGGGCAACGGGGCAGGTTCCCGCGAGCTATGGCATGCGCTACTAGGCTATGCAATCATTCTAGCAGAAGAACGTCCAGAACATTTGGCCATACTTTCTGGCTCAAGAAAAAATGTGGCCGGGCACGAAGAAGATTGCGACGTTGCAATCATTTACTGTGCCCTCAAGTCTGGGATGGAAATCTCTGATGCAAGAATCGACTTCAGCGCAGCCGCACTCGGGATTGGTACGAAGGATGGGTCCAACCAACTGGCCCGTCTTACGGAAACCCGAACCTTCAAAGAGGTCTTCTCCGGCACCTTGGGGAACAGCCAAACATCACGCTGCTTGATAACACCAAGGTTGAAAATATCTTCGAAGATGACATCCCAGGTGGAGGCCGGCCAATGGTCCAACTCTCTGATGGAATGGTTTTACAAGCCTGACTTCTGGTGGGTTCGGCCGTGGTGCTGGGTATAAGGGATGGCTGATATGTGGCATGGCAGGTTGGCGCCGATCGCATTAACTCCCCAGTTCGTTCGTATTCCGATATTGACTCGTACGGCTGGGACCATCAAACTCGTGCTATTGTCGCCAACCTTCTACACCCCCCATGAACTCTCTCATCCAACACATCCGCCTGCCAACGGTTTCTCCCGACAGGTCCCATTGCCTTTCTCCCACTCTCTCCAACTGCGTCTTCCCTCGTGTAGTCTACTCTCACCTGCGTTGGCCGCTGTGCTCACCAAAGCAGATTGTGCGATCCTCACAAGCATGGTCAACGCCGCGTTCCGTCTGCCTGAGCTGTCCGTTCGCTATCTCCATCGGCGCCTACTCCAAATCCCCTCGATTTCGCCCGACGATATCCGCGCTGAAATTGGCATTCCGTGAGCGAGCGCACGCGATTCCACCCTACTCAGTACTTGCGTCCTCGAACAACCATCCTTCCGACGCTAGCGTGGGCATACCGACCGAGGAATCGATGCGTTTCTGCCGCTGATCGCGGGCAGCCAGCCAGGGGCCATCGCGTCCTTCTTACTACGCTTCTGACATGCCGAGGCGTATCTCGGCGCCCGAACGGCACTTCTCGGAGACGCAGCGCACATCGTCCATCCACTCGCAGGGCAGGGGCTCAGCCTCGGATTTGGGGACGCGGCAGCGCTTGCGCGCTGCATACAGACCGCCGTCATGCATGACGGCGATCCCGGTTGCTAAGGGGACTGCCGACTCATTGAAGAGGGTACTCTCTACAAGTCCTTTGAAGGCACAAAGTACTAGTATATTAGTGGCTATAACAACAATTACTCACGAAAACTGCGCGCTGCGCAGGCAACACCCTCATCTAGGTTCTCTCCGAATGGATATACACAGAAGTAGAACATTAATCAAAGCTTCTAGGGGTACATACTCTCACATTGACATCAATTACACGTGTCCTTGGGTGCAATGATCTTTTAATCCACATTGTGATGTCCCCACCGACTGCTCTGGTTCAACTGAACTTCCCTTGGTCACCACTGATGGATATCGTCTCCAAGGGCGGTTTCTATCTGATACCGATTGATCCTATGTGCCGCGCTCCACATCGTTGTCGAGACTAAACCCAATCGCTTTCTCGTGCACCTGCTCGTTTGTGCTGATGTCCGATTCACCATCACCCACCTGCGGGGTCGGAAGCTGCCCGAAGACCGGGATTATCGTTACGTCCTTCCGATTCAGTGGGGTCTGTGGGGTGCAGGCTTGCTCGATCTTCGAGAGCTTGAGGTTGATTTGTGGGACATCATCGTGTACACTGAAACATTGCCCATAGTGAGTGGGAAAAATAACGGAGTTGAAGAATGTCATACATGTCGGTGGAAGCAGAGGCAAAGTCAACCAGTTGGCGGTGCATCCGGGTGCCAGCGACTGTCATTATGATCAGAGAGGGAACCCGGGATATCTGCGTTACAGAGAGGGCGAATTGAACCAAGGGCATCCCCGCACAGGTGACAAACAATAACGTACGATGTTGAGTGGGTCTGATTTAACAACAGAGTTTATTTCAATGCACATTCATTATAGGTAGATCAGAAATAGAGAGAAATTTACAATTTAAATCCAAAACGATGAACACCTAGGACGCAAAAAGGGGAATGAACGAAAAGGAGAGGTGCGAGAAAGCAGCCAGACTTACGACTGGGGGAACCTCAACTGCAGTGGCAAGTAAGAGCCAAATAACTCCCTTGCGGAAAGAAAACACATCAATGGGTTGAGAGAACCATGGCCGGAGAGAAGTTCCATCATACCTGTTTCCAGAGGAGCCTGCTGAGACTAAACATGCTATCACCGTGACGGCGTAGGGGGACCATGCCAGCAAGCATCATGATTAGCAAGACGATGTCGATACCGAGCGTGGAGACGATGTTGATTAAGGTGACCTCGATGTTGCGGGCCACACACCTTGACTCTGCGGGTATCCACACGGAGCGGACCTACGGACGGGATAAGCCCAGAGGGGCCATAGTCATTCAAATAGATTACTCACCCGCACGATAACTATTACCGATAGCAGTCGTACGGGGCAATCAATATACTCTGAAGGGGGGGTGAGGGAAAAGGACTTACCTTGGATGAGAGTTGCAAAGTAGACCCCCCATATACTGAGTGCGCTCGCCATAACAACCCTATTTCTGTTCCAAATAGCAATACTGACAGCCTCATTGAGTGTCCCATCGAGATTGTCGTAACGCGGTGGCGCAGTTGAAGACTTACATGCGAAGGACGATCAATAGCGAAGCGGCAGTCGTAGACAGGAAGCAAGCGATCTGGGGAAAATATCTCAATAACGTGCTGGGCGTTCGGAGGTGAGAACCCGTCTGGACCAGTGCTCACAAGTTCAGAAGTAAACCAGAGCTTAAAATCATGGTCAGTCAGAGCCTTGCTGTAACGAGGTAGACGCAGAAGCGACGCGCACCTGACAATTGAGTGGTGTCGTAACGTCCATGCTGATAAGATTAAGCGTTACACTCGTCAAACCGGCCACACGCGAAAGGGAGTAAATCTGTCGAACCATAAATCAGTCCGGAACTCTGGTGGCAGACGAAACGAAAATCACTACGGACCCATATCGTCCACCGGTAGGGGCGACGGCCCCGAATGACGGCCCACTCATAGTCCAGAGTAGTGAGGAACTCCCAGCTAGACACTGGCCGTTGAATCTCACGACAAGCAGGATAGACATAAATACTCGCAGGTAGAGGCCGTCGACAAAATGCCACAGCTTTACAAGTACCGCTGTTGGTAGGGCCAGATTTCCAGACCTCAGAACACGGATGCAAAACATACGCACAATAATTCTGTGCGATTACAGAGGGATCGTGGAAGTTGACCATGAGGGCAGGCAAGTGACAGGATGGGTGGTGAAGTGAGGCTTGAAGAAGTGTCGCTCTTGTGTCTGATGATACGCATATATAGAAGCCAGCTTTTCTGCGTTCCGTGTCGGATCACACGCCACAGGTGAGGGCGCATTGATGTATTCTTCGTAACAATCTAACTTTTTGGGGGGACTGGGGACCGCGTACAGTATCACTCATGTTTCAAGGCGTGAAATATAGTAAGGTTGATTTGTCAGAGATATTTTGAAGCCAGTTCAGTTAGATCCAGGGGACGACGTCGCGACCGCATCTCGATGGAACGTATGCTGTGCATGTGCTACAGACAACGGGCTCTAGTGCCTTTCCAGTTCCGTGTCTTAGAGAATTGCTCGTAAGGAGGATGTCGAACGAGATGGCCTGAAGGTAGGTGAGACGCAGTGTGTCTGGGTAGCGAGTAGCGAGCAAGCGAACACAGTAGCCCAAGTGTCATGGGAGCCTGAGGGACTCGGAAGGCCGTCGAGTGGCTTGAGGGTCCTGCGCTTTGGATCCTCGACGTTGTGCAGGGTCGGAGTTTGTATTTGTCACTCGCTTTGACAATTCGGATTCGGCATTTCGAATTGTCGCCTCCGCTGACGATCACGGCCGGAATCCGGAGTACGTACTCTCGTATGGCGACGTCGATGAGGTTGTCAGCAGCGTTCGGTGTCGTTCGGTGTCCTCGTCCTTTCATTGATACAACATCCTCCGAGCACCCATCAAATCAGTTACTGTTAGTGAATGCGGGCCTCTCGACAACGGTGCCAACCATAGAATTTCTATTACACGACAAGTTCGAGTACAAATCTTCCATACTCCGGTTCCTACTAGTACACGATTCTGTTTTCGACCTACATCGCTCTCCAGCCACGCTTGGCCGTTCAAGCTCGGGATCAGAAATGCAGTGGAGAAACATAGAGAACAGTCCGGGGCGACCTTGGCACGACAAGTACATATTTTGTGGGATTCGAGAGCGGAGATGCGTAAATTGTGGGACTGAAATCTATGTTTCATTGACTCATCCATGACCATCTTCTCTGCTTGACATCTACCTCACCCGCGTCCTTCAATGCGATGCCAGTGAAACGGCGAAAATGCAAGCACTGGCATTATGCTCTTCCGTACATAAATGTGCGATCTATATAGGCCCCGCTCATCCCCCTAACCTGCACGGTGATGACATCTATACAACCTGGAATGCCGTGCCACCAGCTTGCGCATCGAACTGTACCACCTGCTGGAGACCTACAATACATTCAGATTAGATGTTGGAATGCTCGATTTTTCGAAACACAGATATTTTACGTACCCATGACTTCAAAGAACGCTTTAGGGTCCATACCTTGTGCAGACGAAAAGTCTGTGCCCGTCTTTTTGAGTGATTGCATAGCAGCGCGGATGCCGTGTACAGCTGCAACGCAAGAAACTAGAGAGAAGACTACATCGACTCAGCATGCTGCGCCCTCATTCACCCTCAGAAGATACTCACTGATGATCTTGGCCCCCGACTCTTCGGCCTCTTTGGACGTAAAGGATGGGGTAAGTCCGCCAGAAATTACGTTGACGAGAACCTGTGTGGGGTCACTTGAGAAAGTACACATCACCTTAGCTTCTAGAAGCTTACGGGCTTAGGCGCTAACGCTTGCACCGTCGATTCAAGAAGCTCCTTCGATTTCACGCCCTCGATGAAACATACATCAGCACCAGCGTCGGCCGCGAGTTTCAATCGGGTCACGGCCTCCTCCATCCCGAGCACTTGCGCGGAGTCCGTGCGGCCAATGATGACAAAGTCCGATCCTCCAGGGATGGAATCGCGTGCGATGACGGCGGCCCGGATGCGCGTCACAAACTCCTCCCGTGAGACGACCTGTTTTCCAAGGAGATGGCCACAGCGCTTCGTTTGGACTTGGTCCTCGATGTGCAGTCCCGCGACCCCCGAGCGGGCATATTGGGTGACGGTACGGGCGACCATAGCGGGTCCACCGAAGCCGGTGTCTGCGTCCGCGATCACGGGGACAGTGGGATCGAGGCTGCACACCATCTGGGCACTCTGAACGAAGTCATTCAGGGTCGCGATGGCCAAATCTGGTTGGCCGAGACGCGATGCAGTCGTAGCCGCACCGCTGCAGAAAACTTGGTCAGCTGTGAGGATGGCTTTCGGACGAGAACGAAAAAGACCTTTGGTAAAGACACGTGAAGCCCGCCTCTAAAGCGCAGCGAGCACTGATGCCGTCGCAGATACCCGGGGCAATCTGATGATGGCACGGTCAGCCCTATGCGTGAATATACATAGTTTGCGTCGCAAATGCCTACCACAATACCAGGACGCGCTAGCATCTGCCTCAGCCGGGTGGCTGGGTTACAAGAGAGTGGGCCCTCGAGATAATTCTTCGGGTCGAGACGGGGGTTATAGTAGACGTTGGGTGAAACATGAGACTCTTTTACTGCAGTCCCACGGGTCCATAGGTAGTCGGGGAGCCGGAGTCTCGTGAGCAGAGGCGCGAGAAGCGGCGGATGGGTAGTCGAGTCCAGGGGCCATTGGTGAGGGGCAGTGGGGAAGTAGTGAAAGAGAACTTTGAAGACGAAGACTGTAGAGAGCTGAGAGACCAGAAGTCAGCGGTAGTGCAGAAGACTCGTAGGGCAACTCGTATTTATACGAAATGCATGGATTATAATCCGCATTAGATCCGAGGGTAGGCTGTCGGGAAAGAGACATACCGGAACGCAGCTCAAGCAAGAGGCTCCTCGGTCATCCCCAGGCCGGATAGAATTTTTTAGAAGCACACGGAAACGCGATGGTGTGCATCTTCACCGCGAGGTTAGCTAGAACGTTCTACTGGCGATCCGCACGATCTGTACGAGTGTATGAACGTGAACATATGGATTATCAAGGTCCATTGGTTTCGGCCTATCCAAACCTGTCGCGTACTGTTTGGGGCTCCGATGTAGCCACTGCGGAGCTCATGCATCGAAACGCCGCAAGTGGGTACATCAATCGGGCACTAGAACAGAGGAGAATAGGCTAGGCAGCGTAAAAATCGTCCGATGCAAGTAGACTCCGAGCATAGGACATGCGTCAGCGACACAGTTCCGTCAGTACCACGAGAACACCCGTAGTACCCGCTGATGGGGATAAGTGATAATCCGATCGTTCCTACGATGACGAGTATAGTATGGAAGAGGACCTGGAGTGAGGCAAAACTGCGGCGATAGAGTGGGAATTGTTTGAGAGCATAGTTGCGGATCGTAAAGCGCGTAAAACCTGAGGCGGTGACGTCTACTGAGCAACGCCGATCGTCGTCCCCATCTTCGCCTAGATGAGTCACGTCCAAAGACTTTTGAATCCTGGGCCAATCATACGCGCGCAAGGCGATGTCAAATCGTAAAAGTCGCCCACGAAAGAAAAGACAATGTCATGAGATGGCTCGGATTTACCATACTGTAGGTTCAAGTTGTCCTTATTCCCTCGGGTAACCGGAAAGAGCTTTATTCTTGGTTGAAATTGAGAAGGCTATATGGAAAGCTAGAGGTAGTCACTCCGAGTTGGTTTCGTGACCCACTGCAGGGCAGGCTTGGCATGGCCCTAGACATTCGAGGCCTAGTTAGCACGATTCCGTTCTATTACCGCACTTGGATAGGTGGCAGCGCCAGGGCGCCGGGGCAGTTCTCGCGTCATAGACTCAAAATGGGATGGACTTGGCACAGTCTTGGCGATCCCAAGTCTGATCCGTTTGTATGACCTCGTTCTTTTGCTGAGGCATGGGCGGAAACCCCCAATGAACAACGATAGGCACAGAATAGTACGTCTCTGAGTTTCCACTGACCTCAATGCCAAGGTGGCCAACCAAGCTTCACATGGGCCCTAACACCTGTCCGCTCCCTTATTCTCCCCCCCAAAGCCTCCGCGCCTCGCCGCTCCCTTGATCCTTTTATATGTTTCATAGCCCCGTTGCCACAAATTGGTCTTTGGGGTGCCGTCGCTATTGGTTATTTACCGTTCGTACCGTGAACCGATGGCCATTGCAAATACCCCAGCTTCGGCTGTGGAGGTCCTGGATGTAGCCAAAGCAGGCTTTGTCATAAGCTCTGTTGACGATGATGCATGACCAACCTTTGAAAGCTGCTAGGGTGCGTCTTTGTCACTGCTGTCTCCATAATGATCAGAGCGACAGGTGTTCGACGTTTCCTCGATGACTCATTAACATAACCATTGTTCCAAGACAGGTTGGGATGAATATGCGGGCGCAAAACGACGCTGGGCCGATTCCCCTTGAGATGTATGACCCCTCCGCTTCGGACTTGCATATTGCGCAGGCCACGAGAACAAGCGCTCCGCGCACCCCGCAGCTCGTCCTTGACTCGTTCTTGTATTTTGTAGCTCAGTATGCATCACGATAAACCTCTGTCACTAGCAGAATTCAGCGATGCCAAGGCCATTTATCCTGGTCAATTCTTGGTCTTAACGCAGAGTATCTCGATTGCCGCCAAGGTTCTGTTCCCGTGAGTATTCGACGATTAGTATGTAAATAGGGAGGTACGAAAAGTAATTGGTAGACGGATGACTGGTCGACCTTTCTCTCCTGCAAGGAAGCTGTGCATGTCCGTGGAGTGGATCACGCGTTCTAACTCCGCGCTTCCGATGTCGATCTCCGTCATTCTCGTGTCCAGTGATAGTGAGGATGATGCCAACTACGAAGGGAACCTAATCAGTGCCACGCTCCCAGAATGTCAAGAACCAGAGTGGGATCAAGAACGCTGACTCACCTGTGTGGCCAGTCCTACAGTACTACCCCCGAGCAAGAAACATGTGGGCGCTTATCGCTCGGCTGGCTGGAATCGTGAATAATACGACTTTGTACGCGCCTCGACGACCTCTTGGTGGACTCCGGAAGATCTTCCACAAAGTGACCTATATCGGGTGTATATGAGAAACGCATTCTTCATGAAGTGATCACGCGCGCACCAGGGGAGCCGGCAAAGAGGCCAGCGCAGGGACTACAGTGTTGGGCGGGATGATGGTGTTATCTGCGATCTTTGCGCAATCTTTGATGATTGTGAATTTGCCCTGTGAACACAGAGCAGATGTAGGCGGAATGTGAAGGCGGTCGAGTGACTCACGATCACGCAGTTCTTCCCGATGTCCACATGATTGCCAATGGTCGCTGCTTCTACGATGGTATTGGCACCAATGTGGACGAAGTCCCCGACCTTCATCGGGTAATAGTTGAATGCACCGCGATATGTCTTGTAAGGCGGCCTGAAACGAGCCACGACGCGTCAGACGGACGGACTCGGAGACGCGACCACGGCAAGCCGGGTGTGAGACACACCTCATGACACACCCTTCCCCGACGAGACAATAACGACCCAGAGAGATGACCACGGCATGGCCGGGGCCAGCGCGTTTCAGGTCCCCTCGGATGATGGCACCGTTCGAGATGATCGTCTTCCCGCCTAGGATGATGTTCTGAGGTCCTGAAATGGTCGCGCGACGCGAGACTTTGTTGCCCGTGTCCTTGGTGTTCACCACATAAGCCACGCCTCTTCGTTAAGATTTACGATACCCACCGTCTCTATGAATTCGCCTTTTGGATAGAATATCTGCGTCTGCATTGTCACGGTTTAGTAAAAAAAAGTGGGCTCCCAGTGGGCTCCCTAGGCACGTGACGGGCCGAGGCGGACCGTTCTACTGAAATTTGGTGCCGAGGCAGCACGAGTGCCATCGACGACATCGACATCTCACCGCAGGGCTCTCATCAGGATGGCAACGCAACATCCTCTCTTGGCTCCTCTTTTCCCTGCGGGAAAGGAGCCCCTCCCTCCGGGGATGACAGAGGAGGATCGTGCCAACATGTTACAGATCAAAAAATACCAGGACTACATGTCCACCGGGATGGAGTCCTGCCTCGGGAAAACCGCCATGGCTGGTGTCTTCGGCACGCCCATACTCGCCTTTGCATCTCCCCTGCTGTGTTCCCTGACCTTTCTTAGGTTTTGCCGCTGGTGGATTTTTCTCCTTGATGTCCTCGTCGTTCGCGTACGAGGACCCGCTTCTGCGACAGAATCTGAACACTACGCAGAAGACGATGGAGATCTTCAAGGATATGGGCCGAGGTGTGTTGAGGAGCGGGAAGGGTTTTGGGAAGGTCGGAGCTCTGTATGCGGGGATCGAGTGCGTCATTGAATCGGTGCGCAGATATCTTGAATTGTTTGCGGGGTTTCGATGGACGCTGACGGTCTATCTCGCGACAGTATCGAGCGCGAAATGACATGGTGAATCCCGTCACCGCTGGTTTTGTTGCAGGGGGGATTCTTGCACGCAATTCCGGACCAACGGGCGCACTTGGAGGTGGCCTGGCCTTCGCTGCGTTCTCCGCGGCAATAGATCTTTTCTTGCGACGGGAACCCGCAGAGTACGTACCTACCTGCGCCTCTCGCCGTTCAGCATCACTGACTGGCTTACACAGCGACGACTAACTAGACATTCCCATGCCCCTGGCCGACTGGCCGACGTCTTAACTTATTCCTGCATAATTCTAGAATTTGTAATGTCACCGCACGGCGTACTTAGTCACTTGCAAAGCATTTCGGTTGCTTTCTAGATGCTTATTTATATCACTACTCTCCCCTCACAGCTGATTACGTGCGTTGAGGTAGATGGATTTGGGTACTGTACTGATTGGGTACTTCGGGACGCACGGACAAGCGGACAAGCCGATGAGCCGCGTGTCGTAATGACCGATCTTCCGGGAACTTATAGGCCGCATTAGGCTCCAGCAGCGCAGACTCGTCGACCGCCCTCATCGCCCAACATGCAGCGAGCAGCCTTCCACAGAGCCTTGCTACCCTCGGCGAGCACAACATCGGGGCTATGCAGAGTGCATTCTGCTATACTACACAAGCGACTCCACTCTCGGACTCGCCCGACACCCCGCCAGCCCTCTCTCCCGACATCTCTTCGTGCCGATTCCCCTTCTCCAACTGCGGCCGCGCGTTTATCCACAGCAGCAGCAGCCGCAGCCGCCGCCGACGCCACCCCACGCAATCGAAGCCAAAACGCCAACAATGCCAGCGTCACCGCGAGCGATGACGAGGACCCGTCGGCCATCATCTACGTCGGCCCACTCACGCAGACATTCCGCCGCCTGAAGATCTTCTCCCTCTCCTCCCTCGCGCTCGCGAGCTCGCTCTCCCCATTCATATTCATCGTCGAGTCCTCCCTCCCGTCCACAGCGCGCGCCGCGCTCGCGGCGACGGCACTCGCCACATCGGGCGTGTCCACCGCGCTCGTCGCGTGGTGCGGCAGGCCATACGTCACCGCGTTGCGCCGCCTCGCGCCGCCCTCGCCAGCAGCAGCAGCAGCGGCGGAGCAAAATCACCACCCTACACAAAAACAGCAGCAGACGACGGCGCACTCGCACTCGCACTCGCACAACGAGAACGCGCCGGCGGGCATCGAGCTGACGACGCTCACGCTGGCGCTGGCCCCGCGCAGGACGCGCGTGTACGACCCTGCGTTCCTGTGCGATACCACGCGCGCGTTTGCGCGGTGGGAGCTTGCGCTGCGCGTGCAGCTTCCCCCGGAGGAAGAAGAGGGTGCTCCGGCCGCGGCCGCTGCTGCGGTTGCTGCGCCTGCTGCGGGCGGCGGCGGCGGCGTGCGGCCGGGCGCGGAGGAGACGGTTGCGGAGACGCTGGACGCAGCTGGGAACGTGCTCGGGCGGTGGATCGTCACTTGGGGCGAGAACGGCGAGGGGTCGTGTCGCGCCGAGGGACGCGTCGAGACGTGAGTTCATCCATCAGCTCGTTCCGTTCGCGCGTGTAATGGGTCGTGTGCGCTGACTGACTTTCCCCCCCCTCGCTCGAAAAACAATAATGACAATAATGCTGGGACATAGACATTTCAACGTGCATGAAGAACTGCTAACCACACCGATTCGGTAGTATTGGTCGATCCGGTCGATCGTTATTGTATTTTTCAGGAGACATCCGTTCACAACGGCATTTGTTCCGGGGTCCAACCGTCAGTTGATTAGCTCTGTTACAGTACAATTTATCTGCCCAATTCCTTGGGAGTCAGCTTTAAATACTATACGTTAGGTGAAAGTAGTGGGGAGCATGGGGGGTATAAATTAGCAGGCCAAATCTATCATGGTCATGACGTAGAGTGATAAGCTGGGGGGGCAACGCCGTCCTCACTCTGTTGCCCCGTGATCAATCGTTCGAACATCACGTTGCGCTCGTATAGTGCGTCCACTTCTAGTGACCGCTCTTCAGGTGATGTCAAAGGTCCGGATACACTTCCACTAGCCGGACTCTGTAGTACAACAGAATGGTGAGAATAGCGCAAAGCATGCTCATGGTCCCGCACGTGCGATGACGCTGCCGCCGGGGATGGCGCATCAAGGCTTTCGGAGTAGCGTGGAAGTGAGGTGTGCTGGGGGTTCGACAAAGGCTATCAAATTGCACGCGTCAGTACAGTACGACAAACTATCTCAAGTTTAGGAAAATTCAGGACGCACTGAAAGGATGTGCACGGGTACCCGCATCACGATGTCAAACTGCTTTGGCCGACCCGTTTTGAGATCTAGAGGTTGTCCGTCGCCCCGCTCAACGCAGATCACTACTTTAAGGGTATGCGAGATCTCAATCGGTGCTCGTGGGTTCTTGTTTGAAAAGTGTAACATCCCGGGTACGTCTGGCACTGTCAAGGCCATGGGAAAGGTCCATGGACCAGGACCCATCAAATTTGCTATGAATTCTGACGCATTGTCATTGTTGGCTTCAAAAAGTGTGAATAATGGGGGATTCGTGGTTGAAGGCGCTACCTGGCTAAGGGGGAGAATCGGAATATTCTCGTCCATAGACCGAAGGGAGAGAAGCCTGAAGCGGCGTTCAGGTTCCTTGCGGCATGCCGTTGAGGAGAATGTGTAGTAGTAATCCACTCGCTCTGTGATCATGAGTGCTGGTGACCATAAAAGGGGGATGAATGACACTACCTTCAAGATGCACCGAAATTTTGAATATCTTGACTTTTGTCATAGGCAAGAGACTGAGTGTTAATGGAATGACACCACCTATGGGGAACACCCGGCCCGAGACAGAAAGCACATATTGCATTTGGTCCTCCCAGAACCGTTCGATAAAGTGGCCATCGGCATCTTCGCTATGGTCCTCACTCGGCGACGCGACGAGAATGACCTCACGCGAGGCGGAGAGCTTGGGCGTGAATGTGCCTGGGCGATGAACAGTGGCTTTTAGACGCCATGTGACGGAGCCATGTTCGCATTCCACAGTAGGAGGCATGTGAGCAGGAATCGCAAAAGAAATGGGGAAAGTGTATGTGCCTGCGGGTTAACTGGTCAGCGTGAGGGAGCATAAGCGGGGAGCAACAGCGGTACCCTTCTTGAACTCTTGCCATCCGTCAGTTGTATGGTCTGAACCCTGCTTGTTGCCGTCCTGCCCAACAGCCTCGCGCAGGCGACCGCGATGGCTATCATCGCTGCTCTCTCCTCCCCTTCTCCGTTCGATGGGAGTACCACTCACGCTGCGGACGGCTTCC
Organism: Russula brevipes; assembly: GCA_022496215.1. NCBI lineage: Eukaryota > Fungi > Basidiomycota > Agaricomycetes > Russulales > Russulaceae > Russula > Russula brevipes. Next base: position 44,934 of record WTXF01000026.1, read on the forward strand.
AATATTGAACTGGACATATTGGAAAGGGTGAACCGTGCACTCATGCGTCCACGACTTTGAGAACGTGGGCCTTCCAAGGAGTTATCATCAAAGGAGACGCGACGGCGGGTTGGTGGTGGCGAGAACTCATGATGGTTGGAGGAATGCAGACCCAAGTCGGCGGGTAGTGGAAGGTGGGAAACAGAAGGGGGACGAGAAATGGGCCGTGGGGACGGAGAAGAGGAAGAGGAGATGGATAGCGGGTCTAGGCGAACGCAAGTGATGAGACGAATCGCGGCCAGATTTGGGCAGGAAACGTACGTGGGAATGATCGGGTCTCGTGAGGCAAGTTTGGGTGAGAGGTTGAAGGTGAGATGGTGGAAGTCCGCTGCCTGGGTGTCGACCGCAGGGAGGAGGGTGTTGAGGAGGCATCCGCAGGCGAGTAGAGTGGAGGAAAAGAGACATCATCTCCGAATGAGGCAGGTGAGGGAGAGCCTAGGGCGGTCGAGGAGGGCGAGTGAACATCTGGAGGAGGATCACGCTGCAAGACGCGACCACGTTCTCTGCCACGAGGCAAGCTGGCTGGATGGAAAGGCTCTTGGGCGTCCCGATCACCACGTGTCAGTGAGGATGAGGGACGACGATGGCTGACGGGGTCGTCTTCGTCGGCATAGTAAGTGAGACCTGGGTCGAGGGAGAGGGCACGGCGGCCAGTGGTAGTACAGGGCGCGCGGAAGAATGTCTGGGTGGCAGAAAAGAGGATGTTCTTGTCTTGCATCTCTGCCGGATAACGGGTACTCGGACCTGTCGGGGGTACCATAAATGACTGTATGCGGAGGAAATGATAGAGTACAGATAAGAAAAGATGTACCTTCTGACCAGGTCGTCATGGACCGGCCGAGGAGGTCTACCTGGATGCTCGATATGCGAGTGGGCCTAACTAATGTTAAGATTAAAAGTCCACGCAACATCGATGGGGGCGCATTTTGGGGGGTGAAGCGCCGACAGCAGAGGTCGGTAGTGCGGAGGAAGAGGACCGACTCTGTGAGGGAGATTGAGAGGGGATTTTTGAGGGGGTAGAACGTTGGTGTCATTGCTAGTTTTTGCCAACGAGGCAGAGGAACACGGGGACAAGCTTATATTGGACGTTCGCCGTGTGTCCATTGTCGGATAAATGCAAAGGTTGTACTCGGATCGGATCTCGGGGGACCGAAAGCACCTGGCTGGAGTGGCACATGCAGGCACGCGCCGTCAGGAAGGAAATCGCGCATGCGCATCGTGACCGCAGCAAATAGCCCTGGCCATCGGTGGGCAGCGCCGACGGCGAGACAGAGAATGAGCAGGGGCAGGCGGATGGACGGGTGCCCCGGGTGACGGGGATGGGGATGAGGCAGGGCGGGGTGACAGGGGTCCGGTGGCAGGGCAGCAGCCAGCCATTTTTCAGGAGTGGGCGGGCGCGGCGTGCTGCTCTTCTTTGCACGTCCCCAGGACTCTCGCTGGCTGGATTGGACTCTCCCGTCCATCCCCGATCCACTCTCCCCTTTCCCTCGCCCCCTCCCTCTCCTATTCTTCTTTTTTGCCTACGTCGAATTACTTGCTAGTTAGTTCGCCTGCTGGCAGGTCATTTTTCGAAAAGACCACCCAAGCGCGTACTAGACCTACACCGCAGTCACAGACCCTCCCATCTCCTCCCCATCCCAACAGGCGAATCTCGTCCACATTCGTGAGTCTCGACCCTTTGTCTTTCCATCTCTCTCTCGATCTTCATCCCCGATGTCGTCCCCTTCGCCTCTTCTCTACACTCCCCCGTGCCAGTGCCCTGCCCTCCACATCTTCATCTGCCTTTGCATTTCTCTCAACCCTCTTTGCGTGGCCCCGCTCTTCTTTACATACTCCATCCGACTCGTCCCCGCTCTTCTCTCTCCTTCATGCCTCGTCCTTTCTCCCTCGGCTTACCTTCTCGTGACAGAATGAGCAGATCCGCCACAGCGTCAACGCCAAAGAATCCTCTTCCGTCAAAGTCTGCTTGGGCACGGGGCCCTCCACAACAAAATAGCACCTCGACTTCTCGCTCACAATCTCCTGCCCCACCTACCCCCGTTTCCTCCGCAAATCCTGCCCCATTTCATGCCACTCATTCCCGTCGTCCCAGTGCTCTTGGGCAAGGGGTCTCCGTAAAAGATGGCGTCAACATCCCACGAACCGCCGTGAAGCAAGGTACATTCTATCATCCCATCTTCCTCTTTCCCCCCACCCTCAATTTTACTTCATCCAGGTTCACCCGTGACCTTTGGCTCGATAGATGATGCACTCGCACCCATCTCTTCTTCACCAGCGTCCGCACCCGCAGTAAAACCTGCCGACGGTGTCAAATCCTTTGGCTCAGTTGCCGTCCAGAATGGTGCCTCCGACGCGGCAAAGTCTGCTGTTACCAATCGACCGCCACCTCTCTCAGCCTCGTCAGCTCAATCATCTCATGCTGCACCCGCACCCACCCCTTCTCCTGCCCCAAAGATCGATAAAAGGAGCATCGTAAAGCTCTTCCAAGGTCCATCCACCCAGTCCGTATCGACTCCCCCCCCTGATGCTGCTTCTCCTGCATCACGATCTGCCTCGTTACCTTCGCAATCTGGCGCTCAGGGTCCGCCGTACCCGCCCCCCTTTCCCGCCGGTGCTCTACGTCAAGGCCAAAATGGCAATCCTTCTGCTCCTCGCTCCCCCGTCTATCCCCGTCCCATGGCAAATGGCCAAAACAATACCGTTGGTGTCAGTGGTCGGCCGCAAGCTGGTTCTGGCGGTCCCAATACTGGTCCCGTCCCTGCCGCTTTGCCCAGCCCGAGAATGACCCCCCATCCTCCTCCTGGCCCCGGCCCACCCAGTGGTTTACCACCCCATCATGCCATGTGGCAAAATTATTACGTGCGTGTGCCCCATTTCTTCGATGACGTCAGCGTGTTTGATATGTCCACCTATGCCGTAGTATCCTCCCCCATTCGTTTCTGGTGTATCTGTCCCAGAACAATTCTATCAACCGCAATGGCACCCCCACCTCCTCCCTCCTCAACATCAACCGTCGCCACCTCATCATCCTCCAGGACCTGCTCCACCGTCCACAAGTCTTCCGATGTCACCAAGAAACCCCCCTTTGCCTTTGCAACAGGTGCCCGGTACACCTACCCAATCACATGCTATCCCACCTATCATTCATCCTTCCCACCCGCCCGCTTCCCACCCTCCACCTTCCGTTACTTCGCCTCCACCTCCACCCACGCCTTCTGTCTCCAATCGCTCAACGTCACTCAGTGTCAATGCCGGTCCTTTCGTCCCGGGAAAGAAGATCTCGATCAAAAATCCAAATTCTGGACAAGAAGTTAATCTTGACACACTTAAGCGGCCCTCCCCTCCAGTCGTTGCCATTGCCCACGTTCCGTCTTCGCCTGCTCCTACACCCGTCACGAAGGATAGCAAGCGGCCGACTGTTCGGATAGAGAGTCAAGCACAGAAGGACAAGCGTCTCGCCGAAGAGAGGGCAAAAGAAGGTGAAAGCGAGGAAAAGAGCAAGCCGAGTGAGGCTGTGGTCAGGGCTAACGAGGAAGCTGTACGCGAGGAACAGGAGCGTCGCAAGGCGAAGGAGGAAGCCGATCGTATAGAGAAGGTCAGGAAGGAAGCTGAAGACCGCGCTCTCCGGGAGCGTAGGGAAGCCGAGGATCGTGCACGGCGAGAGGACGAACGCAGAAAAGTTGAGGAACGTGCGGCGAGGGAGGCGCGCGAAAAGGAGGAGCAAGAAAGAGAGCGTTTACGCTTAGAAAAGGAAGCACGTGCGCAGCGCGAAGCCCAGGAGAAAGCAGAAAAGGAGCGTGCGGAGCAGGAACGACTTCAAAGGCTCCAAGAGGAAGAGGACGCTCGCGCCAGGGACGAGGCAGAACGACAGCGTACGGCAAAGGAAGACGATCTTCGGGCTGTTGAAGCCTCTGAGATTGCTCGTGCGCTCGCGGACGACGCGGAGCCAACTTCCCTGCTAGAAGAGGGAGAAGTTGAGGACGACGTGGTGGAGTCTACCGCTGCTACACCCGAAGAGTCGAACTCTGCCAACACAGGTGCCTCTACGCCACCGACGCCGCCGCCACCACGAACTCCTGTAGAATTGCCAGCCAAACCCTCGGATAAGGAGCCCCTCCGCATCGATACCTCCATCCCATCTCCAGAACACCCGCGGAAGCGCCCTGATCCCCTGAATCTTCAGACAACTCTCAATGCCAGTATCGCTCCCCCTTTGCCTTCCGCGCTCGCTACAGCTCGCCATATCGAAGATATCAATCGAATCACCTACCCTCAAGGTATCAAGAGCCCCAAACTTGAGCTTAATGTTAACACTCAGAAGGGCAGATTTCGGTACGTCTTCAGGATCGATATTGTTGCGTATGTGCTCCTCAACTCATTTCTTTGGTAGGTATGACCGTGATTTCTTATTGCAGTTTATGAATATCTGCAAGGAGAAACCTGATAACCTCCCACCGCTGGATGTCATCGGTCTTGAACCGAGTGATACATCTCACTCGATGTCTCGAGGTGGCTCTGGCCGCAATCGTGCATCCAGTAGTATGTCTATGCCCGCGAATGCCCGGTCGCCGTCTATTGGTCTTGGCTTCCTACCTGGCTCCATGGGCAAGAGCACTGGCAGTGCCTTCCAGATGGGGCAGTTTTCGACTCAAATGGCGAGGATGTCAAGCGAAGAACGCTTCCTGGCTTCCAGTAACCGTTCCGTCTCTGCCGGTGGTGCACAACTTGGTGGCCGCCCCCCTGCGATGGTACGCACAATTAGTCAAAGCGGTACCGGCCGTGAGCGCACGCGCCAAAAGCGCGGCGCAAACGACTCCAACCGTTCAAGCGTTGTCGGCAATGCAGGTCCTACCATGCAAATGTCTTCTATGGGCCCCCTATGGAGCTTATTGCTCCACTGGAGGTATCGGCGAACCGTTGGGTGGCGGGAAGCACTCGTCGCAGTGGTGCCGGCGTCGACGGCGATGCACCTGAAATGGTTGAGCGCAAGGTCAAGGGATTACTTAATAAGCTCACCATGGAGCGCTTCGACTCCATCTCAGACCAAATCATCGCATGGGCGAACAAGTCCGAGAGGGAGAAGGATGGACGGACGCTGATCCAAGTGATCAAGCTCGTCTTCGAAAAGGCCACCGATGAAGCGACGTTCTCCGAGATGTACGCGCGCCTGTGCCGCAAAATGATGGAACAAATCAGTCCCAAAGTACAAGACGACGGTATCAAAAATGCTGAGGGCAAGCCATTCGCAGGTGGCCAACTCTTCCGGAAATATTTGTTAAACCGCTGTCAGGAGGACTTTGAGCGTGGGTGGGTCGCCAAGGAAGCTGCCGCCGCCGCCGCCGCAACTAAGGCTACTGAAGATAAGGCGGTCAAGGAAGCCAATGAGAAAACCAAGGGAGGCGAAGAGTCTGAATTATACTCGGAAGAATATTACACCGCAGCCAAGGCAAAACGTCGCGGATTGGGACTCATTCGTTTCATTGGCGAGCTCTTCAAGTTGCAAATGCTGACGGAACGTATCATGCACGAGTGCATCAAAAAACTCCTTGGTAACGTAGAAAACCCGGAGGAGGAGGAGATCGAGAGTCTGTGTAAGCTCCTGACGACTGTCGGGAGCCTACTTGATACGCAGAAAGCTCGGGCACACCTCGATGTGTACTTCTCGCGCATGAAGGAGTTGACGAAAAATAAGAATGTTAATGCGCGCATGATATTTATGCTTCAGGTACGGTGTTTCCATCTCTTATGTTCTCGACCAACAGTAGTTGACGCGTTTCTCCAGGATGTCATCGAACTCCGTGAGCGTAGATGGATTCCTCGTAATGCCGTCGCTGCTCCTACGACGATCGCTCAGGTTCATCAAGAAGCGGTAGGTTTTCCTCAACTTTGATCGTAGGAAAATCATGACAACTTTTTAAATAGGCTGCCAAAGAGAAGGAGAAGGATTCTTACATGCGGCAGAATGCGAGTATGTCTCGTGGCGGATCTCGTCGCGGCGGCAACCGCGATAACGTTGAGCCTCCTCACCCTGAAGGATGGTCCGTCGCTGGATCCGGTGCCCCTTCTCGCCAGCAAGGGAAGGCAGGCGATTTATCTCAGTTCGGGAAAATCAGCAAGGCCGCCCCAATGTCCTTTGGTCCGAGTAGCGTCTTTGCTAGCAAGAAGGGAACAGATCCCAAGACTCGTGACTCTTCAATAACCCGTACCCCTTCGACCAGTTCCAACATGTTCTCTATGCTCCAGAATCCGGATGCTGTAGTGGAGCCTCCCAGCTCCAAGGGTAGTCGGCCCCCCAGCAGGAAGCCCAGCGTAGATCTCGGCACTGGGGCCCAATCTGAATCTGCCCCACAGCGGCGGAAGCTTCAGCTGCTACCGCGGTCCAAACCTGTTGGAGATGGATCCAAAGCGGCCACCCCTGCTGTATCTGAAGCCGGCTCGGACGACGAGGCCGCAGGAGAAACTGGCGCGCTCGCCCCGGCGTCAATATCCGAAGTAGAGGCCAAAGCGAAGATCGACGAGGACACCAAGGAATTCTTCGGCATCCGCATGCTCGACGAGGCCGAATCGTACTTCTCTAGTCTTCCACTGGAGCATCGTCATTGGCTCGTGGACACCTTGGTCATGAAATCGATCGAGATGAAGGAGCCTGACGTGATTCTTGTGGGCGACCTGTTTGTCCGTGTACGGGAGAAGGATCTTTGCAGCGCTGCAGTCTTCGAGGAAGGGTTCAATGGATTGGCGGAGATCCTGGACGACCTCGCGGTTGATATACCGAAGGCGTGGTCGTACTTTGCGATCTTGTTGAAGGGCTCTGGATTAGACCGAGACAAGGAGCGGCGTGGTCGGATAGCTGAAAAGACAATGGACCCTGATAAACTCAATAGACTATTGTAGCATGGGTTTGCTTTGCATCTTCTGCTCCGTTTGTCCCGTGTCATTAGCTTAGCTTACTGTAAGACTCGCTAAATCGCCCTTACTCTATATCCACCGTCGTCCTTCCTTTCCCTTTCTCACCCATGTTCGTTCATCATTCAGGCGCATTACTTATTTACATCTTCCGTTACATCGGTCTCCTACTTTGTTGCATGTGTTCCTTATGTATATTGATGGCATGCTCTCTCTGCTGAGCATCCGTAGAGACCGAGTGAAATTCTATGCGCTACAAAAACGTCATTGTCATCACTTGTCTTTCACCTTTTCAACGATGTTCCCGCCCCCGACAAAGAGCACGGATCCCGACGCATCGATTCGTGCAACTGACAACGATGCAGCCGTCGCACGTCTGTCCGCGGTGCGGAAGGGCTATCTGGCAGATCCTTACATCGCCGCGCTCATCCCCCGTGCCCACCTACAACAACCCCGCCCACCGCTAATCAACATAGGCACCCACCTCCGTGCGTGGGGGATCGATCATCTTGTCGATGGTTGGTTTCGTCTTGCCCGCGAGGGAAAGGTGCAGATCGTGAGCCTCGGCGCGGGTAGCGACACCCGTTTCTGGCGCCTCGCTGTGCGTTTTGCCTTCCTCTTTCTTCTTTCTCTCTCTCTCGCTTCTCTCAATGATATGGCTATGTGTGAATGCCGATTTTGTTTTAGATAGAATGGACCACACTCTACGCAGTTGCAGCGGTACATCGAATTTGACTTTGCGGAGAATACGTCGCGCAAGGTCATGTCGATTCGGAAGAATAGGGTCTTGAGCGCTGCGTTGGGTAGCGAGGACGTCATCTCCGTCGGTACGTACGGCTGGCTATACAAACGGCCATCATCACCATCATCGCCATTACCCGTTCTCACCTGGCGTCGTCGTTGCTGCCCTCCCCTTTCACTCGTTAGGTGGAGGAGGGACTGCGCTCCGCACGCCCGTCTACAATCTCTTCCCCGTGGACCTGCGAGCCCCCCTGCCGTCTCGCTGGCGCCGCTCCTGAGCTCCCGCACGCGGCCGGGCGACGACGACTCGGAGCCGGAACCGCTGCTCTCCCCGACGCTGCCGACGCTGCTCCTCTTCGAGTGCGTCCTCGCGTACATGAGCCCCGCCGCGTCCAACGCGCTCATCCAGTGGTTCGTCGACTACTTTGCCTCGCCGCGCCCGGCGCGCGCGGAGGTCCGCTCGGCGCCGTCGTGTACGAAATGTTTGGGCTGAACGACGCGTTTGGGCGCGTCATGCTGGGCAACTTGAAGGTGCGCGCCCCCTCTCTGTCACCCCGTGCTCCCCCCCTCCCCCTCAACGATTTGATACTTATGCGTGGTTCGTCCCGCGCTCAGTCCCGCGGCGTGTCTCTCCCAGGCGCGGAGGCACACCCCGATCTCGCCTCGCTCTCGCGCCGGTTCCTCGACCGCGGGTTTACGACCGCGCGGGCGCTGACGCTGCGCGAGATCAGGCGCGGGTACGTCGAGCCGCGGGAGCTGCGCCGGCTTGCGCGGCTCGAGATGCTCGACGAGGTGGAGGAGCTCGAGCTGGTGCTGGAGCACTATGCCGTTTCTTGGGGCGCGAAGGTCCCCGAGGAGTGGGTGGCGCACCGAGGAGATGGAGGGGCGGATGCGTGGGGGCTGGTCGCGGCGGATCCGCTGGGGAATGATGAGGACGAGGACGATGGTGATGGTGATGGTGATGTGCGCGGATTGTGATCACCAATATAATGCTCCGGGTCTGTCTGAGCTTTTGCATGGTAGATGGTATATGTATGCTCTTGTACTAACGCAAGTCATTTTTCTCGACCACTTTTGCTCTAGCAAATTCGAAAAACAACGTTTGTGTAGAAGACGTGTAGAAAATGTCGTCGGGCTGCTGCTACCCTGGGATCTTCATGGTGATCCATATTGTGGACCCCGATAGGTCCGGTCTTGAATCACTGGCAGGTCATCAGCTATCTGCTGGTACATCCTCTGATGCAATCGGAGGGTCGATGGTCCGCGGGTTTGGGGAAGCTCGCAGGGGTTGACATAAGAACCGTATTCAGGGCAACGTGATAACTTACCCCATGTAGCTTGAAGTACTATGGCATGTACAGGAGAGCGAAGTCAGTCCCACGCCCCCTGTAAAAACCTACAGCGGGGTGCACTTTGCAAGCGTTGTTCTTGCATCGGTCTGGTAATTTCCTTGCTCGTCCGGGTCCATAAGATGCAGCATATCTTAACTTGGCCTTCTATCTATCGAAGAGCTGCGGGAAAGAAGATTCGCAAGACTGTCTGCGCAGTCATTGCGGCGGCGGCCTCATGGCCCACCGCCTCTTATCTTGAACCTATCAGCTTGGCTCGAACTCCATTCCGCAGCACGCACCAGGTGCTTTCGGTGACAACACTGTGACTTCCTGGACTAGAAATAGCGACTCATGAAAATGTGCTGATTGATGCGGCGAGTGTGTACAACCCTAGCATATACGAGGCGTTCTCCATAAACATCGGACACGTCATACACGTAGCGGCGGTGCAGGACGATATCTGCCAGCATACACTTAGAGTCAGATCCTGATATGCCCAGAAGCAGCGCAGGCAGGGAAACCTTTCCTCTCAGAGGACACTGAGAGCCCATTTCAACAGCAGTTGTAGCAGAGGGAAGATGCCGTTGCCCGGCCAGGGGAGTGGTAGATTCGGTGGTTGTGCCACTCGTGAATGAAATCAGAAGCACGGTACATGCCCATGAAAACTTTGATGTCCTGTGGGTTTAATTCCAGCTCTATTTCTCTGCCACAAGGATCTCGTCTTTGTAAAGTCCTGTATCCCGATGCCAATCGAGTCGGCAGTAAAGGAGCAGTTCGGTTGCACATCGCTTGCTCTCCAAGTGGCCCGTGACGGAAAGTGCGGCTGAATATATGCACAATATCAAGACAGGAATCGGTGCTCTCAGGACTGACTCCGTTTTTCTTGCCGTTTTTTCACCCAACATCACTGCTAAGGCTTCTCCATGGACGCCCACGACTCAGCATACCTAGACGGCCGATCGAGAGTACAGTAATCTCACCTAATCACCTTTATCTCCCAGGCAGATGAGTGGCGGTCTGTCGACATCACATACCATAGCCATCATGCAGCGCAGTGGGGACTGGCCGATGTAATACCTCTTTGGCCTGGCCTTGGACGCTTGGACGCTTACATACACAACTTGAACGTGACTTCCCAACACCGAGTCTGTACCATCATGATGGCTCAAGCTCAAGTCTATCTGGCATCCGGCGCAGTAGTAATGCGGCGGATTCTGAGCCACAGGCGTTGAGAACCCATCAGATAGAATCACCTGCAGTGCGCCTGCCGGTGCGTGGCTGGGCCATTGAGCACACCCCTTATTGATCGCCTTCAAATTATCCCTTAAATGGGAAACTGTCGGGGCAAGACTACCTCTCGATTCGCTGTCTCTGACCCTCATGACGACTCACATGAAGTCGGTTTAAGGCGCGTCGAACGGGAAGTTTTAAGAGAAGAAGGTCGACGAGGGTAGAGAAGAACTTGAAGAGGAAGCGCGCGTTGGTTAGACACGAGCAATAAGGAGAACGCGAAGAAATGGAGTCGGCGTGTATCATGTGCGATAGAAGCGGCCGGACTTAACGCGATTGAAAATGTAGATACTAAAATGTAAAGTAAAATTAGATTACCGGAAGAAGGAGTTTACTCGTTTTCCATCATCACATGGTTTCTTGGGGACGTACCGACCATGTCATCTCGTCTGCCCCCTCGAGTGCACCCTCAATTCTTTCTGTGGACACCATACTATTCTCAGACATGCACAAGAAATCACCAGACATCCATAGAACTTCTCGTACCACCGACTCCCGGATCGATGTCATGGGCCTCCCAGTGAATGCGCCATTCGGATGTCCTAGATCTACCAAAAATTATCCAGGAGCTGGCGATGCATTCACTCGGCACCACAAATACTTCTTTAAGGACGGCAACGTCACCTTTTTGGTGCGTGATATCCACGATGACCATGCGCACATGGATAATTATGGATGTAGGTCGATGGCGTGCTCTACTGTGTCCATCGATACTTCTTCTCCCGCGACTCGGTGTACTTCTCCACTCGATTTAACAAACTCGACACCCGTGATCATGAAGCGCTCCCTACCATAATATCACTGGATGACATCGAGCGCAAAGATTTCGATGCCTTCCTCTCTATTTTATATCCCGAGTAGGTTTTCCGGTCGACTGTCCGTCGCCTTAGTTACCGAAGCGTGTCAATGTACAGAAAATTCCAAGAGATCGACCTCTCTTACGAAGAATGGGAATCGGTGCTTCACCTCTCGACTTACTGGGACTTCACTTCGCTCCGCGAGCTGGCGTCGAGTGTCATCAACCCTTCAACGCCACACAGTAGTCCCCGGCTTGGGCGCACCTATTCAGTCAAGGATTCTATAGTTCCAGCGTTATCTGCTCTATGCGAAAGGAAAGCGCCAATTAGCTTGAACGAGGCCCTCGACATGAAAATCGAAGATTTACTACTCGTGATGACTGTGCGTGAGGGTATCCGCAATCATGCGATTCAAGCCTACGCAGCCGAAATTCCACTTCGTGTATGTGTCGTATTCAAACTTTGGGCCTCCGAGGCTGATGACTTCTCATGTAGCCTGCCAAAGAAAAGCCCGCCCAGGAGAAGCACTCCCACATGCAATCAAATCCCAGCACGTCTCGTAGTGTGTCTCATGGCGACAGCAACAGCGATACTGAAGCGCCCCTCCACCCCAAGGGATGGCCTGTCGGTAGCTCTGGTGATCCTGCTCATCGGCCACACTTTAACCGCCTTCCTGCGTTGACACACACAATCAATCAAAGCGGCACTGGCCGTTGCCGCCCCTCCTTTGAGTCCGACGCAAATGACTCTAACCGTGCGAGTGCAGTCAACAATGCAGGTCCTTCCATGCCAATGTCTTCTATGGGCCCTATGGAGCCTATTTCTCCACTGGAGGTAGTTGAGCGCAAGGTCAAGGCATTACTCAATAAGCTCACCAGGGAGCGCTTCGACTCCATCTCAGACCAAATCATCGCATGGGCGAACAAGTCCGAGAGGGAGAAGGATGGACGGACGCTGGGCCAAGTGATCAAGCTCGTCTTCGAAGCGGCCACCAATGATGAAAAGTTCTCCGAGATGTACGCGCGCCTGTGCCTCAAAATGATGGAACAAATCAGTCCCAAAGTACAAGAGAACGGTATCAAAAATGCCGAGGGCAAGCCATTCGCAGGCGGCCAACTCTTTCGGAAATATTTGTTAAACCGCTGTCAGGAGGACTTTGAGCGTGGGTGGGTCGCCAAGGAAGCTGCCGCCGCCGCAACCAAGGTTACTGAAGATAAGGCGGTCAAGGAAGCCAATGAGAAAACCAAGGGCGGCGAAGAGTCTGAATTATACTCGGAAGAATATTACGCCAAGGCAAAACGTCGCGGATTGGGACTCATTCGTTTCATTGGCGAGCTCTTCAAGTTGCAAATGCTGACGGAACGTATCATGCACGAGTGCATCAAAAAACTCCTCGGTAACGTAGAAAACCCGGAGGAGGAGGAGATCGAGAGTCTGTGTACGCTCCTGACGACTGTCGGGAGTCTACTTGATACGCAGAAAGCTCGGGCACACCTCGATGTGTACTTCTCGCGCATGAAGGAGTTGACGAAAAATAAGAATGTTAATGCGCGCATGATATTTATACTTCAGGTCAGTGTTATCATCGCTTTATATTCTCGACCAACAATGGTTGACGCGTTTCTCCAGGATGTCATCAACTCCGTGAACGTAGATGGATTCCTCGTAATGCCGTCGCAGCTCCTATGACGGTCTCTTGGGTTCATCAAGAAGCGGTAGGTTTTCGTCACCTTTGATCGTTAGAAATTGACAACTTTTTACATAGGCTGCCAAAGAGAAGGAGAAGGATTCTTACATGCGGCAGAATGCGAGTATGACTCGTGGCGGTAACCGCGATACCGTTGAGCCCCTTTACCTTAAAGGATGGTCCGTCGCTGGATCTAGTTCCCCTTCTCGCCAGCAAGGGAAGGCAAGCGATTTATCTCAGTTCGGGAAAATCACCAAGGCCGCCCCAATGTCCTTTGGTCCGAGTAGCGTCTTTGCTAGCAAGAAGGGAACAGATCCCAAGACTCGTGACTCTTCAATAACTCGTACCCCTTCGACCAGTTCCAACACATTCTCTATGCTCCAGAATCCGGATGCTGTAGTGGAGTCTCCCCGCTCCAAGGGTAGTCGGCCCCCCAGCAGGAAGCCCAGCGTAGATCTCGACACAGGGCCCAATCTGAACCTGCCCCACAAGCAGCAGAAGCTTCAGCTGCTACCGCGGTCCAAGCTTGGTGGAGAGGGATCCAAAGTGGTCTCCCCTGCTGTATCTGAAGTCGGCTCGGACGGCGAAGCCGCAGGAGAAACTGGTGCGCTCGCCCCGGCTTCAATATCCGAGGTAGAGGCCAAAGCGAAGATTAACGATGGCAAAACGGAATTCTTCATCATCCGCATGCTCGATGAGGCCGCGTCGTACTTCTCTATGTAGAAAGCGTGGAACCCAAATGAACACCCAAACGCGGCAGTGACCTCGATTCGCGCGCGTGGGAACGAAAGAGAACGAAGGAATGATATTTCGAGTCAAACAATCTACTGTATACTGTATAAGGACATGTCGTATGTACAGTCCGACAGTTCGGACATCTTATCTAGCCAGAAGTCCAAGATCTGCGCATTCCACTTCGCGCGCTCCAGTTTCAACTCTAGTCTCCCACTGGAGCATCGTCATTGGCTCGTGGACACCTTGGTCATGAAATTGATCGAGATGAAGGAGCCTGACGTGACCCAATACGTCCGGAGATCATATGCAAGCGTTGTTCTTGCATCGGGTCTGGTAATCGTCCGGGTCCATAAAATGCAGCATATCTTAACTTGGCCTTCAATCTATCTATCGAAGAGCTGCGGCGGGAAAGAAGATTCGCAAGACTCTCTGCGCAGTCATTGCAGCGGCAGCCTCATGACCCACCGCCTCTTATCTTGAACCTATCAGCTTGGATCGGACTGCGTTCCGCAGCACGCGCTGGCGCGTTGGTCGGCGTCAGGTACATTCGGCCGGTAACAACACCGTGATTTCCTGGACTAGAAACAGCGATCCATGATAATCTGCTGCTTGATGCGGCGAGTGTGTACAACCCTGCCAGTGGCCTGCACAAGGCGTTCCCCATAAACATCGGACACGTCATACACGTAAATGTAGTACAGGACGCATAAACTTAGAGCCAGATCCCGAGATGCTCACTGGCAGAAGCAGCGCAAGTAAGGAATCAGAGGACACTGAGAGCCCATTTCCATAGCAGTTGTAGCAGAGGATCCGTTGCAGCGAGTGGTAGATTGTGGTTATTGTGCCGGCTTGTGAATGAATAGAAGCACGGTACATGCCATGAAATCTTGATGCTTGATGCCATGTCCGGTGGGTTCAATTCCTGTTCTAGTTCTCTGCGCCAGGATCTCGTCCTTGCAAAGTATTGTATTCCGATGCCCACTGGGCAATTGATATATCGGGGATAGTTGGTGCTTTGACTCAGAGACTAGAGGCCGTTTCACCCAACATCACTACCAACGCATCTCCGGATGTCCACAACCCAATGATCGGATGAGTAATCGCACCTAATCGTCTTTATCTCTCAGGCAATGAGTGCAGGTTGTGTGTTGCGGTCTGTCGCCATCACATAGATTGACATAGTAAGGGAACCATACCCATGCAGCGTAGCACAGACTAGATTGACTCTTGAACCTTTTGAAGTAGCCGCTTGGACGCTTACATATGCAACGTGACTCCGCAATCTTACTAAACGTCACTTCACTGGCAGGCGGTCTATCAGATGGGTTCTCAACTGCGTGCGACTCAGAATCTGCCGCGCCACTACTGCGCTCCGCAGAACTTCAAATGGATCACCGCATCTGCGCGGCTGCGCCGTTTGCGTTGAGCACACCCCTCATCCCTTAAATGGGAAGCTTGGGGCAAGACCGATGACGACCTCTCGTTTCGTTCTTTTTCACCCCCATGGCCACTCACGTAGTTTCTTGGGGACGAATTGACCACGTCATCTCGTCTGCCCCCTCGAGTGCACCCTCCATTCTCTCTGTTGACGCCATACTCTCCGATATGCACAAGAAATCACCAGACGTCCATGAACCTCTCGTACCACAGACCCCCAGATCAATCTTCTTGGCTTCCCAACCAATGTGCCATTCGGATATCCAACGCTGCCTACCAACAAGTATCCGGGAACTGGCGACGCATTCACTCGGCACCACAAATACTTCTTTCCGGACGGCAACGTCACCTTTTTGGTGCGTGATATCCACGATGATCATGCGCACATGGATAATCATGGATGTAGGTCGATGGCGGCTCTACTGTGTCCACCGATACTTCTTCTCCCGCGACTCGGTGTACTTCTCTACTCGATTCAACCAACTCGACACCCGTGATCATGAAGCGCTCCCTACCATAATATCACTGGATGACATCGAGCGCAAAGACTTCGATGCCTTCCTCTCTATTTTCTATCCCGAGTAGGTTTTCCGGTCGACTGTCCGTCGCCTTAGTTATCGAGGCGTGTCAATGTACAGAAATTACCAAGAGACCGACCTCTCTTACGAAGAATGGGAATCAGTGCTTCGCCTCTCGACTCACTGGGACTTCACCTCGCTCCGCAGCTGGCGTTGAGTGTCATCAACCCTTCAACGTCACACAGTGGTTCCCGGCTTGGGCGTACCTTTTCAGTCAAGGACTCTATAGTTCCAGCGTTATCTGCTCTATGCGAAAGGAAAGCGCCAATTAGCTTGAACGAGGCCCTCGACATGAAAACCGAAGATTTACTACTCGTGATGACTGTGCGTGAGGGTATCCGCAATCAGGCGATTCAAGCCTACGCGGCCGAGATTTCTCGTCGTGTATGTGTCGTATTCAAATTTTGTGTCTCTATGACTGATGACTTCTCATATAGCCTGCCGAAGAAAACCCGCAGAAAGGCCCGCCCGGGAGAAAGACTCCCACATACGGTCAAATGCCAGCACGTCTCGTAGTGGATATCATAGCGACTGCGACGGCGATACTGAAGCGGGCCCCCACCCCGAGGGATCACCTGTCGGTGGCTCTGGTGTTCCTGCTCACCAGCCACACTCTAGCCGCCTTCCTGCGATGACACGCAAAATCAATCAAAGCGGCTCTGGCCGTTTCCGCACGTCCACCAAGAGCGACACAAACGACTTCAAAGTGTAGTCAACAATGCAGGTCCTGCGACACCAGTGTCTGCCATGGGCTCCTTCAAGAGGCCTATTTCTCAGCTAGGGATATCCGCAAGTCATAACGCGGCGCCTAGCACATCTCACAGTGGTTCTGGCGTTCACGGCGGCGGGTCGCCCGTTTTTTTTAATCCCAGGGTCAAGGCGTTGCTCAACAGGCTCACCACGGAGCGCTTCGACGCTATCTCTGATCAAATCATCACATTCGTGAACAGATCGGAAAGTGATAAAGATGGGCGGACGCTGACCCAAGTGATCAAGCACATTTTGGCGAAGGCCACAGAGGACGATGCCTTTCCTGAGATGTGTGCGCGCCTGTGCTGCAAGATGATGGAACAAATCAGTCCTCAAATACAGGATGAGCGCATCGAGGATGCCGAGGGCAAGCCGTTTGCGGGTGGCCAACTCTTCCGGAAGATTTTGTTAAACTGCTGTCAGGAGGACTTTGAGCGTGAATGGGGCACCGAGGAAACAACTGCCGCGGCGGCAACCAAGACGACCAAATTCCAGGCAGTCGAGGAAGCCAACAGGAGGACCAAAGGAGGCGAAGAGTCTGTGCTCCACTTGGACAGATGTTACGCCGAGGTTAAGGCAAAACGTCGCCGAGTTGGGGTCGCCCAGTTCATTGCTGAAATCTTCAAGGTGGGGATACTGCCGGAGCGTCACGTACATCGGTGCATCAGGAGGTTCCTTGACAACCCTGAGGAGGCGGCGATCGAGGGCCTGTGCAAGCTCCTGACGACCGTCGGGAGTCTGCTTGATACGGGAAAATATCGGGTACACCTCGATATGGACTTTATGCGCATGCAGGAATTGACGAAGAACAAGAATATCAGTTCACGCATGGTGTTGATGCTCCGGGTCAGCTTTATTATCTTTTATGCCCCTGACCTACAACAACGGCCGACATATTTTTTAGGATGTCATTGAACTCCGTGAACTTGAATGGGTCCCTCGTACTGCCACCCCTGCTCCTACGACGACCGCTGACGTTCACCAAGAAGCAGTAAGTTCCCCCTATCTTTGATCATAGATAGGACAACTATGGCTGACAACTTTTCGTATAGGCTGCCGAAGCGGAGGAGGAATCTTACATGCAGCAGAATGCAGGAATGTCTCGATCTGTTGGTGGCGGCGACCACGATGCCGTTGAGTCTTCTCAACCCGAGGATCCGTCGCTGACACTGGTTCCCCTGCTCGCCAGCAAGGAAAGGCAGGCGATCTGTCGCAATTCGAAAAAACCAGCATGGTAGCCACCCCCACGTCCTTTGGCCATGATGATTCCCCTTCCAACATGCCCTCAATGCCCCAGAATCCGGATGCTGTAGTGGAGCCTTCCAGCTCCAAGGGTAGTCGGTTTCCCAGCAGGGAGCCCAGCCCAGATCTCGACACCGGGGCCCAATCTGAAGCTGCCCCGCAGCGACAGGAGCTCCAGCTGCTACCGTGGCCCAAGCCTGTTGGAGAAGAACCCACCTTCGCCGAATCTGAGGCCGGCTCGGACAACGTGGCCGAAGAAAAAAGTGGCGCGCTCGCGCCAACTGCAGAGGCCGGAGCGAAGATCGACGGTGACACGATAGAATTCTCCGGCGCCCCCATGCATGAAAATGAAATCGATCAAGATGATGGGGCCTGACGTGAATCTTGTGGGTGACCTGTTTGTCCGTGTAAGGAGGATTCTTATAGTGCTGTAGTTTTCAAGGAAGGGGTTGGATTGGCGGCAGATATTCTTGGTCGTATCTTCTGCTCCATTTGTCCTGTAGCACCAGCTTGTTGTACATTGCGCCACCAAAGCATGTTGGAACAACTTCCGGGTGATATGTCTGCCTGTCTTTGGAAAACAGAGACAATGCTTTTTTATTGCATAGATATCCTGGTATATGTCCGCAACCCTCTCGGCGGCATTGCGCACGAGTCATTTTTCAACCAACTGATGCCATATGCGTCATGCTGAAAGCTCGGAGGTGACCGCCCCGCACTCTTGCGAGTCCAACGTTCCGTTAACGTTCGCCGAATTCAACATTCAACCACACCCCACAATGTTGAAATGATTTTGATGCTTAAGTGATGATCCCCCCGTGCACAGCAGCGAGACATGTCGCCCCCCAGTGCAGAGCCATACTAAAATCTTGCCTTTCGCGACCCTTCCTCAGTCATGTAGGGATTCAGCTACCCCCACACGGGTATGGACGCTGCGCGAGAACCAGCGCGATTACATCAAACTTTATGAGCTGCGGAGACTGTCGCTCGATGAGGTGGAGGTGCTCGAGCTGGCGTTGAGGGATTACGCTGTTTTTTTACTTGTGGAGCTTCGTAAGCACTATGCGTACCAACAGCGCGGAGGTGCGTGGAGCGTTGCCGTTAAATATGGGCGCATGGAACGACGACGGAGACGTGGTGGACACCAATACTCCGAGTCGGCAGAGAAGACGCATAGCCTTTTGTCAACGCGAGTCCTTCTCGATTATGCCATGGCCCTGGATACACAGATTCCCTGGACCCATTCGGGGCTTGCAATATTTGTCTTTATGGATCACGTGGCCAAGCCGATAGACTCGGGTAGTATTCGATGAGGACATTCTGCCTGATTAGTCGCGAAGCTTTGGAGAGTAAACCCCCTGATCGGAAGCCCAACGCCTTAGGGTGCACACCATACGTTGTCAGCTCGAAATAAATTCACCACCCCATTCACTGATGTCGCAGGAATGCAGGCGTCGGGGGTTTGGCACCATTACTTCCCGAACCAGCGCCATTCACCCATTGCAGTCGGCTCACCGGTGCAAGTGTGAACGAGTGTGATTGATACGACCATTTTTGGAAAGTTACAATTTTCATCCTGAGCGAAAGTGTGGCGCGATGGCGCGCGGAGCGACGCGGCAGATCACGAAGGGACGACATCTGAAGGCGACCATTCATTCCTAGTAAACAAATGGCTTGATACGTGGCGTCCACCATACGAGAAAGTTGTTTGTAACCACATTCCACTCTCACCAAGTCATGGCGGGAATTTTGGAAGCAGTTGCCAGTGCCAGGTGGTCATCACCACCACACCAATGACACCATGAGAACCTGGCTGGACGGAGTCTCAGAAGCATCTGTAACTCGGACTTGAGCATCGAGCTGACGTTATTCTATGCCGTGATGGCTGCAGCGATGAACGTCGACAACGAACGACATGGTAAAATGCCTTTGTACTGGTGGTGGTCGATAATTGATAAGTGCGTTGGTTTCCCAAACAACCCAGGGTTTTGCAATCCGCACCTTTCGCGAGAATAGGAGATCACTCCTGGCTCTCCATCCCACACAGACATCTTAATTTGCATCCCTACAAGATCCTCCTGCTCCTCAATTTTAGTCTCGGTGGGCGGGTTGAGATGGCGTAGCTCTCGCCTGCGCGGACCCCTATCTAGCTTTTCATCGTGAACTGAATGTCGGAGGTACGCACCATGTACGCCAGTGGTCAAACTGCTTCTGGTTGAGGCGTTCCCTCCACTCATCCTTCATGATCTCTAAACGGAATTCTGCGTGCTGGAGTAGTTCCAGGTGATGCAGGGCATGCGGGTAACTGAAAGGACGTAAATGAAATGCTGGGAATGCAAAGGTAGGGGAACGCACAGGATGAACCTCGCATAGTCTTTCTCCTTCCAATACAGCAGATATTTGAGGTAATTGATAAAGGCAGGTTGGTAGAGGATACCCTGTTGAGCCAAAGAATGGAGGTAAAATGGGTTCGCCAGGGCCTGCACAAATTCGAGTTCAAGTTCAAAACGCTTGCGATTTCTAACCCTCTCCGAGTCCTCATCTATGCCCTCCTTCGCAGGTTCAGACATGGTTGTGGTCCACTATGTGTGAGAATGCTGGGCCCGCAGGAGATGGTCAAGACGGAAACAAGCCGTGACCATGATTGCCGCTCGAATCGTATCACAAGATAGAGTTGACACAGATTGTGACCCGCGACGCCATCGTTTACGTTTAAAGTAGCAACATCTTGTTCCTTCCCTTAACCCTCGACCAGAGCATGAAGTGATCCTCTCGCTTAAATAAACGTGTGTTTTACTCCTCAAGCAGCAACAGATCCGACAATGTTTTTTTTTTGAAAATGGTGACGCTTCACGTGATCGCTGTCCACAGGCCACTTAAAATCGTCATTCCATTCCGATAGTGTACCCTGTCTCCAACCCAATCCTGTGTGCTTGCTAACGTCAAGGAACTGACAGACAGAGGGGACTCTGTCGACAACGGTATGTCACCAGTTGACGAGGAGCTTCGGACAAGACATCCCGTCAACGGGTTTATTCATTCCTTAGTCGCAATCTCAATTTTTATCGTTTGCACATCCTTTACTTGTGCGTGATTCCGCACCTGTGCGATGTAGCCTTGGATCTGATCACTTTCTCCTCGATAGCACATTTACACCACTCATATTTTCGGGAATATTTTACGCCAGTAATGGACGGTTCCACATCGCGTATATTGATGCGCTCTTCAACTCTGTCAGCGCCATGGCCGTTTGCGGCCTGGCATCTGTTGATCTTTCCTCACTCACCGGTTGGCAGCAGGCAATTCTATTTATTCAAATGTGCTTAGGGAACCCGGTAGGTAACCTTCTCGAGCTGACGACTGATTCCATGAGTTACAACTAGTGTACAGGTCTTGATTTCATGGATTGTAGTCTATGTTAGGAGGTAAGCTTGGCATCTTAATTACCATACTCCTGTTCTCCTGACTTCGTGTGCTCTTGGCGTATGGTCACGTGACAGGCGAATGTTTACCATCCATTGTGAAAATGTCGTTCGAGCGGCTACTCGCAAGGCAACTCCAGAAGGTCCAGGCATAGAAGAGGCAGAGCCGCCTATATTGGCCATGCGTATCGCATCCATGTTTCGTACAGGTTCCAACCAATTCAAGTTGCCCATGTCCCCTCATGGAAGCAATCCCTCCAACACCAAAGATATGGAGGGCCGAAGGAGAACACCTCAAGGGTTGCGCCCAGATATGATTCGTCGCGTAGATGGTGCACCAAAGCTGGTGGATCCCAGCGGGTGGATTAGCGAAGGCCAAGCAGGTCCAACCAATGTATGCACCATGAACCAATCAGATGATTGGGAACCGTCGTCATCAACCGGACGACATAATACACAACTCCCTCTGGTTCAGGAATGTAGAAGCCCCAGTCCGGTGGGCTCTGTCTCATCGCGTGGGTCTCGAGTTGGACGACCCCAGAGCGGCGCTCGTAAGGACAGCGTCATCAAAATTGGTAACAACATTTGTCACTGAAACACATCCAGACAGGACCACCATTCGTCAAGGACTCGACCCCTTTCTTTGGATTGTAAGCTGTGCGAAGCCTACCGAGTCTATCTGTGTCCTCATGTAACCTAGCTTACCCACGACTGCCGCACTCCAACCTTGGCACCGCGGCATCTAACGTAGAGGCGGAGAGAAGTACAGGGTTTCCAACAGTAAGGACGCAGACGATCGAGTTTGCGCCTTATCCCCGACCTCGTCATCGAACATCCCGGGACATATCTCATCCTGGTCGACATACCCCTGACATGAGTGCAAGAGACCCCATTACGACCGTCTCCGCGACAGAATATGATACTCGTACGTTTTTCACAGTCTTTTCCTCAGGGCTTACGGACGCTAACAACGGAATCCCTCGCAGATCGCCTTACCGCTCCCCTGTATCGATCAGAAACTATGCGAACATCTCGAAGTACAGCACGTCGCAGAATGCATGCTAACTTTGGTGGTTTCCCGGGTCCGCGGGAGATCATATCTCGATTAGTTTATCGCATCTTTCCTGGCGTGCACCGCCGACTTGCTCGTACCGTCACGATTCCACGCACAACTACCATTATGTCTATGCGAGGAAATGTCGAAAGGGCCTTGGCCGTTCCATATGTGACTTTCGATGCCGTCGTTGGCCACAACTCCTCCTTCGTGTCGCTCACAGAAGAACAACTAGAAGAGTTGGGTGGCGTCGAGTTTAGGGCACTGAATGCATTGCTCTGGATAGTCGGCATCGTATGTTTAAGTGCTCGCTTCTGGGTAGCCGAACTCAGTCACCCTTCGGTATAGTATCACGTTTGCGTGCAATTGCTCGGCTTCACCATCATCGCCCCATACATATCATCGAATAAGTGGAAGAACAACTTCCTTCCTCCACAACAACAACAGCTTGTAGTTCCCGCATGGTACACTCACTCACAGCAAGTTTTCCTCTAAACTCATCTGCTGTCACCACTAGGTTTTCCCTTTTTCAAGTCGTATCTGCGTACACGAACGCGGGAATGTCGCTTGTTGACCAATCTATGGTGCCCTTTCAAAGGGCGTATCCTATGATTTTCGTTATGATATTCATGATTCTTGCCGGAAATACTGCTTTCGTGAGTGTTATCCATTTGTGTGAATGCAGCTAACGAGTCGACCACAGCCGGTATTGTACGTTAATTCTCGTTACTCCATGCGCCCACACTGACAACCATTTGACTCCCAGCTTGCGGTTCTCAGTGTACGTGCCTTCTCTTCGATGTGCGATGGGCTATTTCATCGTATCTTAGCTGGGTTACCACCAAGCTGGTTCCAAAAAAATCCCGCCTGAACGAAACACTCCACTTCCTCCTGGACCACCCTAGACGATGCTTCATCTACCTCTTTCCTTCCCATCAAACTTGGTTCCTTCTCACGGTGCTAATCATTTTGAAGTGAGTGTCCGTCCGTTCTTTGACCCTTGCTGAAATTGTCTTTGCAGCACAACTGATTGGTTTTTCTTTCTCCTCCTTGATCTGGGTAACGAAGCAATTGAATCGATACCTGTCGGTGTGCGGATCATAGACGGAATGTTTCAAGCCGCCGCTGTGCGTGCGGCAGGCTTTGCAATCGTGACCCTTTCGGCGCTGGCACCGGCGGTCAAGTATGTCGAGTAACATATCACCACTCCGTGCTGATCTCGTTACACAGGGTCTTGTACGTAATTATGATGTATATTAGTGTCTGTAAGTCTTCAATATTCTGTGTGGGGATGAAGGTGATCCCCTGACATGCCATTTCTCTAGATCCAATTGCGATGAGGTTCCCACATTCCTGTGTTAATAAGTGTCTTGCTTTCTAATAGACATCGTTCTCCCAGCGTCCGGTCGACAAATGTTTACGAGGAGCGATCGCTTGGCATTTACGAAGACGACACATCGATTGATGAAGAGAATGTCAGTCTATCCGGGAATAGAATGAGCGTTTGGGGGAATTACTTGGGAATGCATGCACGCAGGCAGCTTGCCTTCGGTACGAGAGGTTCTCGTGTCGATGTCGTAGCGCTCATCACCGCGCATTAGATATGTGGTGGCTCGCACTGGCGCTCTGCCTTGTTTGCATCATCGAGGTTTGCGGTTCTCCCTCCTTCTTTCCCTTCAGTTACCCATGGCATTCCAGCGTGATCAGCTCGAGAACGAAGAAAATGCAACATGGTTTAACATTTTTAACATCGGTAATTCGGGATCATAAGCACATATTTCACTCACGTTAATCGCACTCGGTAGTTTTCGAATTGGTTTCCGCCTATGGTGGTGTCGGCTTAAGCTTAGGAGTTCCATATGTGAGCTCTTTTAATATTGTGAGTCCTCACGGACTCCTCCAGTAATCAATATGTCAGGCCCATTACTGCCTCTCCGGCGCGTTCCGCCCACTTTCCAAGTTGATCGTGTGTTTGGTGATGCTCAGAGGACGACATCGCGGACTCCCAGTTGCCATCGACCGCGCTATCCTCCTTCCGTTCGAGTACAGGCAGTCACCCGGGAATGATATTTCAGAGTCCGCGGGCATGACAAGAAGGAGAAGGCTGAGTACGCGCAGCGCAACGTCCATCCCATCCATCGGCAGGCATTCTTAGCTTTATTACAGTATAAGTGGTGAGGGCTGAGGGAGTCAGACACGAGTTTTAGTTATATCCGGGAACGGTTTACTGATGTGGCGTGACCGACTTATTTCGCTTTACTCCTAACATTATATTCAACTGGCAGTCTTCCGTGTTGTTTATTTAGACCCATTTACTTACCACCAGAGATCTTACAATATTATTACATATCGTGGTATCATCCCTACTGGCTTGAGTACGCTTGAGTACATCATGCACGAAGTACCACTCCAAAACCACAATCCGCACGTGCCCCTGGCGGTGCGGGGAATCGGGACACCATAAAGGAAGAACACTTCTCCCTTTCCCCCAATGGGATGATTAGTCTTTCCATCCCAGAACTACCTCATGCAAAAGCGAGGGTTCAGTTACGCGCACTCCTCAAGTCCGCGATTGAGTAAGGGAAAGAGAATCATCAGATTGACATCAAACCAACATTGACCCACGTCAGCTGAGGTAGCAGGGTGAGGCAGGGTGGAAGAATTTCCACGAGGAAGTGTGGCGACGTAGTTCCTGAAAAAAAAACCTACAATGACATTCCCTCAATTCACTCCCAGGGGGAACATGTTTCTATTGATAAGTGAACAAGTTTCAAGGGACGCGTCCAGCAGGTCTTTGGAAAGAACTCGTCGGAGTAGGCAACAAAATTACAACAACAGGACCCGGAGAGGTGGCTACTAGATTGCCAGATCGAGTTTGTAGCTTCCGCAGGTGATGAAGCTGTACTGTACCTCTGGAACTGCATGGGTCAAGGGTCGTCGGCAAAACAAAACAAAAAAACACAAGTCAGGGGGCCAGAATTCAAAATTCCGACTGGATTATCTCTTCCAAGAACGCCGGAAAACTTGCTAAGGGGGGGGGATTGCTGCTGGAGCTGAAGAAAGTCCGAGAGGCAGCAACTAAGACAAGGCTAGGAACAGCGACAGCAGCAACAAGACGCGCGCGCGATAGTCCCGAGAACCCGGATTCGTACCAAGAAGGATGAAGGGAAAGGCGAACTAGGGGAAACAAACCGTTATCGGTGTTCAGCACATTAGCCGAGATAGCGGGGAAGGAAAAGCAGCACAAAGCTGGATAACGGTGCACCTGGAAACGCGCCGGCCGCTGGCGGCGTGGGCGCGAGTTCGACACAAATTCCAGCACCGACAACAGTTGTGCCGTGATGCCCGTCCTCCTAGTACGTGATCAAGGTCCCAGTTGGCGTGGGCATCGTGTAGGTAGAGCATGGTTCATCGAGATATCCAGGAGGAGGACGACAAGCGTCTCGAGACATGATACCAGAAAGGGTACTCGATATATATCTCCCGTGCGATCCGAGGATTCGTAATTGATCTTCCCCACAAGGCGAGATGAAAGCGCGAACCCCTCGCGGTTTGGCAGCGTAACCTACCCGCGGGCCTTTCCCATATTGAGATTATCGATTAGCCAGGAACCAAACTGGGGTCACTTAACTCAAAGGGGATATGATACACGGAAGATCTTGGCGTTCCTTGCACTTGCAATCTGTGTTAGACTTATACAGTATGTGGGGCCACTTTGTAGTTAGTCAGGAGTTTCAACCTACTTTGACGCTGTCACAACATTACAGACTCAGACGCCCCTCCGTGGTAAGGCCATCAGATTTTCAGCATTTGGATGATTCTTTGGGAAAGCATCCCTCGGCATGACAGAGCTTTGCGTGGACGCAGAACGGCAGAACGTAGAAGGGCCGAACCCATTATTGGAATCAGAAGTGCGCATTAAAATGGGTCGGCAAATGGGCCTGTTCTAGTCCCGACTGAGGCGGGTATCTCGATTCGAGGCCACCCACCCACCCTGTGTGAGAATCAGCGAGATGCATGGGAAATACGAACAGGCAGGGATAAATGCGCTAAGGATCTCGCGACAGAAGGCATGAACAGATGGGTGAAGAGATCCTTGGGAAGGATGAGGTGAGGAAAGCAAGGCCCGCACTTGGTGGTTCGACGACCTGGGTTGGAGGGAGAATGAAATAGATATGGGGGTGATGGAATTTTCCGCCCTGGGAAGCTGGAAGGTTCGTGGGCAGGCCCACAGCCCTGCATTGGCGCCCAAACTGGGTTATAATTTCGATCACCTCGGCTCCTCTCAACCCTTTGGAATCAGCATTATTCGGGTCTAGGCCGCAATATGGTACCACGACCATGCCAGTCTTGCCTGTTCACCGACTCCCGCTCCTTCAGTGGACCACAATTCATAGGGTGCGGGTACACGTATATGTCATCGAGGACATGTCTCCAAAGCAAGTGGATGATGGAAACGAGAATGACGTGAGAACCGGCTATTTGCGCAAACTATCACAAGATAAGCCTCCCTCAGGACAACCGTGACGTGTCAACGTCAATGGCTGCCAGTGGTGACCCTTCCGCTGTCCATCAATCAAGGTAACGTTCGCTGCGAGGGCTGGTGTGGTGCAGTGGTTGTGGCGATGCCACGATTCTGGTGTCAATGACCTTTACTGGAGCCTCTGCTTCCTTTCCGGGAACCACCGACTTCGTTTTCCAAGCGACTGGCGACCGGGGTCAATTCTGAGGCGACCCTGACCGATCCATAGGGGTCGACCTGACAGAATTACATACAGCCTTCAGGACGGTCTCAATTGATCGTCTCACCCGCCACCCTCAAAATTGCTCGAAAACTAACCACTATCATATCAGCACATCAGGGTGATGCGGGCGGCCCAGAATTACCCGTGGTATCAATATTTGCAGAAGCTTTAGAGGGACACCATTTGTGGCGCAACGACGCGTCTTCCCCAGGATTGAGTATTGTACTGCATCCGGCGGCGGTAACTAGCCCTCACGCTTTTTGGCGTTTACATACCTCCATTAGGGTATTTCGGTGAAAACACTAACCCGAACCGACATAGCGAGAATGCTCAAACGGGGATAGTATGGGACCACTTGCTGGCGTTGCCAGCGATCATTGGCATGCAGTCGCATCCATGAATGAAAGCACGTGGAGGGTCGATTACACTCCGCTTCGGTACAACAAGGACGGTGAGACGAGGAAGGCGCTTTTCCATGTAATTCGCTATTCAAGCTATTCAAGACTCGATCCTGGAAGCATACAAAAGTGGACAAATGACATGCGGGTATTTGAAGTGTACTGTACTTGTAGCTGGACCGAGTCGAGTCGAGTCTTCCCCGGCTCTTGCAAACCTGAGAGCCGCGCGTGGCAAACCGTCTTGATCCTGGCTGGTCGGAACCATCTCGGAGATGGAGAGCAAAAGCAAAAGCATGTCAATCAGGGAAAACGGAATATTCTTACATAATATCCGACTCATTTTCAGGCTCAGCGAAATGAACGGATAGGTCGCCTGATTGCGGCCAAAATTAGAAAATAATCTCATATCATGCTTGGCTTCGAAATTCACCTGAAATTTCAGGGGAAAAAGAAGAGGAAATCGTCTCGATTGCTTCTTGTAAAGCACACTCCCCCTCTCCCCCCCCGCTCCATCTCGTCGTTCTTTCCTCATTCCTGTTTGCCAACCACAGAGGTCCTCTCCCGCCGCGTGCATTACGGCATCGCACGCTCCTCCAGCACACACTTCCAACCCTCGCTTCTCGTCACGACCGACGAGTTGGCAGCTCGTGAACGATCCAATCGGCACATCCCCGCGTGTCTTCCGTGTGTATTTATCCCTCTTCGTTCCCTCCCTTTCGCTGACCTGACAGCCTTCCATTTGCTGTCGTGCCGCGCTACTTCGCTGCCTTACGCGCTCTTGCCCGACGCCCGCACTGTATCTCCTTCAATGGATTCGTTATTGTCGTTCCACTCGTCATTTAAGTCTCTACGGCCCCGCGCCCTCTTGCCTCGCGCGTGACCCTCATTACGAGGCATTCATACTCGCTCCACCATGCGTTCGCGTCGCAATCCTTCACAACCCCACTCTCTGAGTCCGTACGATCCTTTTACTACCAATGCAACGTCAACGACGGCTTTCCCTCGCGCCTCCTCTCCCTCTGGATTCTCACAGCTACTCTCAAAACCTGCAAAGTGGTTTGCCAGAAACCAGGCTCCCCCTCGGTCATCCACCACCGCTCCTTCTGAACCTCGATCGAGTACTAGCTCATTTATCCGCAAGCCCAAAATTTCTCACCCCACCGATCTCCGTCCCATCCTCCCGTCTATGCAGAGTGAGCCGTACATCCAGTCGCCCACTCATGGTGCCAGCAGGTAAGTACCCACTGCACTTGGACAGACGCGCAGCCTCGATAATACCATTCTTCACTTCCTCCATTTCAGGTCCGTATTTGATCTCTCCCTTTCGCGCTCTCAGACCAGGGTAGATGACCCAACCACCTCTCCTACATCGCCAAACAAGAAAGGTTCGGCTGACCTCGGTGATTTGCGCGGCCTTTCACACAAGCCGTGGTCCCGCTCGGCCGAGGAGCTTGGCAAGTTTAGCGCCTCGGCACCTTCGTCTCCCATGGTGAACCACCACTTCCAGGACAAGGTACAACAGTATCGTGCTGGCAGCCCTAGCAATTCACCAACGGCACCTCATCCACAATCTCAACACCCCTTCCCCCTATTCACCGCCACTACTAGTTCCTCTGCCGAGCTATCCTCTGCGCCGTCTTCGCCAGTCTCACTGAGCCCTTCTCCAGGAACACCGCCGTCTGGTGCCAGTGTGCCGATGCTTCATGTCCGCTCACATTCTTTTACCCCGAAACTTCCATCAAAGCTATCTTCTTCCAAGATCGGCCCACCCATCTCTGCCCGCAAGACTTCAGTGCCTCAGAAAGAGGCTATGATTCAGGTGCATTAGCAAAGGACAGGGTCGGATTAACTCCCCCCCTAGTCCGGGGCACATCACCGCTTGCCATAGGAGAGGGAAACAAGACCTATGCGCCGAGTCCAACTCCGTATGACAACATTCCTGCACCCACTGGAGATACTCCGCTCCTTCCACCCCCGAAGATCATTGAACCATCCGAAACTGAAGCATCTGATCCAAGTTGCGAGAAACGTGTATCTCAGATCACCTTTCATTCAGGTTTCGTGAACCGCGCAACGAACTTTACCGTCTCCCACACACGAGGGACACTGTACGGCCAACCTGCGACCGCTAAGGGGTGGAAACCATCCAAACTTGTCCTGCGTGGGACTAAACTTCAATTTTACAAACCACCAAATGACCGGGCTGCTGAGGTCAAGGAGTTGTTCCCTGTAGGTATCGTGGCCGCGGCTGATGAAGAGGACGGGATAAGCCAAGGCGATGAAGCTGTAGCCGACAGGACAAAGTTAGATGCAAAACCCCCAACATCGAGGCGAAAACGTGTGTTCTGGGGGAGACGGACACATCCGGAGTTAATACTAGATGCGGATGGTGCAGTGGGGAAAGGTACTCTCGAAGCACTCGTCCATGAGACCGTGTTTGCCACGACGTTCTCGATGCCCCATGGGACACTGTCTAATGACGACATGGCTCCATCACCTATCCCAAACGCTAGTCTAGCCACGTGGCAGGATTTTGCGCTTTCGGTACTCTTTGCTTTGCCGTTAGCTCTCGGGACAGAGAAGTTTGAATTCGAATTCGTGCGATGCTGTACGTATTTTGTGAGTGGTGCGGATGGGGACTCGAAGGAGGGCAACCGTGCCCGCGTAGCTTGGCTTGCGGGGGAGTACCTGCGATTCCATGGCCAGCCGGTGGACGAGGCCGTGTGGAACGACTTCCAACGCGATACAATCCCCAACGGCCTCAGAAATAACAGTGAACCACTTGGTAGACCAACATTGCCGTCATCCGCGTCAATACAGGCGTTATACGCGCAATCTCCCATGGCATCCTTCTCACCGAACGCGAACACGGTCTCGCCAAACGTTGGAACTTTTTCGCCTCGCCCCGGTCACCATGGAATGACGTCACTACACGACGCGCTGATGGTGGACTCCATTCCCGTACCAACTGCGACATCATCGCCCTCAAAGTCACCCATAGATGCGAGTCACAGGGCCTCTGGATCTGGCAACAGCCAAGACATCTCATTAACACTGCTGGATCGGGATGGGTTTACGAGGGATGTCCTTTTTCGGTTCAAGGCCCAAGACATCGCTCATAGCTTGTTCGGTTTCAATCGTTCACTGCTCGAGAACCTACCTCAAAATCTCACCGCCGGCGATTGTTTTGCGGTTATACCCTTGTCCATTGAGCGCCAACCTCATCCCTCGCAAGATCCTGCCGAACCTTGCTCTCTACTCGGTCGTTTCCTTGGCAGCGATGTACATCTTCACTGGCTCACCAAAATCGTCCTCATCCATGTCCTTATGCCCGATTCCCCTGGAACGCACGCCTCTACCTTATATGGAGACCACATTTCGCGTACATCGCGCACATATACGCGCTCGGAGGTAATGTCCACCTGGATCCGCATCGGCGAGCTGTGCCGCGTAACCGGCGATGAATGTTCCTGGCGTGCTATCTTTAATGCTCTATGCTCTCGTCCTGTGGCGCGTCTCGACAAAACGTGGCGCCGGGTAGACCCAAGTGTACGTGCAAACGTAGAGGCCTGGGTTGCGAATATTGGGAGCGACGCGGTCGAGAATAAACTGACGTTCTGGGGGGGTGACGCTTGTGAAAGGATAGGCGCCTCGATCGACAGAGCGAAGTTGGGAGGAGATACATTTTCTCTGCAATTTCTGAGGGCTGCGAAGAACGACTTTGAGGGATTCCGCACAGCATTCTCATTGTGCCCTAAGAAACTGAATGTAGGGACAGATGGATGGACTAAGGTCATACATACCTTGTTGGATACTTGGCGCGTACTTTCCTCATCCAAAGGGAGCGCCAACGGCTTGGGCGGGAAGTTTGTTCGGTACGTACATTCACGGCCAGAATGCTACTAGTGACTCACGCTTTTGCAGTATCGACCAGTTTATGACAATGTCCTTGGCGGTTGAGCCCCGCCGATTGGGTCTATACGAGCCCCACTTTTGGACGAGGTCTTCCAATACGGGACAAGCATTCACGAGCGCGACTCTGGTCCCCCTCCTCTTTCCTGAACACCTTCCATACGTCAGCTTCATTGATCGAGCACAGCTACTCCGAGGTCGTCTGGAGAGTGCCGGACCGAAGCAGCTCAACGTAGAGGATGTGCGAACCATACGAAGTGGAGAAATCAACCTCGGCTCTCGAAGGCGGAGCCTCGGTGCGTCAGACTCGGGGCCTGGTCGCGACATTGGGGGAACAATTATCCCACTATTCGATGGCGAGCTCATATTACTTGTCAGCCCAGGGAAGGAGGTTACCTCATCTCGGCCGTCGTCCTTCGCACGATCCAGACCCCCGAGTAGCGTAGTCGAGTCGAGCCCTGGAGGAATTGGGGAAAAGGTTTTATCGCGCGCCCCGTCTATCCGCGTTCGGCCTGGTTCGTCACATGGGTTGGACCGCAAGGCAAGCCTCGCCCGCCGAAACTCGCTTCCTTCAATTTCTGCCCGGACGAGCCTGGTGATCCCTGAGCATCCGAAGGAGCGCCCTGTGCGGGTTGTTGTCCAGGCCGGTACGCTCGAGCGACTTGTGGACATCTTGGCGCATGGGCTACCAGGCATTTCGGTTTCTATTTCGGATGATAACGGGGAGATGCCGCTCAAGGACGGCAGAACGCGGGACGCCAAGCTCGACCGCGTGGACTTCTCGTCGATCTGGTGGAATGTCTTCCGGAGTTTCGTGACGCCCCTCGTCTTCTTCGAGGTACGTGGTCGATCTTGTCCTCCTATGCTCCTCTCTAGACGAACCACTTTCGTAGCTTCTGCGAAAGCGTTATGTCAGCGCCTCCAGTACCAACCTTCCTTCTCCCGCAAGTCTAGCTCATGTAGCTCGCATTCGTGGAGAGATCATCGAGGCCTTGAGCGAATGGTTGAAGAACGGCGGCGGCTCCCAGGATATCCTTGATGATAGCGCTCTTTACCTTGCGGTCAAGACTTTCCTCGAGAGTCCCTCAGAGCATGTGATGCCGGAATCTCAACATCGGAGTGATGCAGAAGTCATCGAATGCTGGGCAAGCCTGGAAGGTCAAATAAACACACTTTCTGCTTTATTTTCTTCTCAGACCTTGCGGCCAACTGTCCCCAAGCCTGCTGTGCAAGAGCACCGGACAACACCATCAGGCGTGCTTGTCTTCGTTGACTTGCCAGATATAGACAAGATGACACCAGAGGAACTTGTGGGCGACTTCAACGCCATGGCCGCAGCAGCGTTCCGAAACGTCACAGAGGAGGTAGGTTCTCTTCGATTACCGAGGCTTTGGTCCGCTGACCCTCTTCCAGGATCTCTTTACGACCGCCGATCTCTTGGAGATACAGAGCGCCGATCGAACGGGTTGGTTCTCGCCACGGGATGCGAGCTCTACTAATGAAGACGTGGAATTCCAAACGATTTATTCTCACCTGATGGAAGTGGCGCAATCCCCTTTGATCTCTGAATTATCTCAAGAACGGTTGTATCGCCTCTTTCCTGCGGGTGTGCGAAGCTGCCTGCGGGCGTACCTCGTGCTGCGCAAGTGGCTTGTATCCAGGATCGTAGCACCACGCGTCAGATCCCAAGTTCGGCAAGCCAGAATGGAACTTCTCTTGAGAGCCGTAGAGGTGTGCCGGGACCGAAGCGACTTTGATCACTCACAACATCCCTCTGCTGAACGACGCTGCATTCGGACATTCGTCGAGATTCTTTTAACTTCCGCCATTCTCAGTCCGGAGAGTCGCGTTTACAGTCGGGCATGGAACAACGTGGCCAATGCGCGCAGGACTGGCTCAGACAGCTTGGTTGCGATGCTGGCCAGGCCTAGTTATCGAGCCTCTCGCAGCATTCCGGATCTTATTACAGATATAGGATGGACATTGGAGCGTATGCTCGAGATACTCAGCCTCCCGGACGTGCTCACATCCCCGACGGACGGAAGCGGCCTTGTCAATTTCCAGAAGCGCCGGTAAGTGCACCTGCGACCAAATGAACCTTCGTTGTTGCTAATCGGCTCTGTGCAGACAGTTGTGTACCTTGGTCCTCGATTCTTTGCCTTCGACATCAAATTCACGGAACCCACGCCGGCGTGACTCCGAACCGAGCGACTTGGAACGGTTGAATATTATCGAGAGAGAAGTGAGCAAGATCCAGTTCGACCTGCGCGCCATTCGAGAGGATGCACACTGGGAAGCCTCACACATGAATGCGGGACCTCAGCCGAAGCGTAGCCAGCGACCCTTCCAGAAGCTCCTTGCGGCCCAACACGAAAAAAATAAACGCGATCGCAATCTGCGTGAGCGCCTTGAGAAGGAACGGAAGCAAGAACAACACCGTATTGACAAACGGGAGGAGTATCTATCCAGGGCGATGAATCCCCGCCGGCAGTACACACCTGCGCAGAGGCAACACCGTATGAAAAAAAGCGGATCGGCGACATTCTTCCAGCAGTTGATGCGTCCGATATCGAACGCTTTCGCCCTGGACCATGTCGATGTTAACACAACCAGACGTACTGCCGCTGAGCTGGACTTCGCCCCTACGGGCAAGCCTGCGTTGGTTCTCAACGTTGTTGACGCCCGGATCTCGCGCTCTACGAACTATGAACGTTCCTTCACTTTCCAGCTCGATACTGAGGATGGTGGACATTATCTACTACAAACAGCCACAAAGGCAGAGATGACAAGATGGATCCAAACGATTGACCATGTCTCAAAGACGGCGGTGAAGAGACGGCTAACGTACGTCGGGAACTCCCCGAAGCCGCAGTTGTCAGACCATATTCACGATCGTCCGACGACCGCATCACGAGATCCGACGGCCGGCAAGTTTGTCATTGTTTATTTCCCTCCCCATGCTAACGGCTTCGAGCAGTTTTTGGTGTTGATCTCGAATTTTTACTCCAACGTGAGGCAGGAGGTTCCGCGATTCCACCGGGAGCGATCCCGTCATTCCTGGAGAAGTGTCTGCAGGAGGTCGAAGCGAGAGGTCTAGCTGAAGTTGGCATTTGTAAGCAATGGTCCTTGATGTTGCTTCGCTTCTATGTGCTCATGGCCTTTACTAGATCGCATCGCCGGCGCAAGCTCAGAGGTGAATGCTCTTAAAGATGCGCTGAATCGAGGTAGAGCCACATTCTTCTATGTCATTCTACCTTCTGAGTGTTGTCTGTAGGACATTGGCCCGTCACACCTTCAAGTGATATTTACGCCGTGTGCGACATTATCAAGACGTGGTTCCGTGTCCTTCCCGAACCTGCATTCCCATCTTACTCGTATTACGACATCATCAAGGCAATGCGTGAGGCAATCCTGGCGACTGCATATTATTGGGTGACTTACGTATCTCCGTCTTCGCAGAGATCGAGGACTTTAATACCAGGATAGAACGTATACGGACAGTAATTCAGGCACTGCCCCGACACAATTTCGATCTTCTGAAACGTGTGGTTGAGCACCTTGACAAGTGATTGTTTTCTACACTCGTTTGTACACTTTCTCTAAACGGCGCGATCTCTAGGGTCACAGACTACGAGGAGCACAACCAGATGACAACAGACGCGTTGGCTATCGTATTCAGTCCAAACCTGCTGCGAGCCCCTCACAATGATTTCCTTATGATTATGTCGAACATGCAACACACTAACAAATTAGTGAAGGCTCTCGTTACTCACGTATGCGTCCCTGGGCCGTCCTTTCGACCAGAATCACTTACATTTAACTCAATCTCTTACAGTTCCACACTATCTTTGATGATGCGGATGCGGATGGAGAGGTGGATCATGAATACGACGACGAGGAATTTGACGAAGCCATCCTCGAGGAGGAAGAAGAAGCCGAAGCAGAGAACTCACACGCCCCGCTAGCTATCTGAGTATGCTTCCACTTTTCTCCGTGACTTCGTTATCAACGACCGTCACCTAAAAATACCTTTTATTGTCACCGGCTCTCCACTCAAGTAGTTTATTCACACTCATCATCTTTCGTGGCGTTTCGCAGCATGCTGTACCTTTATTGCAATCTCGGACACTGCAATTCGTTCATTCACACATAGCATTGGACTCTCGTTATCGTCACCTATCATATCACGTCCTGTCTGTAGTAGGGAACTCGGTATCATCTGCTCGTCGCAGGCGACCCAATCCATGGACAGCTATCATCATCACTGAGCAGAGCGTGGGAGTCATGGTCGTCATTCTCGCCACGCTCTAAGTGGTGCCCTCCAGTACTTCTTGGACAGTTTCGCCATGCCTCAGAACACCCTAGAGACCGTCAATGAACTCATCGCTGGCAGCTTTGGAGGCGCCGCACAAGTCCTGGTCGGGCAACCGCTTGACACGGTCAAGACTCGCGCCCAAATCGCACCCAGTTCAGTTTCACTCTTCTGTGCGAGAGGCTTACAATTTCATCATCTATGCCCCATATGACAGAGGACATGTTTGTCGGTGCTACACTCACTCGGGCACGTTCGATTCTCTGACCATGCCCCGAAGAAAGGACCCATGGATATCCTGGCTCAGACAGTAAGGAAAGAGGGCGTTCTAGCACTCTACAAAGGTTTGCCCCCTCCCTCCCCCTCGCGTCATATCACTCTCCTCGCGCACCCCTCGCATCTGCCGACCGTGCTTTTCTGAAGGGATGGCCAGCCCGCTCCTGGGGATCGCCGGCGTCAACTCGCTGCTCTTCGCCGCGTACGGCATCTCAAAGCGCGTCATCTCGCCCTTCGGACAGCTCTCGCTGAAGGAGACCGCCGCGGCGGGTGCCATGGCGGGCGCCGCGAACGCCATCCTCGCGAGCCCGGTGGAGATGTTCAAGGTGCGGATGCAGGGCCAGTACGGGAGTCCGTCCGACAAGCGTCTGCGCGCCGTGGCGAGGGAGATGTGGGCCGAGTGGGGCTTTCGGAAGGGCGTCATGCGCGGGTATTGGGTGCGTCGGACCTTTTTTTTTTGTTCGGGGGTAAACGCTGAGTCCGATGTTTCGTGCCAACCGCAAGGTCACCTTGGCGAGAGAGATTCCGGCTTATGCAGGGTGAGACGGATATTTGTTTTGCCCCCCCCCCGGCTAGCGGTCATGTTCGCGGCTGAACCGTGGCATTGTTGTAGGTTCTATACTGGTACGTTCTGAACACGGCTCGTGGCTTTGGGAGGTAAAAAAAACGCGCAGCGTTCGAATACTCGAAGCGAAAATTCGCGAGCAGATATGGACGCGACCTACCGGTGTGGGCCTTGCTGGCTAGCGGATCCACAGGCGGTGTACGTCCAGCTTGTCTCTAACTATCAGTCTGGGTCGCATTCAATACTACTACAGATCGCCTATTGGCTTTCATCTTATCCTCTGGGTAGGTCAGGTACAAATCCCCTCTAAAAGATGAAACCTACACAGTCCCCTTTTAGATGTCGTCAAGTCGCGGGTACAGCTCCGCACAACCCCTCCAAGTGGCACGCCTGTACAATACATCGCAAAGGAATTGAAGGCGGTGGTCTCTGAATCCGGAGTGTGAGCATCTACCGCGTTGTTTCATCATTCAACTTTTACGTTTCGCGTCTTTTTCAGAGCTGGCTTGTTTCGCGGGTTGTCACCCTGTCGTGAGTTCACCTTCCGTCCTGTACGCTTTGGCCGTATAGCTGATAGTCTGTAGTCATCCGAAGGTGATCTATTATGGACCTCACCGTCTCTCGACTTCTGAGTATCTGTGTAGTATCCCTGCTGCTGGCAGCACTTTCGCCGCTTTTGAATTAACCCGAGGTGTGTCTATGCGTCATCGAAGCCGACGGGGTTGTTGAGTTATCTTTTTCCCAGAATATCTGCGGGATTTCACTGGCGTCTGAAGCTCTGCTTGCGAAAATTAGGTCGGCTCGAATGATGTTGCTGCTCGTCTTGTCTTGTCTGGGTTACGACTCACCTAGCGGTGTTGTACCTCTTGTGGCCCCCTAACCTAAGTATACGCTTTCCTTGCGTGACGTTGAGAGACGTTCTGTTTATAACGAGCAACTGTTGGGTGAGGGGGACGGTTAGAGGCGACTAGAGGCATTCGACCCGGGAATTTCATGGACCTCTCTCCAATAAGAAATAGGCGTTCCCATCTAGCTGATTGTCACGTCTGTCTGTTGAATGAAACACCGGGTGCCCATATATAATAGTGAAACGACAATCATGTCAATCATGGGATCAAGGGGAAGACAGACGTCCTGTTGTCCCTTGCCCTTGATGCGTAGCTGTCATACGGCGATACAACGGCTTGATGGAGCCTATAATGCACATGCGCATGCCCCCGTTCAAAGCAAGACAACAGTTTATTCCCTGAGCACGAACAAGTTTTGCAATATTTTGATTTGCTACGCAACTTGTATCGGCTACATGATACACCTGAGGATGGACAAAAAACAGGGCCAAAACTGAGACGTGACAAGCGCGCCACAGGGCCATCCACATACGTGAGCACACGGACCTTTTACCCTACTGCTCTATAGTGAATCAGACAGAAAATGATGGATGGCTGGCCACTAGCTACACTATCAGATATATTCTAGAACGTGGATAAAGGACGTGCTATGACAGGATAAAGAACGTCCTATGACGGGGGGGGTTATAAACTCTAGGCACCATGGGAAATGTACAAGGAACACCGGTGGGGGGGAGGGGGGAGGGGCGCTAGGCACGTCGATGGGGCTGTCATCGAAGTAGTTGAACCAACAAAAAGGATGCGAGAAATGGGCGTCCCGAGAGCGGGGGGTAGGTATCATGGGAGTTAACATGCCGACTGGGGCTGTCGTCGAGGTAGTTGAACAAAAAAAAGGATGTGAGAAATGGGCGTCCCGAGAGCGGGGGGGGGTAACTTAGGTATCATGGGAATTGACATGCCGATGGGGCTGTCATTGAGGTGGTTGAAAAAAGAACAAGAGATGAGAGAAATGGGCGTCCCGAGAGCGGAACGGACGGTGGCAATTTGTATCGTCGCTTGATTCTGGCGCTCGACAAGTGTTCCGGGTTGGTAATTTATATGAAGGGGTCCCCACAAGCCAAAGGAGATCCCCTGTCGGTAAGAATGAGGGGTAATTGGCGCGTAATTGCGTATATGCTCGGCATCATCTCCACCTGGGATCGTATACCACGCGTAACAAGTTGCATCTTGAGCTCGAGGTATGTCGTGTTGTCTTCCTCCTCTCCTCGTAAAATGAGACATCGGGATAAGTGAAGGTCTTGATAGCTGGTCCAGGTACCACAATTCAAGTAACGTTCGGGAAGCGCGAGGACTCGGAGTACAGTGTCGGTAGTGACCACACCTTCCCCCTAATTGAGATTCTGCATATAGGTGTCAGTGTAGGCAGATGGTTTAGCGGGAGATGGGACTGACCCTACGGAATAGCGTATCCCTGACTATCTCCATGGCTATGAGAGCAAGTAAACACTATAAAAAGTTTGGATTGGGTCAGAGGCATGCGGCCATAGAAGGAACGAAAGGAGCCTACTGCGGCGCGACGGATGACAACTGTGATTAGAATAACCACCGCTACCACGACAAGTAACATGCCCAGGTCGTCCACGGTGATACCATTACGCATGAAATTACGCATGAGATAGCAAATAAACAAAACCACGAAGGACATGATGTATTTAGCGAAGCAGGGTGGGGGGGAAAAGTAAGCTTTAACCGGATACACACGTGAGCCCCCCCAAAGTATGCCGCACCGGCGGAAAGATTCGGGCAAAAGAACATGTGCTTAGGTAGCGGAGACCGATGCATTCATGGTCCACAGACTCCTAGCTCGCACAGCCTTGGTCCAGACTTAGTGGGATACTCGTGGGCGGTGACCATGAAAGTCCCAAGAGAACACTCACCTTTGCTGCCACTGCCTTGACTTTGACTAAATTGTAACGATCTTTAGAAATTAGGCAACGGTAGAAAGGTGCTCGATTCGAAACACAATACCATCCATGTTTCCTCTTGCACCTCTGGTACCTTCGAAAAGCTTGATTCAAGATGGCGACGACATCCACACCTGCTACGAATTATTACTCGCAGAAAACCCCCTGTGGGAGCTGGAAGGGAAGCCGTTGTTATTGGGATAATGGGAATACATTCCGCAAACGGGACACAGGGCATTGTCAGACGAC
Organism: Russula brevipes; assembly: GCA_022496215.1. NCBI lineage: Eukaryota > Fungi > Basidiomycota > Agaricomycetes > Russulales > Russulaceae > Russula > Russula brevipes. Next base: position 84,212 of record WTXF01000026.1, read on the forward strand.
AAACGCCGTACGTAACTGCACGGGTTCCACTCCTGAGTTAGCGTTAGCGTAGCTTCAGAGGCAGTGTAAGGACGAATAGAAGTAGGGGATTGCGCTCTCTTGTGGGGGGATGCGATACGGACGATTGTCCAGGAGCCTTGGGAAGCGGGGAGAGGGAATCAAGACCGCAAAAGGACGTGTCCAACTCGAAAAGCGACCTTATGATGCCCAAACTACAGCTCTGACAGCATTACTACACCGACTTTCTCGCAAGAATCTATTGTGCCTTCGGCGCGAGAGATGATACTGCATTGCTTCCAGGGGGGACTTGCAGGCTCCGACCCCAGTCTCGCCTTCCCAGTCGTCAAAACTCGGATTCCACCAGGGGAGATCAATTATCTCGAGTTCCGCTTCATTTCCGAGAGCGTGGACAGAACCTAATACCGGGGCCAGTCACAAGGACTTGTCCCGTGCACAAAGAATGTGAGGAATCATGGAGTACCGCCGCCAGCCGCAGGAGAGAGAAAATTCTTAGAAAGAGAGAGAGAGCAGAGAATCTGAGGCTTCCCAAGGCGCGAGCTGTTCAGGCGTGGCAAGAGCTTGAGCTGGAGAAAGTGACCCTGAACAACGAACAACCGGTACTCCGGGAAGTACGGGCCGGGAAGCGCTGGTGGAACAGAGACCGTTCGCCGTCGGCGACGTCTTGGCCCATTTGCAGCTCATCCACTCTCAGAAATGTCCCTAAAAGTACCAAAGGCAAACAATATCCAACTCTTCAAGGATGGATACAAAGTACGACTTCGTGTTGTCTTCCAGTCAATGCTATTTTTTTAATGGATCTTCGTCTCAGCAAATGTCTGGCCTCGAGGATGCGGTCCTTCGAAATATCGAGGCCGTCTCGGAATTATCGAATCTTGTCAGGACGAGTTTTGGGCCAAACGGTACGCGATCCCTCTCTTTCTTCTCCGGTGGAAAAGGTCGACGGGGCTCAGGTCGAAATAAACTGGTCATCAATCACCTGGGCAGACTCTTCGTGACCTCCGATGCTGCCACGATCATCCGCGAAATCGAGGTCGTACACCCTGCCGCGAAACTCCTCGTGATGGCCTCTCAGGCGCAAGAAACGGAGGTGAGCCCTGCATTTGTCTGCCGGGTGATTGGCGTGGAACCTTTGACCTCAGATGGGAGATGCAACAAACACAGTGCTGATCCTCGCGGAGAGCTGTTGAAGAGGGCAGAATCTCTGTTGGTTATGGGTCTTCACCCAAGTGAAGTGATCAAGGGTTATGATCTTGCATGCACGAAGGCATTAACCGAGCTCGAGTGTACGCCCCATCCCTTTTCAACTACTACACTAGCCTCCTAAGGCATGCGCCTTCTCCTAGCATTATTGACAAGCGAGCTTCCATCGCCATTGACAAAAACTGCCCTCGCTCGTGCCGTTACCCCCTCTATAGCGTCGAAGCAATATGGGTCTGAAGACATCCTTGCGAGACTTGTGGCGGAGGCTGCCCTATCAGTCATGCCGGAAAATATCAAAACGTTCAACGTTGATAATGTTCGAGTGGTGAAAATCATGGGAGGCAGTTTGGCAGGAAGCAAAGTCGTGCAGGGTATGGTATTCGGTAGGGAACCCGAGGGTGCGTAGCTGCTTAGCTGCTGCTCCGGCCGCACTGACAATTTAGACTTGGTCAGGCGACGTGAAGAAGGTCACAAAAGCGAAGGTCGCCGTCTTCACGAATCCCATCGATACTGCACAGACAGAAACGAAGGGCACTGTTTTGATCAAAAATGCCGACGACATGTTAAATTTCACCAGAGGAGAAGAGAAACACATGGAGAAGGTGCGTGTCTATGTAACGTGCATACACAAGCCCCATCCCCTCATGCCCGCCCGCGCAGATATTCAAAGAGCTCGCCGACTCGGGTGTGAAAGTACTCATAGCCGGGACGTCCGTTGGCGAGCTTGCTCTCCACTATCTCAACCGGAATCAAATTCTCGTTCTGAAAGTTTTGTCCAAGTTCGAGTTGCGGCGTCTTTGCCGCGTCGTGCAAGCACACCACTTGCGCGTCTTGGCGCCCCTACCGCCGAGGAGGCGGGCTACGTTGGTGTCTGTGAGACGATCGAGATTGGTGGGGATCGTGTCACTGTGCTGCGGCAGGACCCGGAGGGTACGGGTGTCAAGACGCGCACAGCGACCATCATGCTGCGCGGCGCGACGCAGAACCATCTCGATGATCTCGAGCGCGCCGTGGACGACGGTGTCGCCTCATTGAAGGCCCTCTTGAAGGACCCTCGTCTCGTGCCCGGTGCCGGCGCCACAGAGCTCGCTCTCTCACGCCGGGTTGAAACGTACGGTGCTGGCTTACGGGGACTTGCGCAGCACGCCGTGCGCCGCTTCGCGTCTGCTTTGGAGGTAATCCCACGTACGTTGGCAGAGAATGCCCATGGCGGGGCCGAGGGTAACGAAATCGTGGCGCGATTGCTGGCTAAACACGAAAAGGCGGGCGGCGAGTCATGGGGTGTCGATGTCGAGGTCAGCCTCTTCAGCTCGAGTCAAACCTTTTGCGGCAACTAAATTTTTTTATTTTTTTACTCTCCTTTGTTCTAGGCCGAGACGGACGGCACATTGAACGCCACAGAGCACGAGATCGTTGACTCGTTGGCAGCCAAAGCATGGGCTATTCGTCTGGCGACTGAAGCCGCCGTTTCGGTTCTCAGTGTGGACAGCATCATTATGAGCAGGCCGGCGGGTGGTCCAAAAATCCCGCAACAAGCGGGAAACTGGGATGAAGATTGATGCATGAGTATATAGTGTAGTGGATGGTGATACAGTATGCCTTTGGGCAGCATCGAAGAAGGAATAGAAAATTCGCATTTTCAAGCGCATTAGTCTCGATTACATAAGCGAACTATATGTACTGCACACGCTCGATCCCTGGGCTGCCAAAGGGTATTAGTTGTGAGGGATATGGTGCTCAAAATCTTGCATGCCGTTGGGTCTGCCATCCTGCCATCCCAGTATTACACGCATGCTGTCCTAGCAGTCTTCGGCATTGTTACCGTCTACACATTTACGCAAGGCCGCAAAACAAATAGGGAGCGGGACCTTCACGGCCGTACCATCCTCATTACAGCTGCGTCCCACTTGAACGTCGTCGTCTTGATCTCCGGCTAATAGTTGCACTCTTCTCAGGGGGCCTTCACTCCGTATGGGCTGACCCTGCTAATGTCCCTAGCGCAGCGCGGCGCACACATCATAGCTCTCACCGCCGAGCCTCCCGATACAGGCCCCCCCGCGACGTTGGTGTCTCTCCTCCGCAGCACGACCTCCAACGAGAACATCTACGCAGAGCAGTGCGACCTCGCCTCGCCCGCGTCCATCCGCGCCTTCTGCAGCAACTACCACAAGTCGGAGCAGCGTCTGGACGCGCTCATATTCGCGCACGAGTATGCGCCCATCGGCACCCTCTTTGCGCGCGGGGGGAAGGGGAGCGCGGAGGACTTGGAGGGGCGGCGGCGGACCGCGTCGAGCGCGACGTTTTTGGTCGTCACGCTGCTCCTCCCTTTGCTCCTCGCGGCCCCGGTCGAGCGCGATATACGCCTGATCGCCCTCGTCAATCCGTTCTATGCCGCTGCGGCGCGCGCGTTCTCTGCATCTGCGTCTTCAACACCGTCGTCGTCGTCGTCATTGTCGTTTCACTGTTCCTGACCGAGGGCCGGCGTGCCCTCCGCACGGCAATATTGATGCGGCATTACAACGCGTCTTGGACGCCCTCCCTTCGGGCTCGCAAGTCCCTCGTACGGACGTCAACTCCCAATCCATACCCGTCGTGAGCGACAAGGTCCAACGTTCAAACATCGTGGCGGTGTCGGTGTCGCCTGGCATAAGCCGAAAAGACGTGATCGCGCCTCTACTAGCTGCGGATTCTTCTCGGGGCAACGTCTCACCGGTGGGGATATACTGTGAGCGATAAAGTAGTCTTTTTTTTTCCAAAGAAAATCAATATGACATGAAAATGCCATCAGGTATTTTATACTCAATCCACTGCTCCGTATTATTACAAAATCGCCGACTGCTGCGCTGCAGTCTACGCTGCACGCGCTCTTCCTCCCAACGCCGTTCAAGTTCCTATCATTCTCACCTGAGGATCCGCAGAAACGGGCGCCAGAAGAGGTGCTCAAGCCTGGGGCGCTGTATGCCGAGTGCGCCGTTGTGCCAGCGCGCGTGCCAGCGGCTTCCGCCGCCGCCGGAGACAAAAGCGATACCAGGGCCAAGGCGGCCAAGGACAGCAGTACCCCTGGCGGTGATGGTGATGCAACACGACCCGATGCCGATGATGGAGAGCTGGGCGGTGTGGCACTGGGCATGGCCGTGTGGGATGAGTACGAGCGGGAGCTGAAGGCGTGGGAAGCCGCAGAGGCTGCGCGGGAAGCAGAGAAGGCCAAGAAGGAAGAAAGCAAATCGGCCGAGTCACCGATTGCGACTTGAACGTGGTGATGTGTGTAGCTCCTTTGGATATTCAGTAAGGCAGGCCATCGCATGGTGATTGGATCAGAGATAGCCGCCATGTGCGCCAAATGGTGCCATTGAAACCGTTGTTGTTTTGCCAATTACAGTACAACGAGTTTTAGGTCTGAACAATTCGTCCCTTCCTCTGTGAACGTTGAGCGCGTTGAGCGCTGAGCGGAGCACCAGGCCTATTGGAGTCGCAATATGATGCATAGTGCCACAGTGCCTAGATTCATCTTCTATATGAAATGATCGCGCGCCGTTGATCGCAATGACCAATAACACGAGCCAGTGGCGCACATGAAGGGTAACGACCGACCCAATTACCTAGCGTAATTCTACATTTGGTGTCGGAGCACCGGCTGAGTTCAAAAAGTGGGCTGGAATTGGACGGTTGGGTACGAGTCTGCCGGTCTGACACGGCGATTCCGTCGGATGCCCCTATGGAAGGGTGCTTGCATCGGATATTCCCGCGCTTTTTACGTTACCGAAATAGCTACGAACGCTTGCGTAGAAACGCTATCCATCCGGATAAAAGCGTTGTAAGACAGCCCAGGGAGAAAAATAATCGAATCCCCCCACCAGTTTCCTACAGCAAATGATGATCAATGCCCTCCTCTACTCCTTCGATTTGCAACTCCTTTTTTTTTCAACCCGCCCCGTCATATACCATCGGGAAGCTTTGGTCTCTGCAATATTCCATGTTCGATGCAAGGAACCTGCTTATAGGCTAGGATTCTCATCGTATGGGCTTTCACCATCTCCTTCGGGCTTTTGTCTATGCTGCTGTGATGCTCTTTGGGCGTTGTTCGTGTTCGTGTGTTCGTGTTCGCGCATTCGCGATTTCGCGTTTGAGCTAAGTCACATGCTTCATGCGGACTCGCGGACCGCTGGTGCCGGCCAATTTTCTCACATCATGTTGTCACTGTCATCACTGTTGTTGTCACGTCACATATGGGCATTTCATGAAATGGGGCTGGGAATATTAGGCTGTGGGCTTTCCTCGTTCGACTCACCTCGACCAAAGCTCTTCACACCTTGACTCACAAGTCTCCCGACCCGATTCATTAATTTCAATCCCAACTGTTTCTTTGCTATCGTATTCGTGGAGATGCGATTGATTGATCTCCTCAGTTTCTGTCTCTCCGTCTTGGGCTTTACGGCCTTGTGTTGTATCTTCGTTTTTTGCTTCCTCGCAACATCATCCCACATGTATGGACGGCATTGGATGAAGTAGAGGCGCTTTTCGTGCGTGCAGAGGCCCTCAATGCCATCCCAACTACCCGCGAAGACTGTAGGGCAAGGTTAGCCATGTACGAAGGTCTTTGTATCCCCACTGGTATCGCACCACTGACCGACACAGCCTCGGTAACCAACTCCTGCGCGCTCGTACCGAGAGCCACCGCTCTCCGCAGTTCTTCCAACAATTCCGGCTCGCCTTCTGGTCCGGTTTGACCTGCAAGCTCTATGTCCTCCGTTCGCAAATCGAGGACACCAGACGGGAGCTCGAGGTTCGCCCAACCACCTGTTTTTCCACGTTCCCCCCAAACTGACTAAGGGTGGCCAGCTGGCGCTCGACGAGCGACAGCTCACTTCCCTCACCACAGTACAAAGCGCCACTAGTACAGCATTGCCTGTTCCCGCCGCCGGTACGTATCCGAAAACGTGATGGAGTGCCGATGCTTACTTGCCTGTCTTCCTCAGCACTGCTGTTCCCACGGTCAATGTTGCGGAACCGGCGCCCCCGCCACCTGTTGCTGTGTCTGACCTGCCTGAAGTCTGAAGAATGTTCAGTATTTCAGTACCCGTTGCTGTCATTATTCTTTCGTATTCCCGATCTGCTATCTGTTTTCCTCGCTAGCTCGTTCTTCGGTCTCTCTCAGTTTCTTCATTGTCACTGGTCTACTCGTGTTTGTTTGTGATTGGTTATATCTGCATGCTATAGATACGACTGGATCCAGTGCTGTCTGACGTTTTCCAATGTACTTCCTATTCCCCTTCGCACGCTGCAGCCGTGCCATCAGGAAAATGATGTTTTTCTATATGTTGGTATAGTTTTCAATTTCCTGAGTTTGGAAGAAAACTGCTAGATCCGTCGCCGTCCCGGCCAAGCTCTGCCATGGGTGGGGCGTGTGGCGCGTGTGTTGCTGACGCACAACCAATGTAGACCATGCATGACAAGGAATTAAATTGCGGTTAACTATGTATCACCTGACAACACGCTCAGGGAGGGCAAAACGGATGTAGCGTCAATGAGTATATTAGCCAAGATAGATCCAGAACATAAAAGAGACGGGCAGTGGGGGGAGGAGGAAGGGTTCATTCATAACACAGTATGAATATTTTTCCCTGCCGTACCGACAGTATCACCGCGCCCTGGCTCTGGTCGATGTTGATCGTCTCGACCTCGTGCAGGTCCAGCTCTTTCGGGATCGCCAGCGTCCGCGCGGTCCCTCCATCTCGAACAACCCTTGAGGTCCGCCACCGCACCCGATCCCGCTGCGCACCGCAAGGCCCTCGCCCTCGAGCCGCACGCTGGGGAACGAGACGAGGCGGAGCCGCTTCTGCCCGCGCTCGTACGGCTCCTCGTCCTCCTCGTCATCCGCGGCGCGTACGTGCTCCAGCCAGACCGCGTGCCCAAAGTCGACCGCGAGCAGCGGCCGCTGCCGGGGCGCGTCCCTCGTGTCCTCGTCGTCCTCCGGGTCCGACACGCAGACCACCTCGAACGGCACGCTCACGTACCACATCCGCATCATCGCGTCGTCCGAGTCCGCCTCCGGACCTGACGCCTGCAGAGGAACCGTAAAGTAGTGCTGGCGAGCACGTACTTCGTCACGTGCGTCTGTGGATGGTGCTGCGCGAGAAGCACGACGGTGCAGCTAAGCCGCGGGATCGAAGGCAACGTCGGCCACCATTGCCGCACAAAATGTGCACTCTCTGGGTACCACAGCTGATCGCTCCACGGGTTTGGTGGGTTGTTCACGTCCGCAGGCGGTGTCGGGTCTTCTACCTGCGGAAGGACAACAGGATGGATTTGGTTTCCTGGTCCGGTAATAAGGATATTATGGACAATGGGTTGGCGGAAAGGGAGGACGTAGGAATCGGGCGGTAATATCGGGAATGTGAAACCTCGAGAGATCGATCGCGTAGACTTGAGCCGCGTGCTCATGCGGGGTACAAATGAAGGGGATGGATTAGAGAGCGTGACGTGTTGGGCAAGGACGGATAGCGGGAAGAAATGCTGGGAGGCGAAAGTCGCCTCTTCGGAATGAATCACAATTGAGCCATCGCATAGGATACATGACCAGTTTGCCGTATTAGTCTGTGATAAATGAGTAAATGAGTCGTGTGAGGGCCGAGACGCATGTCACACGCCAAGCGTGATCGACTTACACATTGGATGCCTGTATCTACAAACACGTATTCTTCCTTGTTCCAATCTAATAGCACGTACAAACCGATGCTGTTGAGGTGACTAATCCACACGAATCCCGCTAGTAAGCGTGCTTCTGGGTCCAGCAGGAACACGTTCATGACAATTCCAAGGGTCTTAAATGATCGGAGAGTAGAAAAAGACGGGGTGGACGGGGCTCGGTCGTCTGAGTCAGATTTCTGTTCTGGGAAATGGATTTGCATGAGTTCGAATTGCATAACCTTCTCATCATCCCTAGAACGAGGCATTCCAAAATGGATATAAGACATCGCAAAACGTCAGAGGATCCGAGATGGGATAAGAATCGAGGAACTCACTTTCCCCCCAAGATCTTCGCCATGGTGAAGTAAACGATACGTTGTTCAAACTCGACTCGACACTTCCACAACTCCCACCGTTCTCCAGGGTTCCATTCCGCGATGCCGACATCCCGATGTACATCCCAGCAAACGACCTTGCCGCTCTTCGTCGCGCAAAGCGTGTAGCTTGCCGTGATGGGGGAGAGCCAATCGACCTCTTCGTCCGGTGGCGTCCCAACGACCTTGTACCAATCTTTCGACATTATTCCCCAACCCGTTGCATCGGAGGTCTTTGTAATGCCATTGATGGCCTCCTTCCCTTCGGGTACAAACGCATTTACGGCGGGCCGTGGAGTACGGGTGAGCCAGCCATGTTCGAGCTGGGCTGCACGGTTGACCACCTCCACAAGCTGATCCGTAGAAAGATCAGAAAGTCGCTTGAAGCCGTACAGGGGGAGCGCCCGGCAACGCCGGAGGAGGCTGACTGCCAACCCGCGATATACGGGGCGAGTGCGGACCGCGTGACGAAGATGCCTGCATGTCTGGGAAGAGACGTCAACCCCACTTTTGAATCGCTGGAAAGGAAAGTCAACGGGATTTACGCACCAGTTGAAGAGCATAGATGTCCGCGAGGTCGAGATGTTGCGCGATGGAAAGCAGGAGATCATACGGTATATTTTGCAGCGAGGCCATTTGGCGGGGGGGGGAGGCGCGAAATTTACAGAAGGGCGTCTTTGGTGTGCACAGGGTAGGCGGGCGTTGCCGTTATCTGCGAAGAACCAAAAAATAATGGAAGAAATGAAAGCCGGAAAGGAGTGAAAGGGGGGCAGCGAAGGGTCGACGAAAGGATGACGAGACGACAAGGGAGGAGCACAAGCGCACGCGGCCCGGCCCCTCGTTTTTTTTTTCGCTCGTCGCCAACACGCACGAGCGCGAACTCGGAATGCTCAACGAACATGTGCATGTGGCCAGACGGGCGACGTGCGTGTATCCCGCTCCTCGCCACGTCCCTTGCCATTGGGCCCACTGCCAGCGCTTTCGAGGCTCCCAGAGGTGTTTTTGTGCTGCCCATCCGCGAACCTTACCCCTTCTGGTGTACCGGTTGGATTGGTCTGCTGACGATCGCAGATACGTGTGGCGATCACGGTCCTGCGGTACAACCTCATGTTTCGTGTGATGCCCTATCAATTTTCAGAAATTGTCGATTTCTCCATCTGCCTATTGCGGTGACTGCCAGCGCTCCACTCGTGCAGAAGAAGAGGATCAGAACAATCTGCTCGTGATTGTTTCTCGTCATCGAGACAAGGAGACGACTCGCAGAGACGCTCCGGAACGTTCGTCATCATCAAAGTCGTCTTATAGAATTGTTCCTCGGGAACGTCTGGCTCTCCATTGTCTCGTTGGGGTTCACACCGGCATGATCATTGACTGTTTGCCGCCTTCCCGCCCCACGGTTTATCATGTGAAGTCCTGTTGTCCTGTTGGACGTTGAAACATTGAAACTTGAAACACTTCCAGAGCTTGCCAACCATCTCCGTTTGTTCAAAGTTCAAATGTCATCATGTCTGCTACAGCTTACCTAAAAATGATGGCTCCATGTCAGAAACTTGCGATCCGATCCCCAAGCCAAGGATTGTAAGTTCATTCTATATCTGTCGTAGCGTCAGAAAATAATTTTCTGGGTGTTGGGGAAGAATGGCGCTGGAGTGAACGGGCTTGTAATTTCGGAAATCGCTGTTGTGTGCAGGTTCCATTCGCATCCGGTACACTCTCATGCGATCAAGGCGCGCTGACACTTGGCAATCTTCTGTTCGTTCTGAAGGAACAAACAAGAACCGGGCTCGGGTTCTGGCCGTCACCAGATTGATTGTGTTACGCCTAGAGATACGAGTATGATCTGCGGCCACATCTCATCAAATGGTGTAGCATACTACGTGGATTATGATGACGATCAGAGGAAACTCGATCACTCGCCAACTTGAAATTATAGCCTCGAGTCAACTTTTGTCCTCGCAAGACTTGTCAGGTCACACAATACCGTAGGCTTGCGGAGGTCCCGCACGGGAAGGTAGATGCCGCGACAAGTGAAAGGGGTTATAACAGACACCAGAAGGCATAGAGCGGATCACAGTAGAGTAGAATGGATACTACGTGCAGCCTTTGCCACACACAAGTCCGTGATCAAAGAGTCGTCCATCACGTCCTAGAATTCAGCGCGGAACACGTATCTCAAGGGGGACAATGGCTCATGGTGTTAACACCACTTGGGAGAATGCCTCCCAATCACATTGATACGTTGGTCTTCTTTTCCCCAAGATGGCTTCCGATGTACGTACGTATCATACAGCATCAGTGGGGGTGGTTAGAAACAATGATGAGATCGCGGCTGGGACTGTATGATCATGTGTTTAATATCGAGGCTTGATGGTGTTGCGCGCGCAGCTGTTATCTCTGATAAGTCCGCAAATAAGTCGCACGAGAACGGATACCCGCTACATCAATACAAGCGCATTAGTCAAGAATCAAGTATGGGCAACACGAGCTTCGGCCCCACGCGGAAGATGCGTGTGAATACGCCTAGGAAACTAGGCGAAAAGTGCCGGCCCCGGTACCCCTGATCAGGTCGGGCCAAGTCAGAGAGAGCAGACGGGAGGAAAGAGGCTGCTGGGAGTGATGGCAGGGCACCAGGTTGTTGTTATTGTTGGCGACCGTTAAGGTTACGTCAAGGCAGGGGACAGAAGGTGGAACGATGATGAGCGTGGCAATATCGGTGACGACGCGTGGTGGCGAGTCGATCGATTGCGGCACATTTTCATATTTATTTTTCGACTTGCACCGCGTGCACGGCACCCTTCTCGCCTATAAAACCCCGCTCATTTGCTCTTTTTTTTCGTCGACCCACTCTCATCACCTCACTTGGACGCACAGCCCTACCGGTGTATGTACTCGAACCAACTGGGAAGCACCCACAACCCTCACAGAGGCTTTAAACACACCGCTGCTCCTTCCCTCCCTTCTCATTAATTCGTCTTTCGAGCCAAAGTTTCATCAACTCCCAATGGCCCCCAATACTACTCCTTCATCCGGAAACGCGAGTCCTACTGCGTCCGTTCTCGACGCGCCTCTCGCTTCTGCTGTTCATCCCACCGCTGCCCGCCGTCCAGCCGACGCCATCACCGTTCAAGGCGACAATACAATATACACGGACGAGTATATCACGTCCAAATTTACCAACCGCGGTGCGGATGTCGTCGTACAAGAAGGCGGTCGATACGTGATCAAGCCGACCGTCACTCCATTCGAGTTCAGGACGCAGCGCAAGGTCCCCAAGACTGGGTTGTGCTTTCCACATTCGCGTATCTCGCTGTGGCATTGACGCACAATTATTCTAGCCTGATGCTCGTTGGCATCGGGGGCAACAACGGTACCACTCTTGTCGCGACCATCCTCGCCAACCGTCACAACATCGCGTGGCACACGAAGTCCACTATCCAGCACCCCAACTACATTGGCTCGCTTCTTCGCGCTAGTACCATTCGTCTCGGCCTTGATGCGACCGGAAAGGATATCTACGCCCCCCTCTCGGATCTTTTGCCCATGGTTCACCCCAATGACCTCGTGCTCGGCGGTTGGGATATCTCCGGCGTTCCTCTTGATGCTGCGATGAAGCGCGCTGCTGTCCTCGAGTGGGACCTCCAGCGCCAGGTCGCGCCCTACATGAAGCAACTTGGTTCTCCTCTGCCTTCCATATACTATCCAGACTACATTGCCGCCAACCAGGAAGAACGTGCTGATAACGTGATCCCGGGTACCGACAAGGCGACCCACTTAGAACAGATTCGCAAGGACATTCGTGACTTCAAGGCGGCCAACGACCTTGACCAGGTCATCGTATTTTGGACTGCGAACACTGAGCGATTCAGTGAGATCATCCCTGGTGTCAACGATACTGCCGAGGCTGTTCTCGCGTCGATTGGAAATCGCATGAGGAAATCGCACCCAGCACTATCTTCGCCGTCGCCTCCATTCTCGAGGGTGTGCCTTTCATCAATGGCGCACCCCAGAACACCTTCGTTCCTGGTGTCATCGAGCTCGCGGAGCAACGCAACTCATTCATCGGTGGTGACGACCTCAAGTCGGGACAAACGAAGCTTAAGAGCGTACTGGCAGAGTTCCTCGTCAATGCTGGGATCAAGCCGCTCTCTATTGCGAGCTACAATCACCTCGGAAACAATGATGGGCGCAATCTTAGCTCCCAGCGTCAGTTCCGTAGCAAGGAGATCACAAAGAGCAGCGTCGTCGATGACATGGTCGCGGCTAATTACTTACTGTACAAGACCAAGGCCGAAGTTGAAGCTGAGCAAGGTATAGTCTACCCTCGCCTTTCTACCCAGCTGCATACTCATGTGACGATTCTAGGAGCTTCTACGGGTAAGAGCGTCAAAGACGTCAAGGGGGAGCACCCCGACCACGTCGTCGTGATCAAATACATGCCCGCGTTGGGGACTCGAAGCGCGCAATCGATGAGTACTATTCGGAGATCATGGGCGGTGGCCGCTCAACCATCAACATCTTTAACGAATGCGAGGACTCGCTGCTCGCGACGCCACTCATTCTTGATCTCACTATCCTAGCTGAGCTGCTCACACGCATCAAGTACCGCGAACTCACCGACAGCACGGGTGCCGAGTTCAAACCGCTGTACCCCGTTCTCAGTCTACTTTCGTACATGTTGAAGGCCCCACTCGTCAAGCCTGGTACGTACATGATTGTCGTATTGCATGCCAGATGGTTGACAGGTGGTTGCGAGCAGGCACGGACGTTGTGAACTCGCTCTCCCGTCAGCGTAATGCCGTTGAGACATTCCTCAAGGCATGCATTGGCCTCGAAGGGAGCTCTGATTTACTGCTAGAGACACGTATCTGGTAAATGAGCATGTCAGCGGGAGTCGGACTGGGGTAGTCGAAGTGTGGGGATGAATTGAGTATCTGTAGCGTACCGTGAACGTCACGAAGATTGGGTTTTCAACAACCCAATTCCAAATATAGTCTCCTTTGTCACAATCACGTGAGGGGTGACAGACGCGTCTTGTTTCAAACCTTATCCAATGACGTGATGCACGTGCCCGTAAATGGTGGTGGCAATGCTTGTTCTCGCTGCCTCGTTTCGCTATCATGGCACCACCACACATTATCTCTTGGGGAGCTAGTGAACGCTCTCTCTCACCCGTTTCAACAACTACGCAATCTGTCGTCTCAATCGAATCGATTACCTCAGATACATCCTCAACTGTTCCCGAGCCCTCAGGTGCCACACAGTCGCGAGTTAAATCCAAGACCTTCCATGTGACCCTAGGAAACAAGGCATCTGGTGTGCGTCTTGCAGATGACGACCCCTTCACCCGCCATGATAAATACTATTTCATGGACGGGAATATCACATTTCTGGTGCGTGCAGATCCGATCGTGTGCGGCTTAGTTTAGACTGTCCCATCTCAGGTCGATGGCATCCTTTACTGCGTGCACCGGTACTTCTTCTATCGTGATTCAACGTATTTCTCCACCAGACTTGAGCAACTCGGCATTCGCGAGCACGAAGCCTATCCATCATAATATCGCTAGGAGATGTGGAAGGCAAGGATTTTGAGGCTTTCCTTTCCGTCATTTATCCAGAGTGAGTTGGCAAAAGTCTCTTACCTCGCTCTCTTGCTTATCGAGTCGTCCGCGCATCTGCCAGTGATTTCGAAGAGCACGACCTCTCATATGAACAGTGGAAATCAGTGCTCCACCTCTCCACTCGCTGGGGCTTCGCATCACTCCGCAAGCTAGCCTTGCGGTCCATCAAGCCCCCAACGCCATTTGACCAGCTTCTGCTGGCCCGCGCCTACTCAGTAGATCACTGGGTTCTACCTGCCTTATCTGCGCTCTGCGAGAGGACTGTGCCTCTTAGCCTCAACGAGGCACGTCAAATGCGCATCGAGGACGTGGTGCTGGTCACGACCGTACGGGAGGACATCCGTCACCACGCACTTCAAGTCGACTCGGACGAAATCCCGTATTGTGTAGAGGCGGCGCAAGCTGGGATGGATGCCGTGGCCGCCGGCCATATTGCTTCCCTGCGGACGGGCGCAAGGGGCGAAACGCCCACGAGCCCATCAACTTCTTCTAATAGAACAACGGAACGGAGCGCCCGTTCGACGGCGGCTGTGGCGGACAACGTGGGCGCCGAGGGGGCAGAGGAGAACGACGACGATGCAAAGACGGCGGTGGCCACCTCACCCGTGGACGCTCGGCGAGCGGCAAAGGGAAGCGACGCCGGAGGAGAGAAGAGCTCCGGTCCCGGTCCCAACGCGGTCCTCCCGTCCGCAAAAAATCCATTTTCGCGGCCCACGTCGGCTTGGGGCAAGATCCTCGTCGTGCCGTCCCCGACGCTTTCCCTCGCGCCTCACTCGCCCGTGTGGGACACCGGCGGCACCGATCCGCTGCTGGAATCGTACGATGCCTTGGAGCGGCGGCGCAGGTTCCGCACTGCGTCCGCTCGTCGTCCCAGTCCGCCGCCCGTGCCGCCCAAGGCCGTCACAGGTGGCCTGTCGGATTCAGATGGGGATTAGGCGGTATCGGCATGTTTTGGCCCACCCCCACGCCCTCGCCCGTCCTTCACGGTCGCGCGGTGCCACTGCCACGATCTCTCATACGGAAAAATTGTACGACATTGTTGGATGCCACTCGGTGATGTAAGCTAGGGGCTCATAGTATTCAGGTTGTACTCCTCGTCTTGTATTTTTTTTTGATTCATTATCAATGAGCCAGACGAACATTCTCATGTTGCTATCGCACTATCGCATTGCTTGACACAATGTCACGTGCTTGACGGATTTCGCTTAGCTGGAGCTGGGACGTAAATTCCCGCGGCTCGTCTCCTACTCCGAACGCCAACTTTCCAAACACGCCCATACGAGAATATATTCTGAATCTCTAAAACCTTCTACGCCACCAAGCACCCAGGACCCAATAATACGTTGAGAATTCCAGGACATGACCAGAAGACCTGCCAATGCGAGCCGGAGTGACATACAGTAGGTAATACCGGTATTCTTTCACTGCAATGATGTCGATGTGCTCAGCCAATGAGTTTGGTGGACTGTTGTGGGTATATCGCGCGCTCCATTTGCCTCCATCGAAATCTTCAACCCTCGCGTCTGCGCAACTTCTCCGCCCTCATTTTCCCGGGCTGGATACCCACCGTGACGGCCCCGACGTTATGGTATCATCAGATGACAAGGACCGTCAAAAGGCTTCCAGCCATTTTTCTCTCTCCTTTATCTCCCGACTCGGCTTTAGCAGCCATCACAACAAGTCATCAATGCATCAAGATGTGTCACATGCGGTGTCTCGTTCCACGCTTCATGCTACTGACACCCCCGATCATACCCAAATCACTGGTCCGCCTCTTCGAACTTTTGTAATATGCAACAACATTTCAAGAGAGCAATGTAATGGCAGACTGTCGCGCGCGACCGTTCTGGTTGTCACACTGCTGATCCTTTGCTCCCCGTGCGTCATGGTCCCTGTAGAGCGCGAGATATGTCCCAATCATCACTGTCAATCGATTTTATGCCCCCCCTGTGGAGGCGAATTCCCCGCATGGACCTCTTCGGCATCGTCGTTGCCGTCATCGTCGCTATTCCTGACAAAGGCCAGCTTGCTCTCGGCACAACGATATTCGTACGACATCTACAACACGTTTCCTTGGATGCCCTCCCTTCGGGCTCACAGGTCCCGTGCCGACGTCAAGCCCTGGCTGACCTGCCAATCATGAACGACAGATGTCAAGTCGTCCAGGGTAAGCCGCACAGACAAGAACAACGATGCGGTGAGTGTCATGCTGCTGGGTGCAGCTCTTCGAAGAAGCCCCGTGGTGGAAACGGGACATTGGACTCGACCCACTACTCCATGTTCTCACAAAGTCGCGAGCCTCTACGCTGCGGGCCACATCGCACTCCGCACTTCCTTCCAGCACCGTTCAGGCACCTTACATTTATTCACATCAGATGACCCGCAGGAGTTGGAGCGCTGAGCGGTGTAGCACTGGACATGAGGATGTGGAATGAACGCGCACGGGATCAGGAGAACCCATTGCAAGCACGTACTTGTGCTCACGTATGACGGAACGCCGCGCTCAGTCCGTTGCTTGGTTTTGACCAAACACAGTTATTATACATGCATATCAAACGAAGGCCCGAAGCGGTGAAACCTGTGTTCTTCTACATAACTAGTCGACCATATCTCCTTTTTCTCGCACCCCGATCCCTGATGGCGATGTCTTCTCATGCAGACGCGGATCTCTGAAACCTTTTACGCCACCGAAGCCAAGGACTCAGGGTATCATGGTTTCCTTGGAAAATGTGCCGAGGGTTGGGCTGACCCGCCAGGGAATTGGAGAGTTGATATTCTTACGACATTACTTTTTCTCTGTGTGGCGTCAGTACTCTTACAGGGCGGTGAGCTGCGCACCAGATTCGGCCATACACTTGCCGGCGCGACGCTCTGTTCGTAACTGGTACTCTTCTCCGGCCCTGTTCTCTCGGCTCGGCGTCTGCGACCGCGACCGCGATGGCTGTGGGCACCAAACGCACTCCTATACCGTATCCCCGGGAAATCCATCCATCGGCCATCAAGCCCCCCCGTACGTTCCGTTCACTCATAGCGCTTTCGGAATTCTCAGCCCCCTCACGTCCGAATACAGCCGACTTGCGCAGACCATCTGTTCATCCGCTGGCGCCTCGCTCGGATACGTGAGATAAGCTCTGCGCTCTCTCTGTGCGCGCGCTCTAGGGCCTCGTACCTCACACGCGGGTGTCTCTAATTGGGTGTGGCTATTCGGTCGACCCGCGGTGCCTTGTTTGCAAAAGGAGAGGCTTCTCTGCATGGACGAGATGGTACATCGACGAGGTCGTACACTGGCCACCATGAGCGCGAGGGAGGATATGTGCTGTTACACCTTGGTCGCCGACTGTCTGTAACCGCGTCCCGTCGCGTCACCTGACTTGGTCAACTGCAGACATCGATAGCACCTCTTCCAGCCGCCAATTCCGCTCGGGGTCCCTATGCGGGGAATTGATATTTGTGAATGTGTTGTGTTGGTACAGCTTTCTAGGAAATTTGTTTGACAGAAACGTCAAATCAGCAAACGTGTAAGAGTCACCGCTTTTTTAGGCGCCGAGTTAACACTGGACAATTAATGGCGGGGCGCCGCCCCTTGCTTCTCGTACTGTGGATCCCTGTTATCTATGCAATACCAGCACGTCTTTTTATTCGTCCTATCATCCAGTGCATATAACAACACAACTTGGGGTTTCATAAGGGATAGCAATAGCTGGGTGTCCGGTGGATGGCAAAAGATTTGCGATCAGGTGAGGAGCAACAACGGCGATCACAAGTCTTGCCTCTCGATGTGAAGGGCCTTGGCTGTGTAAATAAACCTTCGCTGGCATTGGACCTGATCAAGGGCTGTGTATCGCATGCCAGGAACCCCGTGGGATTCCTAGCAGTCGGAAAATTTATGTGGAGATGCCATGATAACCCACTTACGATCATGTCAGCTTTGGCCCTCTGAGTGCTCAGCACTCGGCGTTGATCACAAAGTATTTGGTCTGCATCGATGGCGTAATCTGCGAGAAGTATAAAATTTCATGCGAGAAATCAGACAGCGAATTGAGGTCCAAATAGTATTTTTGCCATGTAGGTAGAGAGCAACAACGATAAGAGTACGCTGGTATCAATCAATAAAACGGTGAAGATGGGTGGTGAGAGTAAGGTCCAACAAGCCAGTTGATTGAATGTGTGTATTCATGAATCATTCAGGGCTCAACAGACAGTGGCACCGGGAAGGCCACAACTGAGGAACAATGGCCCAGTAAGCATTCTAAAATTCAAAAGATAGGTCTGATGCGTACTGGCTGGGGGAAGAGGCAGCGCGGTGGTAGCGGCACTCTCTCTGTACGGCCGTGACTGACGTAAGTTGTCGCTCATCCACAATCAACTGAGACACTGGTCAATGGGATACAAACGTAGGAAAAGCGGACCGTCGAACCTCTACCTCCAGTTTGATGGCTTCGATTCGTGAAGAAAGGGCACAGAGCCTGTAGGTCAGACCACACAGGAAGACAAGTCGAAGCTGTTGGAAAATTCCTGGTGAACGATGGCTCTCCACACGCATCTGTAGGAATTGATTGCCAAGGCTGGGTCGGTCAGCAGGGTGACATCGGTGGCCACAAAGTCCTTCTTACATTGCCAATCTTGTCCTGTATTCGGTCAGGTTTCGAATGGCACTGATGCCCTCGGCACGACTGAGAAGTATTTCCGCTTCATCGAGAGCCTTCGAGACACGCCGGATCGTGTTGCGAGGGAGTGCGCATCGAAGAGAATAAAAGAGGCCATATGTTCCGAGAACGGAGAGGCAGAAATTGACGACATCGATGAGGCGCATTCTGTGCGAATATGATGACATCAGCAAACCTTACAATTCGCTTAGTGTCTTGCGCTTACACCCGCCGTGTGGCACTAGTGCTGGAAATGGGGTGGAATGAATATTCATGCCCAGTGAAAGTCGATCGAGACGGATCAAGTAGACCCATGCCAAACAAGCCACAACAAGCCAGCTTGTCACGCACGACCCTTGTCGCCAGCTGACTGCCGGACGTACCGACCATGTTTCTTCTTTTTCTCACAGCCCGATCGCCGGTGGCGATGTCTTCTTATGCAGACGCGGATCTCTGAAACCTTTTACGCGCCACCAAAGCCAAGGACTCAGGGTATGGTGGAAAATGTGCCGAGGGTTAGGCCGTAGGCTGACACCTGCATGGAACTGGATAGTTGATTTTATATTCTTACGACATGGCGGATTGCTTTTTTCTGTGTGGCGTCAGTAACTCTTTCATGGCGGTGAGCTGCGCACTACATTTGGTCATACACTTGTCGGTGACGCTCTACTGTCCTCTTCTGTTCGTGACTGTGTACTCTTCTCCGCCCTGTTCTCTCGGCTCGGTATCTGCGACCGCGACATTTCCATATCGCCAGATGGCTTTGGGCGCAGAGGCATATTCAAACGCACGCCTATACTATATCCCGGGCGATCCGTCGCTAGCATCGCTCATCAACCCCACTCCCGTACGTTACGTTCATTCATAGCGCTTTCGAGATTCTCGGCCCCTCACGTCCAGATACAGTTAAAGTTGCACAGACCATCTGTTCATCCGCTGGCGCCTCGCTCGGATAGTACGCCAAGATAAGCTCTGCGCTCTATGGCCTCGTACCTCACACGAGTGACTTCTAATTGGATGTGGCTATTCGGCCGATACGCCCAGTTGCTTCCTGCCTTGTCTGAAAAAGGAGGAGAGCCTTCTCAGCATGGACGAGACGGTACATCGACGAGGTCGTACTCAGGCCACCGTGAGCGCGAGGGAGGCCATCTGCCGTTACGCCTTGTCCATGCGAACTCTGGCCGACTGTCTGTAACCACGCCCCCGTCGCATCACCTGACATGGTCAACTGCAGACATCCATAGCAACTCTTCCAGCCACCAACTCCTCTCGGGGTCCGGGGTGTCCAATTGATATTGTGAATGTGTCGTGTTGGTACTGCTTTCTGGGAAAATTGTTTGACAGAACCACGTCAGATCAGCAAACTTGCAAGGGTCACCGCTTGTTAGGCGCCGATTTGACACCTGACAATTACAGCGAGATCCAAAACTATAGGCGAGTGTTTACCTATATTGATATTTGCGGGTATCCAAGATTTGACAGCTGAGTTCATAGTTAAGTGGTAGAGAAATTATTAGCGCCTAGGTTGTCATACAAAATTAGAGGTTATCCAATAGTTATCACTGGTCCCCCTGCAAGTTTTGAGTTATTGCCTAGTTATCCTGTTTCCTGCCGTCCACCGGGCTTTCCCGGCTTTGTTTCCTCGTGACTTCATTCCCCTTGGGGCAACTCCGTTGGCCGAAATTCTCACGTCTTTTCACGTCGGACACGTCGGGTCGACCTGCTCTCTGCCACGACGACGCCTGGACGCTCCTCCTCGTTCTCGACTCCTTTGGGCCCGAAATCCTGAAGATTAGCCACTGAGCTAGGATGGGAAGGTGAGTTGGAACTCATATCCTAGAACTGACTATGTGGGTGAGCAGGCCGTCTTCGCTGTGCGCGGCGACATCGCCCGCGCCTTCGATTATAACCCTGGACCCCCTTGGCGACGCGACGCGACGGCCTCTTCCCAAGGACGCCTCCCCTCAAGACCTCAGGTCTAGGCACCCGGGCCTTGCTCATCTCGCTCACCTCACTCGCCGCCTCGCTTTCACACTTTCTTTTCCCTCTCCCTTTACCTTTTCTTTTTCCACCTGCCCACACTTTGCGCTCCAAACATCCTATTTCAATTCCCAGTGACAAAAGTGACAAAAAGGTGGCCAACCCTTTGCCCAGGAGCCCTCTCATATCCGCTCTGCCTCGGTCGACCGTTGTTGTGTGGGCCAGTTGGCCTTGCACACGACCTCGACCGTGCACAGTTGTGGCGCCTCAGTCACCTCGTTCTCGTTCTCGGAATCGTGCCCCGAACCGCCGGGGCCCAAGCTCGTCGTCCAGCAAATCCGTCGGCTCCGCACCCTCAAGATGCACGCGAGCGGCTTTGTCTTCATGCGGGTCGGTGGCCTCCCCCGGCAGTGTCTGATTCAACTAATTGAAACTCTTCCGGGTTCGTGCTAGCGTGCGCACGACCATTCGCGTTCATCGCGCCGCTGTATACCCTCCACTCTTTTCTCGAGTTAGCACTAAAATTTCTCAAAAAGATTACATAATTTTTTTTTTTATCACGGCGAATAATTTTTGTGTGAGAAAAAAGGGCGGCATGAGCTGCCGATTGACATTTAATCTCAACCCTAAGTGTATAATATTTGAAAAAGTAGCCTATAGTTTTGGATCTTGCTATAACGGCAGAGCATCGCCCCTTGCTTCTCGTACTGAGATCCCTGTTATCTATGCAATATCAGCACGCCTTCCTATTCGTCCTATCCCTCAGAGCATGCGACAATACAATGTAGTAAAATTTCCATGGCTCGGATCCTTGGCTGCCGAGGCGTCCTAACCCTTATGAAGCCCTGCGGCGGAAATCCAAGTATGACACATTTTGTTTGAGGCCTAGGGCCGTGTATCGCATCGGGAATTCCATGTGATCCCTAGCAAGTCGGAAAATTATGTCGAGATGCAATGATGGCCCGCCTACAATCATTCCGGTCATGCGCCTTTGGCCCTCTTGAGTGCTCAGCGCTCAGCGCTGATCACAAAAGTATTTTGTCTGCACCAATGGCGCAATCTGACTATCTGAGCACGCAAGAAGTATAAAATTCCACGCGAGAATCAGACAGTGAATGGAGGTCCAAGTAGCATCTTTGGTATGGAGATAGAGCGCAACAATGCAACAATGACCCGAGTAAGCTGGTATCAACCAGAAATCAGGAAAGATGGGTGGTAAGAGTAAGGTGTGTCAAGCTAGTTGATTCAATGTGTGTATTCATGAAACATTCAGGGCTCAACGGCCAGTGGCATTGGGATGGCCATAACTGAGGTAACAATGGACCAGTAAGCATCCTAAAATTTAAGAGAAGTCTGATGCGTACCGGCCGGGGGAAGAGGCAGCGCGGTGGTAGCGGCACTCTGTACGGTGGTAACTGATGTAAGTTGTCGCTCATCCACAATCAGCTGAGACACCTGGTCAAGGGATACAACCGTAGGAAAAGCGGACCATCGAACCTCTACCTCCAGTTTGGTGGATTCGATTCGTGAAGAAAGGGTACAGAGCCTGTAGGTCAGACCGCACAGGAAGACAAGTCGAAGCTGTTGGAAAAATCCTGGCGAACGATGGCTCTCCACGCGCATCTGTAGGAACTGATTGCCAAGGCTGGGCCGGTCAGCAAGGTGACACCCATCGGCACGGAGTCCTTCTTACATTGCCAACCTTGTCCTGTATTCGCTCAGGTTTCGAATGGCATTGATGCCCTCAGCACGACTGAGGAGTGTTTCCGCTTCATCGAGAGTCTTCGAGACACGCGGGATGATGTTGCGAGGGAGTGCACATCGAAGAGAATAAACGAGGCCATATGTTCCGAGAACGGAGACGCAGAAGCTGAGAACGTCGATGAGGCGCATCTGTGCGAATACGATGGCGAGAAGAAATCGATGACAGGATCTTAAGCTCTACCGCTCCGAGTGGGTGGGTGAAATAATCGCATCGAGTTAATAATATATACAGTGAGCACTGCCTTAAGCTGACAAAGAAAATAAGGGGAGAAGTTGTCTACTGAAGTCAGCCCACGAAGCCACCTTCCACTTGGCTTTGGAATAAGCCAGGACATTTGAGTGTTGAGCAGCCAACATGTTAGACATAACAGAGAGCTTGTACACCTTGGTGAAATAATCTCTTGAAAGAGTAGAGGTGGAGCGTACTCGTAGAGAAGCCAAAAGGGAAAAGGGTGGGGGGGAACAACGGGGCAATGGTTGCTAGAAAATTTTCAACGCATTCCGTGTCACTTTATCATCCAGGAGAGACGGGAATTACAGGGATTACGTAATAGCGTCAAATCTGTACTGCCATATCCATATATCGGACCTAGAAAGGTGCTGCGGGAGCAAATTCGGCATCATTTTCCATCAGCTCGTTTAGCTCGTTATGGCACCCGTTCAGGCCGACATCAAGGAAGAAGGACAATATGGATATGAAATTTCATGTGACATGACGGGACCCTTCTCATAATTGGTGCGTAACGGCGCCACACGGCAGTAACTGGCCTGAACTCACCATGAGTTCCTGATTCTGCTTCTAATCCAAACAGTAGCTGTCCTCGTATGATAAATTTTCCATGGCTGTCCTTGTATCGGATCCTTGGCTCCCTTCTTTCCCGACGGAGATGTCCTACCCCTGATGATGGGAATTGAAGGGCGGCGGAAATCCAAGTATGACACATACGTTCGCAGATCACGGGCATGGTGGTCGTACATTATCCATGATGAACGTGATGAGTTGCTAAAGAAACAGGTGGCCATCATGGATGGATCACTCGTAATACAGAATGAAGACCTTTCCCTGCCGTACCGAGAGTATCACGGTACCACCGCGCCCTGGTTCTGGTCGATGTTGATCGTCTCGGCCTCATGCAGATCAAGTTCATCCGGGATGGCCAGCGTCCACACCGCGCCCTCCATCTCAAACGCCCCGTCGGCCCCCCCGCCGCATCCGATCCCGCTGCGCACCGCATGGCCGTCACCCTCCAGTCGCACGCCAGGGAACGAGACGAACCGGAGCCGCTTCTGCCCGCGCTCGTACGGCTCCTCGTCCTCCTCGTCATCTGCAGCGCGTACGTACTCCAGCCAGACCGCGTGACCAAAGTCCACCGCGAGTAGCGGCTGCTTCCGGGGCGGCGTCTCTACATCCTCTTCTTGGCCTGATGACACGCAGACGATCTCGAAAGGCACGCTCACGTACGACATCCGCATTGACGCATCATCGTTCGGGTCGGCCTCGGAGTCTGGCACCTGAAGGGGAACTGTGAAATAGTGCTGTGCGAGCACGTACTTCGTCACGTGCGTATGTGGATGCTGCTGGGCGACGAGCACGACGGTGCAGCTAAGCCGCGGGGTCGAAGGCAACGTCGGCCACCATTGCCGCACAAAATGTGCACTCTCTGGGTACCACAGCTGATCGCCCCACGGGTTTGGTGGGTTGTTCACGTCTGTAGGCGGTGTCAAGTCTTCTACCGCGGAAGGACAATAGAATGAATTTGGTGACCTTATCCGGTAAAAAAGATGCTATTGACAATGGGTTGACCGAAGGGGAGGACGTAGGATTCGGGAGACAAGATTGGGAACGTGAACTGTCGAGAGATCGATCGCGTAGGCTTGAGCAGCGTGCTCACGCGTGGTACAAATGAAGGAGATGAATTAGAGAGCGTGACGTGTTGGACAAGGACCGATAGCGGGAAGAGATGCTGGCACGCGAAAATCGACTCATGAGAATGAATCACAATCGAGCCATCGTAGAGGATACAAGACCAGTTTGCCGTCATAGTCTGTGAATGCAGGTGTGAGGGCGAGGCACAAGCTCACATGGCGAGCGCGATCAACTCACACGTTGGATGCCTGTATCCACGAGCATGTATTCTTCCTTGTCCCAATCTAATAGCACGTGCAGACCGATGCTGTTGAGACGACTAATCCACACGAATGCTGCTATCAAGCGCGCATCGGGGTCCAGCAGGAACACGTTCATGACAATTCCAAGGGTCTTAAATGATCGGAGAGTAGAAAAAGACGGATTAGACGAGGTGGCTTGGTCGTCTAAGTCAGGTTTCTGTTGCGGGAAATGGATTTGTATGAGTTCGAAGTGCATAACCTTCTCATCATCCCTAGAACGAGGCATTCCAAAATGGATATGAGACAAAAGTAGAGGACCAGATGATGAGAGAAGAATCGAGAAACTCACTTTCCCCCCAAGATCTTCGCCGCGGTGAAGTAAACGATGCGTTGTTCAAACTCGACTCGACACTTCCACGACTCCCACCGTTCTCCAGGGTTCCATTCCGACTCCGCGATGCCGGCAACCGACTCGGATGTACAACCCAGCAAACCACCTTGCCACTCTTCGTCGCGCAAAGCGTGTAGCTTGCCGTGATGGGGGAGAGCCAATCGACCTCTTCATCCGGTGGCGTCCCAACGACCTTGTACCAATGTTTCGACATTATTCCCCAACCCGTTGCATCGGAGGTCTTTGTAATGCCATTGAACGGCCTCCTTCCCTTCGGGTACAAACGCATTTACGGCGGGCCGTGGAGTACGGTTGAGCCACCCATGTTCGAGCTGGGCTGCACGGTTGACTATCCGTAGAAAGATCAGAAAGTCGCTTGAACTTGAAGCCATACAGGGGAGCGCCCGGCAACTCCCGTGACTTATGTTGAAACTGGAGCGCGTGAAGCGGAACGTGCAGACCTCGGAGTCTCGGACTCCCGGTCACATAAGATAACCGAGCTGCGGGACCAACATCAGGCTATGCATACTTTATGGACAGAACTTACAGTAGTCACTCCCTGGATAGCAATATAGTTTAGTACAAACCTTATGGTACATATGGTAGCCTTATATACTGTAGGTAGTTTGCCTTGGTAATAACAATTCCTTCTGTACGCGTTTCTACACCTCTTCCAGCCGCCAACTGCTCTCGGGGCCCGGGGTATCCTATGCGGTGAATTTACACTGTGAATGTGACGCGTTGGTACAGCCTTCTGCCAGTGGGAAATTTGTTTGACAGAAGCACGTCAGATCAGTAAACTTGAAAGTGTCACCCCTTGCAGTGTTAGGCATCGAGTCTGCGCCGAGTTGACACTTGACAATTAATGGCGGGGCGCCGCAGTGGCGCCGCCCCTTGCTTCTCGTGCTGTGGGGATTTTCATAAGGGAAGCGATAACAATAGCTGGGTGTCCGGAGGATGGCAAAAGATTTGCGATCAGGTGAAGACGGAGCAAGGTGAAGAGCAACAACGGCGGTCACAAGTACAAAAATACTAGCAGTGGATCCACTTCCAATCATACAAAGGTGATCCGAGTCTTCTGTCGTGCAATGACCAAGTTATCCTTGCCTCTCGGTGTGAAGGGGCCTTGGCTGTGCAAATAGTCCTTCGCTGTCATTGGACCTGATCAAGGGCTGTGTATCGGATGCCGGGAGCCCCATGCGCAGTCGGGAAATTTTTTTATCATAGAGATGCAATGACAGTCCGCCTAATAGTACACTCACGTTGGTCATGCAACTTTGGCCTCTGAGTGCTCGGCGCTCAGCGCTCAACGTTGGCTACAAAGTTTTTGGTCTGCATCGATGGCGCAATCTGAGCATGAAGAAGCATAAAATTCCCTACGATAAATCAGACAGCGAATTGATGAGGTCCAAATTAGCATTTATGGTATGTAGATAGAGAGCAATAAATGACAAAAGTGGGCTGGTATCAATCAAGAAATTGGTGAAGATGGGTAATAAGAGTAAGGTGTATCAAGCCAGTTCATTGAATGTGTTGTATTCATGGAACATTCAGTGCTCAACAGACAGCGTCACGGGAATGGCCACAACTGAAGTGGCTATGAATCAGTAAGCATCCAAAAACTCATGTCAAGTCTGCGTACTGGTTGGCGGAAGTGGCAGCGCGGTAGTAGCGGCACTGTGTTCGGTGGGAACCGAAGTAAGTTGTCGCTCGTCCACGATCAGCTGAGGCAGCCTTATCAATGGGGTACAGACGTAGGAAAAGCTGGCCATCGAACCTCCACCTTCAGTTTGATGGCTTCGATTCGTGAAGAAAGGCCACAGAGCCTGTATGTTAAACCGCACAGGAAGACAAGTTGGAGCTGTTGGAAAAATCCCGGTGAACGATGGCTCTCCGTTCGCATCTGTAGGAATTGATTGCGAAGGCTGAGTCGATTAGCTTAGCAGGATGACATCAATGAGCGCACAGTCCTTCTTACATTGCCAACCTTGTCCTGTATTCGGTCAGGTTTCGAATCGCATTGATGCCCTCGGCACGATTGAGAAGTGATTCCGCTTCATCGAGGGCCTTCGAGACACGCGGCATGATGTTGCGAGGGAGTACACATCGAAGCGAATAAACGAGGCCATATGTTCCGAGAACGGAGAGGCAGAAACTGAGGATATCGATGAGGCGCATCTGTGCGGAGACGATGACGATGGGGAGGAAATCGATGACCGAATCTTAAGCTCCACCCAGTTCACGGTGAATGAGCGATTTGAAACCATGGCATAGCAAGTCAATATATATCGATATATGACAGGGAGCACTGCTTAGAGCTGACAAAGAACATAAGGGGGGAAATTTGTCTACTGAAGTTGAAGTTAGCCCACAAAGCCACCTCCCAACTGTGTCGGACGAATGGACCGGAAGGGGACCGACTGAGCCCGAGGCCATCCGAGTGCCGAGCGGCCAACAACTTCAACGTGTCAGAGACGATGGCAAGCTTGTACATCTTGGTGAAATAACCTGTGGATTGAAAGAGCAGAGGCGCAGCATCACGCTTACCCGCTTCGTGGTTGGGCGACCGTTCTGCAAGGGGCGGCGAGAACGACTGACATCCGGCACAAGATGAGCGGTTTATATGCCTGACCCGGCAAATTTCCAAGGCTGTTCTCCTCAACTGATCCGAGTTACCGAGTTACTAGAAAGGTGCTGTGGGAGCAAATCCACAGTAAGGGGATTTCGGACGTTAAATTGCAGTGCCACGGCACTAACTCACCCATGGGTTCCCGGTTCCAATCCATAGTAACAGTCCTTGTATGGTCAATTTTCCATGGCTATCCTTGTAAGATAAATTTTCCATGCTGTCCTTGTATCGGATCCTTGACTGCCTCCTGACCGGAGACGTCCCCCTGGAATGAAGCGATGATAGGACACAAATCCAAGTATGACACAATTTGTTCGCACGATCATGTACATTTGCGACCGCGAGGCCGGGACTCGCCGCGTGATCAAACTCTCCAGCTCTCCAGCTCTCCAGCATGCCGTCGTACACATATCTGTGATGAATTAGGACAAAAAACAGGTGGTCATGGATCACTCGTAGTACAGAATGAAGACCTTTCCATGCCGTACCGACAGTATCACCGCGCCCTGGCTCTGGTCGATGTTGATCGTCTCGACCTCGTGCAGATCAAGTTCATCCGGGATGGCCAGCGTCCGCACCGCGCCCTCCATCTCAAACGCCCCGTCGGGCCCCCCGCCGCATCCGATCCCGCTGCGCACCGCATGGCCGTCACCCTCCAGTCGCACGCCAGGGAACGAGACGAACCGGAGCCGCTTCTGCCCGCGCTCGTACGGCTCCTCGTCCTCCTCGTCATCTGCAGCGCGTACGTACTCCAGCCAGACCGCGTGCCCAAAGTCCACCGCGAGTAGCGGCTGCTTCCGGGGTAGCGTCTCTACATCCTCTTCTTCGCCTGATGACACGCAGACGATCTCGAAAGGTACGCTCACGTACGACATCCGCATTGACGCATCGCCGTTCGGGTCGGCCTCAGAGTCTGGCACCCGAAGGGGAACTGTGAAATAGTGCTGTGCGAGCACGTACTTCGTCACGTGCGTATGTGGATGGTGCTGGGCGACAAGCACGACGGTGCAGCTAAGCCGCGGGATCGAAGGCAACGTCGGCCACCATTGCCGCACAAAATGTGCACTCTCTGGGTACCACAGCTGATCGCTCCATGGGTTTGGTGGGTTGTTCACGTCTGTAGGCGGTGTCGGGTCTTCTACCTGCGGAAGGACAACAGGATGGTTTTGGTTTCCTGGTCCGGTAATAAGGATATTATGGACAATGGGTTGGCGGAAAGGGAGGACGTAGGAATCGGGCGGTAATATCGGGAATGTGAAACCTCGAGAGATCAATCGCGTAGGCTTGAGCAGCGTGCTCACGCGTGGTACAAATGAAGGAGATGAATTAGAGAGCGTGACGTGCTGGGCAAGGACAGATAGTGGGAAGAAATGCTGGCAGGCGGAAGTCGCCTCTTCGGAATGAATCACAATCGAGCCATCGTAGAGGATACAAGACCAGTTTGCCGTATTAGTCTGTGAATGCAGGTGTGAGTGCGCGAGACACAAGCTCACATGACGAGCGCGATCAACTCACACATTGGATGCCTGTATCCACGAACACGTATTCTTCCTTGTCCCAATCTAATAGCACGTACAAACCGATGCTGTTGAGGTGACTAATCCACACGAATGCTGCTATCAAGCGTGCTTCTGGGTCCAGCAGGAACACGTTCATGACAATTCCAAGGGTCTTAAATGATCGGAGAGTAGAAAAAGACGGATTGGACGGGTTGATTTGGTCGCCTGAGTCGGTCTGTTCTGGGAAATGGATTTGCATGAGTTCGAATTGCATAACCTTGTCATCATCCCTAGAACGAGGCATCCCAAAAAGATAAGACATCCCAAAAAGTAGAGGACCACTGGCAGAGATAAGAGAAGAATCGAGAAACTCACGTTCCCCCCAAGACTTTCGCCATGGCGAAGTAAACGATGCGTTGTTCAAACTCGACTCGACACTTCCACAACTCCCACCCTTCTCCAGGGTTCCATTCCGCGATGCCGACATCCAGATGTACGTCCCAGCAAACCACCTTGCCGCTCTTCGTCGCGCAAAGCACGTAACTTGCCGTGATGGGTGAGAGCCAATCGACCTCTTCGTCCGGTGGCGTCCCAACGATGCTGTACCAGCGTTTTGACATTTCCCCCAAATCCGTTGCGTTGGAAGTCCCGCTGAAGGTCTCTGTCCCTTCGGGCCCAAACGCGTTTACGGCAGGCCGCGGAGAACGGGTGAGCCAACCTTGTTCGAGCCGCGCTGCACGATCGACCACCTCCACAAGCTGGTCCGTAGAAAGGTCAGAAAGCCGCTTGAAACCAGGGAGAGGGAGCGCCCGGCAGCGCCGGAGGAGGCTGGCTGCCAACCTGCGATATACGGGCCCTATGCGAACTGCGTATCGCAGGCGCTTACATGTCTGCAGACGGGGGGATTCATCCAACCTCGCATTATGGGAGAAAAAAGAACCACTCACCAGTTGAAGGGCATAGATGTCTGCGAGGTCGAGGTGTTGTGCGATACGAAGAAGGATTTCGTACGATACATTTTGCAGCGAGGACATGACAGTCTAAGTCTAATGGTTATGGTTATTGGATGAGCGTCTTTGATATGCGCGCCAGTGGGTGGGCGCTGTTGCGGGATCTTGTGATGTCCGAGTCCGGACTCGTCGGTAAGCTGGGAATACTGCTGTCAGTGTAGAATGGGCAGTTTTCAGCCTCCTGGCAATGGTTGGAGCCAGATTGGTTACTTGCATAACTGGAACACCCGGCGTGAGTAGAGTGTTGCTTGGTGTCCAATTAACAGAATGACTGATACTAGTAGTGCCAGACGTTCTAGGCACTGATGATGATATGCCGGTGATTATCAGGTTCCAATCCAAGGATCATTCTTATTTTGTTCGCGCGCTTTGACGATGGACTCTTCGCATGACTTAACTCTTCAACTTGAACATGGTCGTGCAATATCAATGATAGATCGATGAAGAAAGAATGGCTGTGGATCATTCGTAACACAGAATAAACACCTTTCTCTGCCGCACCGACAATATCAGCGTGCCTTGACTCTGGTCGATGCTGATCGCCTCCACCTCGTCCAGGTTAAGCTCATCCGGGATCTCCAGCGTCCGCACCGCGCCCTCCATCTCGAACGTCCCGTCGGCCCCCCCGCCGCACCCGATCCCGCTGCGCACCACATGGCCGTCACTCTCCAGCCGCACGCCAGGGAACGAGACGAACCGGAGCCGCTTCTGCCCGTGTTCGTCCGGCTCCTCGCCGCCCTCCTCGTCGGCGCCGTGCGCACGTGCTCCAACCACGCTGCGTGCCCAAAATCGACCGCGAACAGCGGCTGCTCCCGCGGTGCGCCGGTTGCACTCTCGTCCTCCACCACCTGATCCGGCACGCGGACGATCTCGAACGGCGCACTAACGCACCACATCCGCATCAGCGCGTCGGCTCGGTCTGCCTCTGCGTCTGGCATGTGCAGAGGAACAGTGAAATAGTGCTGTGTGATGACGTACTTCGTCGCGAGTGTCCGCGGATCGTATTGGGCGAGAAGTACCACAGTGCATCTAAGGTGAGGGACTGACGGCAGGGTAGGCCACCACTGGCGCAAAAAGTGTGCAATCTCAGGGTACCACAGATCATCACTCCAGGGGTTTGGTGGGCCGATCACATCTATTGGGTGTGTGCGATCCTCCTGCTGAGGGAGGGTGGCAGGATGACTCGGGTTTTCTGGACCGGCAATAGGGATATCATGGATAATGTGTTGACGGGGAGTGGAAACGCAGGATTCGGAGGGCAAGATAGGGAATTTAAAGCCCTGAGAGATCGATCGGGTAGGCTTGAGCCGCATGCTCATTTGTGGTACAAATGAGGGAGATGCATCAGAGGGGTATGCGTGTTGAGCAAGGACAGATAATGGGAAGAAATGCTGGCACACGAACGTCGCCTCTCTAATGTGAATGACAACGGAACCATCGCACAGGATACATGTCCTGTTTGCGGAATAAGTGTGATAAACAAGGGGATGAGGACGTGATATGCCACATGAGTGAGATGGACTCACACATTTAATACCTGTATCTACGGATACATATTCTTCCTTATCCCAGTCCAATAGCACGTACAAACCGATGGTGTTGAGGCGCTTAATCCACACGAGACCTGCTAGCAAGCGTGCCTCCGGGTCTAGCAGAAACACGTTCATAACAATCCCGAGCGCTTTAAATGATCGGAGGGTAGTGAAAGACGGGCTAATTTGTTCGTCTGAGTCAGGTTTCTGTTCTGGGAAATGTATTTGCACGAGTTCGAATTGCATGACCTTCTCGTCATCCCTAGAATGGGACATTCCAAAATGGAAATCAGACAAACGTAGATGAAAATGATCGAGAACTTACCTCCCCCTCAGGACCCTCGCCATCATCAAGTACACCACACGCTGTTCAGGCTCAAATCGAGACTCCCATGACATCCATTGTTCGTCAGGGCTCCATTCTGCGATACCAACATCCTGATGTACATCCCAGCAAACCATCTTGCCGCTACTCATCGCGTAGAGCATATAATTTGGCGTGATGGGGGTGAGCCAATCTATTTCTTCGTCTTGCGGCATCCCAACAATTTTGTACCAGTGTTTTGACATCGCCCCCTGACCGGTTGCATTGCAAGACCTGGCAATCCCGTCAAAGCTCTTCCTTTCCCGTCGGGTGAAAACGCGTTTACAGCGGGCCGCGGAGTACGGGTGAGCCAACCTTGTTCGAGCCGGGCTGCACGATTGACCACCTCCACAAGCTGGTCCGTAGAAAGGTCGGAAAGACGCTTGAAACCAGCAAAAGGAAGCGCCCGGCAGCGCCGGAGGAGGCTGCCCGCCACCTCGCGATATACGGGCCTATGCGGACTTGAACTGCGCATCGCAGGCGCTTACATGTCTACAGACGGGGAATTCATCCAACCTCGCATTGTGGGAGGAAAAAGAACCACTCACTAGTTGAAGGGCATAGATGTCTGCGAGGTCGAGATGTCGTGCGACACGAAGAAGGATTTTGTACGATACATTTTGCAGCGAGGACATGACAGTCTAAGTCTAAGGTTATTGGATGAGCGTCTTTGATATGCGTGACAGTAGGTGGGCGCTGTTGCGGTTTGGGGATCTTGTGATGTCCGAGTCCGACTTCTCGGTACGTTGGGGATACTAATGTAGAATGGTGTCCAATTACCAGAATGACCAGTACTAGTAGTACCAGACGTTCTAGCACTGATGATGATACGATGCCGGTTATTAGCAGGATATCATTCTGTGCCACACCCAGGCCTCGCTAGCTCACCATTATATTCTCGCTCCTGGTTCCGATCCAAGGATCAGTTGCTATGATCCTTGGCTATCTTATTTTGTTCGCGCGCTTTGACGATGGACTCTTCGCATGACTTAACTCTTCAACACGGTCGTCCACTACCAATGATAGATCGACGAAGAAAGAATGGCTGTGGATCATTCGTAACACAGAATAAACACCTTTCTCTGCCGCACCGACAATATCAGCGTGCCTTGACTCTGGTCGATGCTGATCGCCTCCACATCGTCCAGGTTAAGCTCATCCGGGATCTCCAGCGTCCGCACCGCGCCCTCCATCTCGAACGTCCCGTCGGGCCCCCGCCGCACCCGATCCCGCTGCGCACCACATGGCCGTCACTCTCCAGCCGCACGCCAGGGAACGAGACGAACCGGAGCCGCTTCTGCCCGTGTTCGTCCGGCTCCTCGCCGCCCTCCTCGTCGTGCGCCGCGCGCACGTGCTCCAACCACGCTGCGTGCCCAAAGTCGACCGCGAACAGCGGCTGCTCCCGCGGTGCGCCGGTTGCGCTCTCGTCCACCACCTGTTCCGGCACGCAGACGATCTCGAACGGCGCACTAACGCACCACATCCGCATCAGCGCGTCGGTTCGGTCTGCCTCCGCGTCCGGCATGTGCAGAGGGACAGTGAAATAGTGTTGTGTGATGACGTACTTCGTCGCGAGTGTCCGCGGTCGTATTGGGCGAGAAGTACCACAGTGCATCTAAGGTGAGGGACCGACGGCAGGGTAGGCCACCACTGACGCAAAAAGTGTGCATTCTCAGGGTACCACAGATCATCACTCCAGGGGTTTGGTGGGCCGATCACATCTATTGGGCGTGTGAGATCCTCCAGCTGAGGGAGGGTGGCAGGGTGACTCGGGTTTTCTTGACCGGCAAGGGAGATATCATGGATAATGTGTTGACGGGGACGGGGGGTGGAAACGCAGGGTTCGGAGGGCAAGATAGGGAATTTAAAGCCCTGAGAGATCGATCGGGTAGGCTTGAGCCGCATGCTCATTTGTGGTACAAATGAGGGAGATGCATCAGAGGGGTATGCGTGTTGAGCAAGGACAGATAATGGGAAGAAATGCTGGCACACGAATGTCGCCTCTCTAATGTGAATCACAACGGAACCATCGCACAGGATACATGTCCTGTTTGCGGAATAAGTCTGATAAACGAGCGGATGAGGACGTGACATGCCACATGAGTGAGATGGACTCACACATTTAATACCTGTATCTACGAATACATATTCTTCCTTATCCCAGTCCAATAGCACGTACAAACCGATGGTGTTGAAATGCTTAATCCACACGAGACCTGCTAGCAAGCGTGCCTCCGGGTCTAGCAGAAACACGTTCATAACAATCCCGAGCGCCTTAAATGATCGGAGGGTAGTGAAAGACGGGCTAATTTGTTCGTCTGAGTTAGGTTTCTGTTCTGGGAAATGTATTTGCATGAGTTCGAACTGCATGACCTTCTCGTCATCCCTAGAATGGGACATTCCAAAATGGAAATCAGACAAACGTAGAAGAAAATTATCAAGAACTTACCTCCCCCTCAGGACCCTCGCCATCATCAAGTACACCACACGCTGTTCAAGCTCAAATCGAGATTCCCATGACATCCATTGTTCGTCAGGGCTCCATTCTGCGATGCCAACATCCTGATGTACATCCCAGCAAACCATCTTGCCGCTACTCATCGCGTAGAGCATATAATTTGGCGTGATGGGGGTGAGCCAATCTATTTCTTCGTCTTGCGGCATTCCAACGACTTTGTACCAGTGTTTTGACATCGTCCCCTGACCGGCTGCGTTGCAAGACCTGGCAATACCGTCAAAGGCTCCTTTCCCGTCGGGTGAAAACGCATTCACAGCAGGTCGCGGAGTGCGGGTGAGCCAGCCTCTTTCCAGTTGTGCCGCACGATTCACTGCCCCCATAAGCTGATCCATGGACAAATCTGAAAGACGCCCGAAACCGTAGAGAGGGAGCGCCCGGCAACGCTGGAGGAGGTTGCGGGCCAACCCACGATACACAGGGTAGGTGCGAACCGCGTAGTAGAGATGCTTGCACGTCTGTGGGGATTCGTTCGACATTGGATCGCTGGAGGAGAAAGAATCACTACGCACTAATTGAAGAGCACATATGTCCACGGCATCGAGGTATTGTGTAATAGAAAGAAGGACGTCGTACGATATATCTTGCAGCGAGGACATGAAGGTCTGAAATTACAGAATGGACGTCTTCGGTAGGGCAGGGCTGTTGCTGCTATCTGTCTCGGAAAAGTAGACTGGGTGGATGTGCGAGAAAGGGGGGGAGGCGTAAGCGCTCATGCGCTCACGGCTATCCTTGTTTTTTTGATGTGGCGCAGTCACGATAAGGGAATCGCCATCAACGCGATGCGTGCTACGCTGTCTATACGACGCTGGAAGAATCGCCGTAACGGTGGTGGCGGCGGCGAGGAGTGTGATGTCCCACGAACGTGCAGACCAAAACAACCGCAGCCTGCAGCCCGCTTCTTGGCTAGTTCCCCACTGCTAGACTCACAACCAGCGCTGCCTTGTACACTCCACGCTCCGCATACACGCAGTCGTATCCCCTTTTGGGTTTCGCTGCTGACAACCGCAGGCGAAAATTCATCACACAACCCTTACAAGCTCCAGATCTTCTATCGTTCGAGTGATATCCCATGAATAACGGAGCCTGGAAATATGTCCGCTTACTGCAATAGCATACAGCCCTCTCAGAACAACCAGGATGTTTGTTGTCGTGGTACGATGAGCCCCGATTCGCCGCTCGGTCCGCCTGAGTCGCTGCTGCCCCTCAGACAGAGCTGTCTCAATCCTTCCGTGAGTATAAGATAGGTCTCGAATCAGTCGGCTAGAGTACCTTGGCAACGGGGTTGTGAGTTTTCGGTGGTTGTATTATGAGATACCCAACTGACACCACAGCGGCGCCGCAGCAGCAGTTCCCTCACTGCAATTGGGAGTAGCGCCGGAAAAGTCAGCGCGCGAGGTGCTCTCGTAGATGCCACCGCAGAAATTGCTAGTGCGCAACCAAGCTTTTGCCTTTTCTTCACACTTATAGACTCAATTTATCAGTTCTCACCAAGTACCAATGATAAAACCTGGTGTCATAGCTACTCTTCATGCACCTCCGCGCATGCCAGGTGGCTGACTTGCGTAGCGTCGAGCTCTCCCCTCTTTCCCAAACATGAAATCGGAAACTTAGGGGGCGCCAAGACATATAATAACGCCGAAGAAGACGCACATGCCGTACACGTTTTCCTCTTTCTCTGTCTCCTCATTCCATGGCATCTCTCGCAACCTCTTGGGAAGGCGACGAACACATCGTCTCGCCTGTTCTTTCGAGCACACCCTCCTTCGTCTCTGTCCGTTCTACATTCTCAGACACGCCGCAGTGGTCCCCAGGTATCCAAATCCAAGAGGCCTTTCGCGCCACCGAATCTCAGACCAAGGGCACAAGTTCCCGCGTGATTGAGCTGAGTGGGGGTACCACCAGCACGTATCGGGAGGTCGGCACCTCGTTCATACGACATAAAAAGTATTTCTTTCAGGATGGAAACATCACATTTTTGGTGCGTGGTATTCTGCTATAATAATAGTGTGTACCCCCGACTCATTAGCTTGGTCTGAAGATTGACGGCACGCTCTACTGCGTCCATCGTTACTTTTTCTCTCGTGACTCAGCGTACTTCTCGACCCAATTTACCCGGCTCGACATCCGTGACCACGAGACCTTTCATACCACCATATCATTTGGCGACATCAAACGCGAAGATTTTGACGCCTTGCTCTCCGTCTTATATCCCGAGTAAGGCTTTCAGCCCATTATGGTTTCGTTGAGTTATCTTATTAATGTACAGAGCTTTTGAAGAGAATGACTTCTCATACGAACAGTGGAAATCCGTGCTCCACCTCGCCACTCGTTGGGACTTTGCTTCAATCCGTAGGCTGGCCTTGAACAGTATCAGCCCTCCAACGCCCCACGATCGGCTCCTACTTGCTCGCACCTATTCGATTGATCACTGGGTGGTCCCCGCATTGTCAGCGTTATGCGAAAGGAAAGCGCCTCTTACCCTGTCCGAGGCCCGCCAGATGGGCGTTGAGGATATCATACTGGTGGCTACCGTGCGGGAGGCCATCCGCAGTCACAATCACAAACTTCAGGTTGACGGAGCTGAAATCCCGCGTCACGTAGAAGCTGCACAAGCAGGGAGACTTTCCTATTGTGAGGATCTCGACTTCCTTCCATCTATCCCCAGGAAGGGCACTGTCGAACAAGCGTCGCCTCCAGACCCGGAACATGCGGCAAAACAGGGTGCCCATAGAAATGGTGGTGAACGCCCGGCGCGTCTAGGTGTGGACCAGCGGGTAGATGGTATATATGGTCAAATGGAACCGACTCGGGTAAGGCTGGAAAAGAAGAGCGTGGGGGCAGGTGAACAGCCGCACGCTAAGAAAGACGCAAGGCAGGGCAGTCCGGAGGAAGTAACGGCGATACACGCGACCGAGGCTAAGACTGTCACCATGCGTGAGGCTACTACAGCCATTGCACACGAGGCCAAGATTGCGACTACAAGTGAAGCCAAGGCGGTTGCAGTGCACGAGGCCGAAGCAGCTACCCCACGTGCAGAAGGCGCCAGGGCCACGAGTCGGCCAACGTCGAACACGTGGTGGCGAAAGCTGGCTGGCGTGGAGACAACGGCTGCGAAGCCCAAGCCTTCCAACGGACATGTATGAAGAAGGCTCATAGTCATAGTACGCATAGTCTGTTGTAGGTAGTAGATGCCACATGACGTATACCATTATCTCCCGCTTCTTACCTCATCTCATGGAAAGTCACATAGTCCCTTGGGGAGGCGATGACCGCGTCTCCTCGTCTACTCTGTCGACTCAGACTCTCGACTCGAAGTACACCCTCCATCATGTCTGTTGACACCATACTCTCACTGGCGAACTCGGACACGCCCGGTGGGCTTGGAACTCCCGGCCCGTGCCGCCGCCGAGACTAAAAGGGTCCTTCACAGGCTTGAACGAGTCTCTCAGAAGCACGCATTCGGGGGAGGACGGTTCGTTCATCCGACACCACAAATATTTCTTTGAAGATGGAAACGTTACTTTCTTGGTGCGAGGTGTTCACGACTGTGGTGGCCACACCCGGTTTATTGACCGAGGTCGTATGTACTGTGTAGGTCGATGGCATGCTCTACTGTGTCCATCGATACTTCTTCTCTCGCGGGTCGGTATACTTCTCGATCCGCTTAGCCCTGCTCAACATCCCTGAACACAAAGCGCACTCTACTGCCATATTCCTAGGTGATGTCGAACGCAAAGACTTCGAGGCTCTCCTCTCTGTCTTTTATCCCGAGTAGGCTTCCAATCGATTGTCGAGCCAGCTGAGTTATCGACGCATATCTGCACACAGCGATTTGGTGGGCGATGGCCTCTCGCTCGAACAGTGGAAGTCCGTACTTCGCCTTCCCACTCGCTGGGGCTTCGGATCGATCCGCCGGCGCGCGTTGAACGCAATCAACCCCCTGGCGACACCGCATGATCGGCTCGTACTCGCACGTCGCAATTCGGTCGATGACTGGGTGGTTCCTGCATTGTCTGCGCTCTGCGAAAGGGGAGAGCCTCTTAGTTTGGACGAGGCCCGCCAGATGAATATCGACGATGTGGTGCTCGTGGCGCGCGTGCGGGAGAACATCCGCGGTCGTGCGCTTCGCGTCGACGCTGCCGAAATACCACACCGCGTAGAGGCCGCTCAAGCAGGGACTCTCGACGATGTCGATGATTTCTATGGCCTTACGCTTGTCTCATCAAATGGAACTGGCAAGGGGATTTCCTCGTCCGTGGGCCCAAGATGAGAGGGCAATATAAAACGACACCCACAGCACCCATGGTTAGCGCTCGGTGGGTCCAGCTGCGTTCCAGTCCGGAAAGTCTGTGTAGGAAAATGGAATTGACGAAATATTGTGCGCGCAAAGGAAGAGGTCCCATGAGGGATCAGTGCTCAGACCGGAGAACTGGCACACAGCTCGAGAGGCAGAAGCAACTGAATGTAAGGTCGACAAGGGTAAGACAGTGGCGCAGCTGTGGAGAAAAGAGGGCGCCCGGTGGGGTTGGATCAAGGCGAAAGTACATGGTTGTGTGCAAGGGTATGTGCCCGAGCTGAGGCAATGGATGCCAAAGGACCAACTATATCAACATGAGAGTTGATGCAACATTGATTCGTTGATGATGAGCATGAGATGGTGAGCTCGGGATTCGACACAACTCGACTTCCTCCATAAAGCGACCACTGGCATAGTTCTCATCCCTAGCACTGTGCTCGACCCACTGCCAGCTTACTCGGTAAATCGAATCTCATCGGAGTGACGCGGCCTCCAGCAAATCCACCGTTCAATATTTTGAGAATATGACAGCAGGACTACAGCGGGGCAGGGAATCAAAAAAAAAAAAAAATCAGTACAGTCGGGCAAATGTGATGACGTGAGCGAATCCTCACGCGCTTCACGTTTCCCTCCATCTTGATTGCATTGAGACACCAGGATGCACGACCTGCTGCTAGTACACCTGTCAGAACAAGCTGTGTATTTCGGCTGGAACTTTGTGAACGAGGCCTGAAACTCTAATGGCATGTGAAGTAGAGATGGAGGCCTGCCAGTGAGCACGTTAATGCAGCATGTGGTGAGGCGCCGTATTACAGTAATTGTAAGCACCGCCTTTCTTTTTTTAGCGCCAGTCGTCCTCCAAGGTTCGCTGCCGAACAAACTTCGTATGGTTGATTTTGTACCCACCAAGTGGCTTGAATAACGGTGGTTACAACTTTCATCCTCCCTAGATAATACCCGAATTCATTGGATGGGACGAGTAACTTCGGCACGCGATTTTGACCGCGGCTGATCAAGCTCAAGTTTGAAGTTCGAGACCCTCGTGTCTATGAATGCGCACCTGGCGCGTGCCCGTTCATATATAGGACGGCGTGAATGAGGATCAGAAGTCCGTTCCCTGATGGCACTTCGGATACTCTCTTACAGGGGCAACGAAACTCGCGCATCACCATCCATGCCAGCAGCAAGTGCGAGTGCCCCTCCGTTGTTCCCATTGACTCCCTACCTCCTCCACAAAACCTGCCCGCGATGTCCCAGGCCACCCTTGAAGCCCCCGGAGCTCAACCCACTGGGCCTGAAGCCGATCCTGCGGGCCTCATTGCGCTCTCGACTGGTGCCGTCCAAACAGCGACTGACGACTCATTCTTACGGCACGGGACATACTACTTCAAGGATGGAAATATCATATTCTTGGTTCGTGGCTCTACATTATGCATCCGACTGACTGACAAGGCATAATAGGTCGATGGCACGCTGTATTGTGTTCATCGGTATTTCTTCTATCGTGACTCAGTCTACTTCTCCGCCAAATTTGCCCAACTCGGCGTCCGGGATCACGAATCTCTGCGTACCATCGTATCATTAGGTGACATCGAACGCAACGATTTTGAGGCCCTTCTCTCTGTCATATATCCCGAGTGAGTTTCGTAAACCCTGCGCCCTGTCTCCGCTTAGTTTATATATACTCTTCACAGAAATTTTGATCAGCACAACCTCTCGTATGAGCAGTGGAGATCTGTTCTCCACCTGTCCACGCGCTGGGGGTTCGCCTCGCTTCGTAAGCTCGCCTTGAGATCGGTTAAACCCCCGACTCCATGCGATCAACTCCTCCTCGCGCGCACCTACGGCGTGGATCATTGGGTCCTTCCTGCCTTATCCGCGCTGTGCGAAAGGGCAATGCCTATCAGCCTCAAGGAAGCCCGCCAAATGAGCATCGAAGATGTCGTGCTCGTGGCCACCGTGCGGGAAGATATCCTCAATAATCGAGCTCAGGCAGAGATCCCACGCCAGATAGAAGCAACTCAAGCCAGCTCACCCACGTAACTGGTAACGACGTCCTGCCAGCTGGCTTCAAGGTGGAGCGACTGAAAAGAAACTTAACTCCACTGAGCCTGTCGCAGCTGGCCAGCTGCGGAAGGGGGTAGTGACAACGGTTCAAAGACAGTAGCGTCACATCACCGCCGAAGACGACAAGCGTGAGGGCGATGGACATTTGGTGAGTTCAAGTGAGGTGTGCGTGAATGGGACGCAGGTGACTGATAAGGCACATCGCAGAAAGCAGGGGCTGCCGCCAGTGCGATGTCTCAGGGCGAGAACAACAAACAGGACGCCGAGCAACAGATACAGAAGGCCACGTCTGAGAATAACCCAGATGACCGTGTGGAAGAACATGCCCCAGAAATAGGAGACGGGACCTCGGAGAAAGGGTCGAAGAAGACGGAAGACACTCGCGAACAAGAGACGACGCTGACAAGGTCAAGTC
Source organism: Russula brevipes (assembly GCA_022496215.1). Taxonomy (NCBI): domain Eukaryota; kingdom Fungi; phylum Basidiomycota; class Agaricomycetes; order Russulales; family Russulaceae; genus Russula; species Russula brevipes. The sequence continues at coordinate 125,333 of WTXF01000026.1, forward strand.
TGAGGCCGTCCCAGACGAAGTGCACCCATTACCGGCGCCCTCACGGAGGAGCCGCAGGCGCAAGATCAGGCTCAGGGACAGGGACGTGCCGATGAGGCTGCAGGACCTCCCGCACGCTCTCAACCCGCCCCAGCCGCTGAACCACAACCTCCGGCTCGCGCCACTCCGCTGTACTGGCGGCGACTGACAGCCCGATACACGGCTGTGGCCCCGCAAGCCTCTTGAGCATCAGCAAAGTCCCTTCAACCTTTCGAGGGCATCCTCTGAGCTCGTTTCGATTACGCGAAAGGAAGGTCATAGGACGGTTACCGACAATGGGGATCCCATGTGCGGAGGATTTACTAGCTTTCTCTCAGCGGCGGGATCCGCACGCGTTTTTTCTTCTTTATTATGGTTTGTCTTCGTCGACTGTCGCAACGCTAGCATGTATTTGAGTTCCGAGTCCATCAGTGTCCCACCCATCTGTTCTCCGTAGGCTACGTCCACGTATCAATTCCGTATAGAGATGTGCGTTTCAAATTTCGTCCCATCATCACAACGACGCCTTTGAACGTTTGAACCACTGGCGGGCTATAGCCCTGTAAATGATAGATAGACAAGTCGACGTGCCAGTGGTTTCTTGTGGTCATTGCGGCCCGGTTTGCCGATCAGATTAGACCTGATCGGGTTGATCTTTCCAACATCGCACAAGTGTGTGTACGTACGAGTCGGACGTGCCAGGGCGTCTGTGAATACACAGAATTATATAAAGAAGCGACATCGATAAAATAAGGATCAACAACATCTCCCCGACTGATGACATCCCGTATGGTCTCTTGGAGAGATAACGACACCGAGTCTCTCGTCTCAATAGCCCCGTCCAATTTGAGCGCCCTCTCGGTTGTTTCTATCGACTCCATCCTCTCGGATTCACACATGATAACTCCCGAAGCGCTTGGGGCTCGACCTGCTGACGCTGGAGCCAAACCCAAGAGCTCACTTGGAGGGGCCGAGCCGACTCGGATGGCTGACGATTCGTTTCCGCGGCACGACACATACTATTTCAAAGATGGAAATGTCACATTCTTGGTGTGGGACGCTCTTATCGCGTGCATCTGACTTAACTAACCTGGTTACAGGTCAGTGACACGCTGTACTGTGTTCACAGGTATTTCTTCTGTCGAGACTCTGTCTATTTCTCGACCCGATTTGCCCACCTCGGCATTCCCGATCACGAACCTCTGAGTACCATCATATCATTGGACGACGTCGAGCGCAGTGACTTTGACGCGCTTCTCTCTATCATGTACCCCGCGTGCGTTCGTAAGCTTTTACCGTGTCTCCCCATTTACACTCCTACCAGAAATTTCTGTCACGATAACATTTCGTATGAGCAGTGGAGATCTGTTATTCACCTATCCACACGCTGGGGGTTTGCTTCAATACGCAAGCTGGCTCTGGAGTCGATTAAACCTCCAACCTCACACGATCAACTCCTCCTTGCACGCACCTACGATGTAGATGATTGGGTCCTTCCTGCCTTGTCTGACCTGTGCGAAAGAAAAGCACCCATTAGTCTAAAGGAGGCCCGTCAAATGAGGATCGAAGACGTGGTGCTCGTGGCTACCGTGCGGGAGGAAACCCGTGATCGCAAGCCTCGAGTCGACACGGACGACATCACACGTCGGGTAAAAGCTATACAAGCTAGGATACTCACCCACGAGACGAGTGATGATGATGATGACTCTGAAAAGAGCGCGGAAAGCGAGGCCGGTAAGGAGCCCCCGAAGGATGCTGCGACCGCCGAAGCGGACATTCACGATGGCACCAAGGGGGTAGCACCAGCAGGACACAGGGAAGTCGATAAGAACAGGAACGACGAGCATGTGGTCAGTCCAAGTATGCCCTAGCCTCTAAGTGGGATGGAATTATTGATGAGCCACCACGACCCAAGGCAGGACCAGCTACGGGATCACAGGAAGAGAAAATCGACCCGAAACACGAACAGCAAACTCCGAAAGTCATATTGAATGTAGATTTGTCTCCCGTGGGGTTGAAGAAAAAGAAGAAGCAGAAGACGGTGCCAGTGTTGCAATCGGGTTCTGAGGAAAGTACGGTCCAGAAGAAGAAGAAGAAGAAGGGGGTCAAAGGAGTACTACCGATTGTGACTGTGATGTAACGTAAAGCTCGTGCAACGGGCAGTCCGGCCCGGAGGCCCGGCCTGCTTTTGGTCTTCGCGTCTTCGCATTTGTCGACGTCCGTTGTTCAGTTCATGCATTCGGCACTCCTCATCCGCACCACTCGCTGCCTCGCAACGGTATCGGCCTCGATCCACTGGGCGCGCACATTCTCCGTGAATTCTGGGTAAGGTCATGGGATAGGGCTATCGACAATAGGGGTCCCATGGTGCGGTTGGTCACTCACGGAGGGTTTACTGATTTTTTTTCTCAGCGGCGGGATCCGTACTCGTTTCTTCTTTGTTATGTTTGTTTTCGTTGACTGTCCCAATATTAACATGTATTTTGAGCTCCACCAGTGTCCCACCCATTTGTTCTCGTAGGCCACGTCCACGTATCAATTCCGTTGGGGATGTACGTTTCAAATGTCGTCCCGGTCCCATCACCGAAACGACGCCTTTAACCACTGGCGGGCTACATCCTGTAAATGGTTTTGCAGCGTATGAATTGAAGCCAGGATGGTTGAGTTCGAGTACAAGTAAGGTGACGCGCGCCGGGGATAAGGTCGATATCTACGGTATGATTGTAAAGCAGTGAAATCTACCTCATGTAAGTACGATGGGTAATCAGGTATGTAACAAACGGCTGCTCGCCTCAGTTATGTGCGCGTGGGCACGAGAACTGAGGTGGCCGGCACAACTCACTTACGGTACTGTATATAATCATGCCATGAGCGTGTGCAGAATAATGCTAGCCCGGAACGGGCAACCGGTATGTACTAATGGATGCTCAGAGACTATGCTAGCTAAACTAGACTGCTGCTATGTAATGAAGGTCTCTGTATGATTGAATTGTCCAGGAACTCATTGTGGCCGGATATCAAACCTGCGGCGATCCGCACTCGCCACATTCGACAAATGGGTGAGATAGAAACCACTGGAGACTTCCTCCTTCAGACACACACACTGGCACATGGATCCACTAACCCGGTCATCAGTGCAGCAGATAGAGAACAATACTAGAACAATCCATCGTGCCGACGTGCCACTGGCACTGGCAGTGATGTCTTCGGAGGCTTTGCTGCAAGTGGAGGCCCTGCGGTCTGTCGATCAGATCCGTTCGATTGATCATTGACCTGCAAGTACGTGTACGTCAACGTGCCAGCGTGTCTGTGAAAATATATAAAGAGCGACGTCGACGTGCCAGTGGTCTTTGAACGTTTGTTGCAAGTGCCCATCATGATTGCGGCCCGGTTTGCTGTAAACAAAATGCGTTGGAGGAAGGGTGAGATCCGGTGAGACCTTGACGCTTGACGTACTCAAGAGCTTCATACAACAGAACCCGCCCAAATGTGGTCTATTGCAAAGTTACGTAGGTAACAAAAGTAGCTACTCTTTACTAGTACATGGGCAAATGTATGCCCTTTTATACATAAGTGTCTAAGCTAAGAGACAACCCCGAAGTATTTTTGTGCACAATAAAGGGCACTTTGCTAAGGCGACGATCGCGATGGATCCGGGCAGTTGAGTGAGACGGGGAGCGAGTGAGAGGAGCGTGCCCCAGTCTCACATCGCATATGTCCATATGCATCATGATGCATGATGCCCAGATGCCGGGCGTGATCGCGATCACGACCCTTTAACGCGGCGTCCCGAGGGACACCGTATACTAGTTGTCAACATGTCAATGCCTGCTGCAGTGCCCAAGATGGGGTGTGCAATCATGTTGATTGCGATCAGATGTGTATGCCAGTGCGTGGTGGTGGTGCGTGGTGCGTTTGCACGTGGTCACATGACAGAATTGTATGGCATCTGACTGTTGCCGATCAGATCAGACTTGATCGGGTTGATCTTTCCAACATCGCACAAAGTACTAGTGTGTGTACGTACTAGACGATCGTCAACGTGCCAGGGTGCTTGTGAATATATAAAGAGCGACATCGATAAAATAAGGATCAACATCTCCCTGATGACATCCCGTATGGTCTCTTGGAGAGATAACGAGCCTCTCGTCTCAACAACCCCGTCCAGTTTGAGCGCCCTCTCGGTTTTTTCCATCGACTCTATCGTCTCGAATTCACACATGATAACTCCCAAAGCACTTGAGGCTCGACCTGCTGAGCTTGGGGTCAAACCCAAGAGCTCACTTGGAGGGGCCGACCCGATGACTGACGATTCATTTCCGCGGCACGACACATACTATTTCAAAGATGGAAATGTCACATTCTTGGTGCGGGACGCTCTGTGGCGTGCATCTGACTTAACTAACCTAGTTACAGGTCGGTGACACGCTGTACTGTGTTCACCGGTACTTCCTCTGTCGGGACTCTGTCTATTTCTCGACCCGATTTGCCCAGCTCGGCATTCCTGATCACGAACCTCTGAGTACCATCATATCATTGGACGACGTCGAGCGCAGTGACTTTGACGCGCTTCTCTCTATCATGTACCCCACGTGAGTTCGTAAGCTGTTACAATGTCTCCCCATTTACACTCCTACCAGAAATTTCTGTCTCTATGACCTTTCGTATGAGCAGTGGAGATCTGTTATTCACCTGTCCACACGCTGGGGGTTTGCTTCAATACGCAAGCTGGCTCTGGAGTCGATTGAACTTCCAACCTCATACGATCGACTCCTCCTTGCACGCACCTACGATGTAGATCATTGGGTTCTTCCTGCCTTGTCTGAACTGTGCGAAAGAAGAAGGCCAATTAGCCTAAAGGAGGCCCGTCACATGAGCATCGAAGACGTGGTGCTCGTGGCCACGGTGCGGGAGGAAACCCGTGTCAGCAAGCCTCGAGTCGACACAGACGACATCACATCCCGTATAAAAGCTATACAAGCTAGGGTACTCACCCACGAGGCGAGTGATGATGACTCTGAAAACGGCGCGGAAAACGAGGCCGGTAAGGAGGAGCCCCCGAAGGATGCTGCGACCAACAACAAACATTTGGTCAGTCCAAGCGTGCTCTAGCCTCTTAAGTGGGATGGAATCATTGATGCACCACCACGACCCAAAGGCAGGAACTCCTATGGGATCAAAGGAAGAAAAAATCGACTCGAGACACGAACAACAGCAAACTCCGAAAATCACATTGAAGGACGATGTAGATTTGTCTCCTGTGGGTCCGAAGAAAAAGAATAAGCAGAAGACGGAGCGAGAGCTGTATTCTGTCTCTGAGGAATGGGTCCAGTCCTTCAAGAAGAAGCCACCAGTAATACTGCGGCTGCCGCCCGTGGATCTCCTGGAGGACTGTTTTTGGCAAAGGCCGCTGCGTCGGCCGTAGTAGGAAATATTACTTCATGAGGTGGAGTTGTTAACATGACTTTGACGAGGGGATGTGTACAGTAAGGACGACGGATTAGTAGGCAGCAACCTTTGAAAGTGTAAGGAGCAAGAAAAGTCTCCGAGTCTGGCTCTAGCTCTGCAGACCGCAAACCCGAAGCTCCGGAACCTGCCTGGCTCAGCTCAACTGCACTGCAGGTCCGTTACTAGTAGTCAGTTAATCTTAACGCGGCCAAATCGCCATACGTACATTCCTACCATCTTTACGCCAACCATCCCGAGCACACTGGTGTTTCCGCGAGCGTCTCTGTACTTACATGCAGGTTGCGCGTTATATGTGCAGATTAAAAAAATGCAAGAAAAAATGAGTTGAAAATGAGTGTACTGTGAATCTGTGATCCGGATGTAAATGAACGTAGTCCGGCCCGAGGACCCGGCCAGAGTCGACGCGCCGCGCTTTCGTCTTCAATTCGTTTGTGTAACTTACGTCCGTTGCTCAATGCGCTCAATAGCTCAATTCACGAATTCTGCACTCCTCGTCCGCACCACTCGCCGCCTCGAAACGGTATCGGCCTCGACTCACTGGTCACGCACATTCTCCGTGAATTCTGGGTAAGGTCATGGGATAGGGTTACCAACAATAGGGATCCCATAGTGCGATTTAGTTGAGCCGGCCACCTCAGTTCTCGTGCCCACGCGCGCACATACTGAGGTGAGCAACCGTTTGTTACACACCTGATTACCCATCGTACTTACATGAGGTAGATACATACCACACTCACTGCTTTACAATCATGGGTATCGTCCATATCTAGGGTAGGGCGATCCCCGGCACGCGTCACCTTACTAGTACTCGAACTCAACCATCCTGGCTTCAATTCATACGCTTGCATTACCATTTACAGGGCTGTAGCCCGCCAGTGGTTAAAGGCGTCATTTTGGTGATGGGACCGGGACGAAATTTGAAACGCGCATCCCCAACGGAATTGATACGTGGGCGCGGCGTAAGAGAACGAATGGGTGGGCCAGTAGTACTGGTGGAACTCAAAATACATGCTAATATTGCGACAGTCAACGAAAACAAACATAACAAAGAAGAAACGAGTACGGATCCCGCCGCTGAGAAAAAAAAACATCCGTAAATCCTCCGTGACCGTATATAATGAGCGTGAGCAGAATGATGCTAGCCCGGAACGGGTAATCGGCATGTACTAATGAATGCTCAGAAAGTATACTAAACTAATGGCTAGGTAGCTCAATGGTAGAGCACCTGGTATATATCCATGAAGCCTGGGTTCAAACCCCAGTCTGGTCCACGTTTCCTTGCAATATCATATTCATGCCTGGGTGGCACACTCATGGACAGACCTTGATCTGCTCATCTGTGGTGAAAGAAAGCATGCAATGACCAAGATATGTCTTATTGGCTACTCCAGAAATGACAGCACCATTCTTCTGGTCCAGGAGAATAAAAGAATTTTAAGCCCACCAACAGGCAACATCCAAGCAGCTTGCCATTTTGGCGTGGCAAGCTAGATGGCACAACGCCGACAAACGCACCCAGGCGTATCTCGCCCTCCCCACCCCTCCCACCGGAGACCTCCCACCCGCTATCATTGATGCGCGGCTGGTGGTTCCCGCAAGGCCTCGGCCACCCTCGTTCGACTTGTCACTGGCCACGCGTTCGTTGGGTCCTACACTGCTAGGTTCCACCCTCGCAAGCCTACACACTGCCCAGAGTGCGGCGTAACCCCCCAAACGGCCAGCCACGTCATCCAGCATTGCCCTAGTTACGCCCGTGCTTGGGCCATTTACTTAACCCCCGTCGCCCCCGACCTTTCTTTGTCGACCTTGTTCGGCACAAGAGAGGGAGGCAGCGCTTTAATCAAATTCCTAGAGGTCACCAAGGCATGCTTCACTCCGAACGAGCAGCCCTTCAGTTCAACCCTGGATAGATCATAACAGCCCCTCACCTAGAGTGAGACGTAGTTCAATCCCATTTGTTTACCATACTGTGTTTACCATACTGTCGTCCCAGCCTGAAATGGCTCTTGTTTACCACGTAGTCACCCCCACTTCGGTGTACATATGCCTAGTAGGTAGCCACTTACTCGGCCCATTGCGCTGAAACCGCGACTGTCCGCCAGGACTAGCGGTATACAAATCAGATTCAAAAAAAAAAAAAAGTATGCTAAACTAGTGCAAGTACGTGTACGTCAATGTGCCAGTGTGTTTGTGAAAATATATAAAGAGCGACATTGATAAAATAAGGGGTCAACAACATCTCTCCAATGACGTCCCGTATGGTCTCTTGGGGAGACAACAAACCTCTCGTCTCAACAACCTCGTCCAGTTTGCCAGTGAGCGCCCTCTCGGTTGTTTCCATCGACACCATCCTCTCGGATTCACACATGACAACTCTCGAAACGCTTGGGGCACGACCTGCTGAGCTTGGAGTCAAACCCAAGAGCTCACTTGAAGGGACCGAGCCGATGACTGTCGATTCATTTCTGCGGCACGACACATACTATTTCAAAGATGGAAATGTCACATTCTCGGTGTGGGACGCTCTGTGGCGTGCATCTGACTTAACTAACCTAGTTACAGGTCGGTGACACGCTGTACTGTGTTCACCGGTACTTCCTCTGTCGGGACTCTGTCTATTTCTCGACCCGATTTGCCCAGCTCGGCATTCCTGATCACGAACCTCTGAGTACCATCATATCATTGGACGACGTCGAGCGCAGTGACTTTGACGCGCTTCTCTCTATCCTGTACCCCACGTGAGTTCGTAAGCTCTTACTCTTACCATTTCTCCCCATTTACACTCCTACCAGAAACTTCTGTCAGGACAACCGTTCGTACGAGCAGTGGAGATCTGTTATTCATCTGTCCACGCGCTGGGAGTTTGCTTCAATACGCAAGCTGGCTCTGGTGTCGATTGAGCCTCCAACCTCATACGATCAACTCCTCCTTGCCCGCGCCTACGATATAGATCATTGGGTCCTTCCTGCCTTGACTGACCTGTGCGAAAGAAAAGCGCCCATTAGCCTAGAGGAGGCCCGTCAAATGAGGATCGAAGACTTGGTGCTCGTGGCTACGGTGCGGGAGGGAATCCGTGTTCGCAAGCCCCGTGTCGACACGGACGACATCACACGCCGGATAAAAGATATACAAGCTGGGGTACTAACCCACGAGACGAGTGATGATGACTCTGGAAAGTGCGCGGAAAACGAGGCCGGTAAGGAGCCCCCGAAGGGTGCTGCAACCTCCAAAGCGGACAGCCACGATGGCACCAAGGGGGTAGCACCAGCAGGACACAAGGCAGTCGATAAGTACGGGAACGACGAACATTTGGTGAGTCCAGTTGTGCTCTAGCCTCTAGCAGTGGAACGGAATCATTGAGGAGTCACCACGACCCAAAGACAGGAACTACTACGGGATCACAGGAAGCGAATATCGACCCAGAGACGAACAACAGCAAACCGAAAATCACATTGAAGGACAATGTAATTTGTCTTCCGTGAAGTTGAAGAAAAAGAAGAAAAAGAAGGAGCCAGTGGAGATTCGGGTTCTGAGAGATGTACGGAGCGTAAGAAGAAGAAGCAGAATTGGAGCCATCGGGTTCTGAAGCTAGATCTGAAGGACGGGACGAAGAAGAGTACTAGTGCTAGTACTACAGTAGTACTGCGATGTAAATGGTAAATACAACCGGCCCGGGATCCCGGCCAGAGACGACGCGCTTTTCGCCTCGCTCGTCTTTGCATTTGTCTACGTCCGTTGCTCAGTTCATGCATTCGGCACTCCTTGTCGGCACCATTCGCCGCCTCGCAACGGCATCGCCCTCGACTCACTTGACACGCACATTCTCCGTGAATTCTGGGTCGATCCCCCCCAAAAGTGCCCGCAGGGCGTCTCGAAACCAACGCCTCGACCTGCACCCCCCTCCGACAACGCCCATATACCCAACGCCCCCCAGCCGCTGCTCAAGACGCCCAAGTAGATGCCCGGAATGTGTCGGAACCGGATTCTCTCGCGACCCCTTCACCGACGACGCTTTCACTCGACTTTGCCCCGCCAGAACCGGGCGCAGAACGCGAGCGCACCGGTGCAAAATCTTCCAAGGACAGTTTGTCCAGCATAGAGCGCCGCCGTAGACAGCTTGGCCGCGTCAGCTTTGGCCTTTTTGCCCTCGGGTTGGTCAGTGGCTGCGTCTACCTCGGCCGTGAGTGGACCGAGGATGAACTCGTGTCGAGAAGATCGGTACGTGTCACCTTACGTAGCGCTTTCGTAGACCATCGCCCTCACTTATGTTTAGAGAGGAGAAGCAGCGCCTGATTCACGGTGGGGTCGTACAACCAGCCGGTTCTCGTCAATGTTTGACGTATGGCCACCCCATTATTGTGATGACGCGGTACCTCCTAACTGACCGCACTTTCTAGTACTTCTCGAAACCTATCTGGCAAGAACTCCTTCCACCCATGCTCCCACCTCCTCACCAAAAGCCGTACACCTTGTTGTTGTCCGTTGACGATTTATTGGTAACAAGCACTTGGGACGTGAGTTGCGTCGTATTCTCTAGTCTTTTATTCTCCTCTACTCTAAATCATGCTAACTATCTCTCACAGCGCCAACGTGGCTGGCGCACAGCAAAGCGCCCTGGCGTCGACTACTTCCTCGCGTATCTCTCGCAATTTTATGAGATTGTCATCTTCACAACGCAACACCATTACGTACGTCCTGTCTTGTTCCGAACACACCTTGCTTATTGAATAATATGGTAGACGGCGTTGCCAGTCCTTGAAAAGTTGGATCCCTACAATTTCTTTATCATGTACAAGCTCTTCCGCGAGTCTACGCGCAGCAGTGAAAATGGCCCTGTGAAGGATCTCTCATATCTCAACAGGCCACTCGATCGTGTTATCATAGTATGCAAACAGTCTTTTTGACGAAACTTCTTGATGTCATGTATGCGTATAGCTCGACACGCACCCAGAACATGTGGTACCTAACCCGGAGAACGCCATTGTCCTGCCGCCGTGGAAAGGCGAACCTGATGACAAAGGACTTATCGAACTCATACCCTTCCTCGAATGTGAGGTTTACTTGACCACCTTCATTTCTTACACTGAAAAGGATGGGCAGCCATTGGCATCTATAAACCTCCAGATGTCCGTGTGATCCTCGAGGCGTATGAAGGCAAGAGCATCCCGGTTGAGTATGCCAAAAAGGAGGCGGAGAATAAGCGGCAATTTATAGAGGAGTGGAAAGCACGAGGCGGCGGAAAGGTGCGGCCGAGCACACCCCGACGTCCTATTTCCAGCTAACTTGTTCGCAGGGCCTGAGTAGCGGCGGGTTTACGGTCAGCTCTCTCTTCTCCAGCAGCACGGACAAGGTCAGCGCCCCCGCCCCCCCTCCCGCTGTCCGAACGCCGCCGCTCACATTGCTGTCGAAATTTTTTGAATCCTAGCATTCGCCCCCGCTGCCTTTGACTTACCTCGAGGCCAAGCGTCGCGAAGCACAAGCCTTCTACCGGGAAGAGCAGAAATATATCCGAGAGCACAAGGGCGAGTTTGATGCCCTGATAGAGGCAGATCGTCAGGCTCAGGCGAACGCCCTGAGTGGTCCGTTGTGGACCAGTTTCGCGGCAACGCTTGGCGGTGGCCCTCCCCCACCTGCTACGCCGGGTGAAGACAAGAAGGACAGTGAACTTGGCACGAAGGGCGAAACTGACGATGCGGTTGGAAAACTCGGTACATAGACGACGGTACAGTAGTAGCGGACGAGGATCATTTGGCCAACCGCGTTTTGGGGCGGATTTAGCGTCGTCTACATAACACACATTATTAATTATCACGTCACCGCTCTTCAAGGATAATGGGCGTCCTTGTCGCCATCTGTCGTTCCGTCGGTCGTTTTGGGTTTCTGTTTGCGGCAGATAGGTATTTCCAAAGATCTACAGTACGGGTGATGAAAGTCCTGTGCGCGAAGGGCGGAAGACGACATGGTACACTTCTCTTTGATTCGGAGGTGATAAAACCGTTCCGAGAGAGGGGTGGGCGGGGGCAAAATGCCTCATGGTAGTACATTAATTATACTCGTGGGCGAGACGAGGCGCGTTTAGTTGCCTACATGTGGTATGGTTCAAGATGGTAATGAGTTGAATATATAATATAATATGATGCAAAGCACGGGATCGATCAGACGTCGGGGCGAGCTTCGGGGGCTCTTACGTGTAGCCCGGGCTCCGGTGTCCGTCAGGCGCGTCAGGCCTCGGTCCGCGTCGACATAACGAGTGTGTGTAGGTTCATCGTTGTGTAATTACGGTAGCGTAAGGGGTTGTAGATGTGAGGGAAATGCGGGGTCCGCTTCGTGCGTTGCCCCCGTCTCGGGAAGAGAGGGGACGCTGTCCGGGGAGGAGAGGTCACCATACAGAGTCGTGATGTCGTCCATGGTCCGCGCCGCTCGTTCGTCGGTCCTCGTGTCGGTCCTCGTGTCGATGGCGTCCTTGCGCCAAAAGCACCACGCTCGGAAAATGTCGCGCTGTGTGCCAAACACGAGGAAATACGCGACGCCAACTGTGTGCAGGGGGCAATGGGGAAATTAGCCAAGCCAACGAGAGGTCCACCCCACGCGGCCGCGGTGCAGGTGGGGTGATGTTCTATTACGCACATGTGGAGGTGTAGATGTCCCGGATGAATGTTTTGTGATCCCGTATGGACCAAAGACTCGTTCTAAAAGGGACGACGAAAGATCATTTTTTAGAGATCAGACTGCGCGATACGCGGAACGGACGCGCGAGAAGAGAAAAACAAAAACGCACACCAAGGCAGCGAAGATATAGATCATGAAAATGACGAGCCTAATTGCGAGCGGGATGGCCCGAATCTGGGGCGGCCGAGCCTGGCGGACCATGCGCAAGAAGTTGTACAGCTGGTAGCTCATCATCGCTGCGGAAGGCAAAGAAACGAAGACGGTCAGGCGAGGCTGGGGGGGGGGGCCAATCGGGTCAGGACACACACCTCCCAGGCCAACGGCAATGAAGGTGATCAAGGACGTGAAACCAATGGAAACTAAAGATCTACACATTTCGCGTGAGCGGCCTCGCCGTGTAGAGCCACCGAGGGGCACATAAATAACGTACACGATGCGCGATTCCATGGAACAATAGAATGTGCGGCGAGCGCGGGTCACCGTGTCGGGTCTTCGCGAACCCACCTATTCGGCGGAGGAACGCTGAGTTCTCCGCAGTCGAGGCGCGCGTCGCGAGGGGAGGACGCACCACAAGGATCATAACCAAAAAGACAAGAAAGACGACGTAAGGCGCCACGAGCATCTGTCGCCACCGTTACTCGTCGTGTGATCAAATGGTGCGAATGAGAGGCGTACAGCGACGAGGCACCGGACGGTTTTGAGCTCCACTCTCGATCGCATATGCGACACCACTGTCAGGGTAGCAACTGACCACCTAGAGAACGTAAAAGCGTTGAAAGCGCTGAATAGAGGAGTCAAAGAGGGGACGAACATGGGGGCACTCGCGCCGAACACGCGGCCTGAAAGATACACAGTCGCCTATTTGGTTCCGGTCCAACGTATTGATCTGCATAGAGCCTTGAACCGGGGGGGTGAGTAATGGTTTGAAGGGAACACGAGGAACGACAGACAGTAAACAGTTGAAGATACTGGACAGCGTCAAAGTCACGCCAAGATTGATTAAGGTGGCATCACGCTTCGCCTTGGTGAGCAGAAACGTTGCGATGAGGACGGGGACTAAGAAGTGGCCGCCAATGATTTGGAAGGAGAACCAGACTTCGATCAAGACGCGCACATGGGGAGAGGCCGTGCTGCTTGCTTGCATACAAGCATGAATACAGGGTGGGCTAACTTGAGAAATCAATTACATACTTTGTGGGTTATCACTCATCTCGACTACAAGCACCGTCGGGACGAGATTCACGACAATCGCAGAAGTACCCTGGGCCAGCCGAGTCGGGGGAAGAGATCCGGCAGTTCTGGCCCGTGTCGGAAAGGGAGAAGAGAGTTGGCGCGTTGGCCTCACGAAAGTAAAAGCCGGCTATGACGTCTATATATGGTGAATGAAAAGAGGCGGCAAGATCGGACAAAGTGGGCGCTTGACGTCGACGAGTCGCAGCCACAGGTATGATACACGTCAGTCAGTCAGGGGGGAAAAGGGGACGAATAAATGATGGGCGATGGACGACAGCAGGAAAAATACTGAGACAGCGCGGTGCAGCAACCAGACGGGCGAGGAATGTTACCGACATTGTTGTTAGCCGACCCCAGCTAATATTTGCGTCTCGGACGCGCGGCTAGCTTTACTTATTACATAAATGAGCACTTTACCAGATTGTGTGGGGAGAACGAGATTTGAGCGTAAACGAAAATTTTTTTTCTTTGAAATTCCCAATTGCGCTGCAGGGTCGGAGAGATAGACGATAGACTTGGCCGGGTCGGGCTTTAGTCGGCAGGGACAGTTGCGTTTTACTGTAGGGAAACGGCATGATCCACGTTCACATCTAATTTGGCTGTATGGGTTGCTCGGCGCTAGTGGAGGCGGCGCAGTCGGACTGAAGTCCTGACATGCCAAGCGGCCGACACTCGCGGCGGCGGACGCTTCGTCTGGTGCGGAAAGCGATCGCCGAAACTCGGGCCCGGACCCGCACGACAAGGTCTATATTTTCCTGGGGTAAACCGGAATGCAAACAAGGTCAAAATGCGATCATTTGTGGTCATATTGTAGCTATGACTACAGTTCAATCAATCACCATCTTCTTGCGCAGATAGAACTTCGATGAAGAATCTGATGCAAGTAATAGGACACCAGGGTGCAGTTGCGGTGAGGGAACCAGCGTCAAAAAATCGGAGGCAAGGCCAGCATTATAGAGCAGAGAGGCAGTCCGAGCAACTTTATGGAGGCAGGAGCGACGGCGAGTACGTATATATAGATGCGACTTTGGCTTTCCGCGGTTGATCACTCCACTACGTCAAGAACATTGCTTCCGCTTCTGATCCGAGGTCCCGACCACAGGCCCGCCTTGCACACGAGGAAGTGGTGGAGGAACAGCGCGGCAGGAGTATGGATGCGGGAGGGTTTGCGGGAGAGGAACAAGGGTCGTCGAGGACAAGGAAGGCGGTTCGGATCTTATTAGTCCGTGAGATGAAAGTGGAGTGGGTGAACGGACAAATCGCCTTGCGCCAACACGTCTACGTGCACAACTTGCTCAGAACAGGCCGTATTTGCGCGCCCGTTTTGACGTCATACGTCACCTGGCCTGAGGCTCTGACCAAGGGGGAAAGCTCGGAACATTGACAGGGGGTGAAACCACATGTTCCACTCGTTTGGTTCTGTGGACACTGGTTGATTTGTTACCTGGGTCCTCCAGCCTCGTGCCCCGGTTGATGCGAAATGGGTGTGTCAGGGGAAGTCATATTTATCAAAACTCTGCTCCACTGCCTGCAGGCGTCGCTCGCGGGCTCGCGTGTGTGTGTGTGACTCGGGAAGAGAGTGAGTCGACGGATTTGGTTTGCCATCGCCAATCCGAGTCCGCGAAGCGATCCCGCTCGTCTGTTCGTTCGCGATACGCCCTTTTGCGCTCCTTTCCTCTCTCCCCCCATATCCTCACCGGTTCTGCGACCGAGAGCGTAGCTTTGTGTCTTTGATTATTCTCGTGGCATGGTGAGCGCTACAACAACTCCTTCATGTCCCCCCGCCCCCCGCATCACCCCGAATTGATTATTATTGGACGAAGGAAACATTAGGCACACAGTCTTTCAAGTTTGACTGCGACGCTCTTTACATCGAGACACACTCTTTGCACCAGGAAGGGAAATATCAATGGGCGCTCGTTTTTATCGACGCACAAGGCGCCATATCACGGCTCCCGGCGTCGAAATTACCCTCACGACCGACATCCCGTCACGGGGGCGCCAGCTCAACGCACCGAGAGTCGCACGCGACGGCTGTGCCTGCCCAGGCAAACAACCTCAATAGCACCCGTGGGGGACCCTCGCAACTATTGGGATATTGCAAAATCGGAGCCTACGTTGGCGGACTGGGTCGGAAGGAGTTTGAGGAAGTCGGGAATGCGGCGCTGAGCGGAAAAAAGGACGGGGTGCGACCGACATGGCTATTGCAAGTGCTCGCGACGCTGCAAGAGCGGGGCCGTATCTTGTGGGATGGCCCCGTCACGGCCGTGGAGAGACGGGTGGTAGAGATCAACCGAGAGGCGGACATCCAATGGCTCCAGGCGTTTCTGCACAGTACGCCCTACAGGACGTACATGACTACGGTTTGATTAATCGTATGCGGTGAGTTTGCCCAAGTACTTTACGACACTCCTGGGGCTCATTCGATAGTATTTTAATTCCCCCACGCCCTTCCAGATGGAGATAGCGTAGGGGGGCCGTTGATCGTTGATCGCGCGGCAGTAACCTAGTCGTGTGTATATAGTGGCAGGTGGTGGCTGAAATTGAATCGGCGACGCAAGCGGGGAAAAGGCGTGGCGTTGTGGCGAGCGGCGTCATGTCATGGGTTGACCGAGGTCGTGACCAACGCCGCGCTCTTCCGTGACAGAGCACAATCAAATCAATATGCTCAATTCAACAAAGTCGCAGCTCCCCTCGACAAAGGGTAAATCCTCCTCTGGCATCAAGCCTTGGTCCCAGCTCCCTCAGGAGATCATCAGGTCCGTCTGTCCCTCCTTATCTGCGTCATTTGCCCATCCAAATACACCCCCCTCCCAGGCTCATCGCCACACACTATATCCTAGACGTGTCCAGCACTACCTATTGTCCCTCCACATGGGAGCTGCGCGAACACTGGCCACACCGTATGGTCTACACCGCATTTCGCGACGCGTTGGCCCTCGAAAAGTTGATGACAATGTGTCCATCTTGGGGTTCTGCGCGTGAGCCACAATCGCGTCCTAGCGCGTGCTGCCACCCTGATCTTTGTCTCCAGTCGAATGGCATCGCTTTTGGACCCGTGCTTGCTGTGCAGTCGATCCCTTTGACACCCTCGCACAGCATACTGTCACCCAGCAGAACGACAATACGTCCTCTCCCCACCGCCTCTCCCCATATCACCAGTTTCGCCTGATCACCCAATACTCTTGTTACGTCTGCAGGATCAACAACCCCGCAAGCAATGTTGGTCTTACATTAGCAAAACGCGCCGTGACCGTCCCACTGATGGGTACCATCCTCGCCTGTCGCGAGCACCGGAAAAGCACCTATTGTGGCTTATGTTTGCGCGAGGCTCCTCCCCGTTGCGACCTCTTCACAACCGAGGTAGCTACCGTTGGCTGCATCGAGAATGAGGATTTCGAGACTTGGCCCACCGTCGCTTCAACATGTCGTGGCTGTCGCAGCGAATGGCTTTGGCGGCGCATGAGTGTTGCCACTCCCGATCGGGAAGTCGTGTCCGGTGGGTCTTCGTACTGGTCCTCACTCGATTGGGAGGTACGACAGAGCATCGATGCCTTCATCGAGGCCGGGGAGGAACTATTGGCGAGATCATCCAGGTCGCACGAGAAAAGCACTGGTTGAACCGTTACACCCGCGTTAGGATGCACATGGAACATGCCCTTGCGCAGCAACGACTGGATATGCGCGCCAGTGCCTACGTCTACGAAAACGCCGACGAGGATACGACCGCCGGAGAATTTGACCCAGACGACTACGAAACGCTTGCCATGGCTGAGGAGTTGCACAGTGTGCGCGAGATGGCACAGTCCGATTGGGCCCGCTTGCGAATCCTCGATGGGCTGTGGCTCTCCCCAGCGGATGACTGGTACAGGTATCGTCCCCGGCACCTCCCCTCTGCGGAACACCCTGTACCATGGGCTCTTTCGATTTCCGATGGACAGATGCACCCCGTTCCGACGACTCTCCGCGTACCCCCTGCACCAACGTACCACTCGCCGATCAACTTTATCGCGTTTTCGAGCGTCAGCTGCGAAAAATTCTCCTCCCAGCGATGCAAAACATAATCAAGAGGATCATGTTCCAGGGTCGCGCGGAAGCGATGAAGACCGTTGCAACCATGGAGCTGGAAGATGTACTACGTGCACTTCAACAAGCGTGGGCGTGGAGCAAGGACCTCCGCCGACCCCCTGCCATGAGAACGAACCAGACCCTGGCACCCCGGTAGATGATGCATGTTCGAGCTCTAAATCAGATGCGTCGCACACAACCAGCCCAGTGTTGAGTACCGCGACGTTACAAACCACCCCTTCTCCCCCACCAAGTGATGACAAAAGGGAGAAGGACCCTGACGCAGAGTCACCTCGCGAGGAGGTCCCGCGGATGAACCTTTTTACCGAGTTAGGTCCCCCGAGCCATCCAACCTACTCCGTGATATACCGTATGTTCCACGACACTGCAAGAGATGCCCACATACTCCCTCAAAGCATTCATAGAAGTGCGTGTTTCAAGTGGTCCCTTGTGTCTGTGGTCTGACGTGATTCTTGTCAGGTTTGGCGTGAGTCGTACGCTCCGTTATTTGCTTGCAGTTGCAAAATTTGCGAGCGTGCCATGCTCCATCGTGACGTTGGCGACTCGGTCCGCGCTACCGACACAAACTATGTCGTCCCTTCGCAACCAAGATCATCCCCCCAGCGCGGGCAGAACCGAACTGCAGTAGGGAATACCATTCGCTTAGAAGAAGCTGTGTATGAAGAGGAAGAAGAGGAAGAGGACGACGACGAGGAAATAAGTTATTCGGACTACTCGGACGCCGACCCAGCGACGCAAGCCGAAGGGACTGATGCGGACGCCGCCGCGCTCGCATCTCGGAAGCGCGATTACGAGCATCATAGCCAAGACCCTCGCGCCCATGCCGAGACGGAGAGCGGTGCGTTGAGGACCCCACCAAAGCGCACGCGCGTGGGAGGCGAGTACTCTCCGCTGACGGCCGCCGAAGTGGCAGCGGCTAGGATTTCGAAACGAGGCTCGGAGGAAGCCGCGTTATCGAGCGTCGCAGCGGGGAAGCGCCCTCGCGTTGCCGATGGGGAAACGGAGGGTGACGAGGGGTCGATAACGCCGAGCACCGGGAATGCCACACTCAATAGTGAGCCATCGACGCTCTTACAAGCGACTGGGAAGGAGGAAGTTGGCGAAGGGACGTGATCGGGGCGCGCGGGTCGTGACGACGTGTTTAAACAATTAGTGTAAAATATGTGCGTGTCCTTTCCCTTCCGTCGCCCCATGGGGCCTATGCGCTGACGCTGTCGCTCGATTTTAAGCTTTTGACTCTTTTGTACGCCACTGTATCAATTCCGATGTCTTTTCGCGTCGCGCATAGCGCTATATGTCATGCGAACATGGCCCGGGGGCGTCCGAGTGTCTGCGTGTATCCTACCAGCATCCTCCCTCGCTCTGACTTTTTAGCCCCATCATGTATCTTGCGCTTGTTGGACAGTCTTTTTACAGCGGGGCTAGATTCACATTTTTTTCTGTTTAACCAACCGGAGCTTTCTTTTGATCTCCAGGGTGGCGGTTCTGCGGCGCACTCCACTATTGTCACCAGGCACTCGTCACTCGTTGCTAGGGTATATTTTCGCCGAACAACAATGTCCGACAGTGAACGTGGTGTGCTATGTGACAATCCGACTTCATTATGCTTTCCAAGAGTTCGTAGGTACTGTATGGCCATATACTCATGCCAGTGTCCCGCGGCACTTTACACAATAACCGTGTCCGTTCCCCTTTCCGCCCGGTCCCAAGGCAAGGGGAGAAAATACCAAGAGACCAGCCCCATCGACAAAAGAGGGCAGTCGCGGTCGACTCGGGCGGGAGCTATACTATAAGAGCGCCGCACCGAACACCGCGCCGCACGCAGCGAGAGCCATGCCGGTCCATCCGCGCGCGCCGGGCACCCACTGAGCCGCAGGCGCCGCATTAAATGTACCTGCCGAGGTCGGGGCGGTGGCTATCGCGAGGGGGTGGTCGAGGGCGTCGACGTCGACGGCGCGGCGGTAGCCGAGAACGTCAGCGTGACGTTGTCGATCGCGCAGAACTGCTCGGCAAGATTCTCTGCCGAGGGTACGTTCGTGCCGCAGGAGGACGCGACGCATTTGTAGAGCTCGTCTGGGAACGTTCTGTTGTTGTTCGGAGGAAAGAAGGGGGAGGTGGGTGAGATGCGCGCGCACACGCGCGTGTTTTTTTTTTCTTTTGAGAGGAGAGTGGGGGAAGACGTACCGGTTTGTGCAGTAGCAGGCGACGGCGACGACGCTGGTACAATTCACTTGCGCGACCGCGTGGTTGAGGCAGTCGGTCACTACGCATTGAACGGGGGAGGGGGAAAGTTAGTACATGAGAGAGGAGTGGGGGGGCATCTGTTTTCGAGAGTTTGGGGGGATAGAACGGAGTTGGACGACGTACCGCACGTGGGGTAACCGGTGAGCGATGGCCACGGCGTGCTCGAGGCCGTCGTTGGCGTGGTGGAAGGGGCGACGGTGATGGGGATGCTGGTGACGATCGTCGAGCCCAGCGCATCTGTCGTGGTGAGGTTCACGTAGGTGGTCGTGGACGCGGTCGTGGACGTTGCATTCGGGCTGGTGGTGGAATTGTCCACGCCTGGGATTGGCGGCGGGATCGTGGTGGTGCTCGTGGAGAAAGACTGCGCGGCGGAAGGAGTGACAGAGAATGAGGAGAGCGAGAGGAGGAGGAAGAAGGAGGAGAAGAGAGAGAGTGGAGGGTGTTCATGGGATTTGATGGTGTGTGGGGGAAAGGCAGCACAACGGCGAGCAAGTGAGCAAGTCGCCCTCGACCTGGACTATGACGGAGAGTGGGAGCGCCTGCCTGGCCAGAAATGGTATAACGTGCAACCTCGGGCACGTGCGTCCACTCTATTGCTGTTGACCAACATGCACTTATGCAACCCATCAGCACAGATCGCGGTGTTACGACGGTGTAGCCTCTCAGAAGGTCCATCAAAGATCCGCGGAGTATGGTTTGGCCCGCGTTTTTCACGTCTTGCTCTCGCAATCAAGTCCATCATCATCAGGAAAAGGTCAAAAACGTAAACAATTAAGCGACGATATTAAGCGCTGAGACGCGTTCAGCGTTCAGCACCTGCGGATGATCCGCAGGTGCTAAACACTGGGTGCCATCTCAAACTGATACTTATTCGAGGCTGTTGTCTTGCCCGTCCCGTAGATGGACATGAGGCTGCAGGTTGGCCATGCCGTCATCTCTTCACGCCTCAACACTTTCTGAAACGACTAAAGGAGCACATACTGCGTCACTGCCGCACACGATGTCTCACTTTCCTTCTCGTCCCACTGTCCAGCGTGACGGGCGACGGACGATAACTAGACTCCTGACACAATGCTCCCTTTTCTGATACCGGAGATGCCCCCGTTCCCCCCCCGGAACCAACAGAGTACGTCACATCACAAGAAAGCGTCGAGATACTCGATTCGGCGTATTCGGTGAACCGCCTTCGCGCGACCGTGGCCAGGAATTGCGACCATAGCTCGCAAATGATAACTCGCCTCAAGCTACCCTACCTCCGCGGCGCTCCCTCGGACCTCGATATATCTGTCATCGCAGTTCTCTGATCCCCGTGTTCTAGAAAGTCCTAGTGGCCCTAGGTATATCCCTCGTGTATCCAGCGACCCTGTGGCACACCCGCGGGTTTCCGACAGAACGTCAGCTTTCGCCCCCTCGCCCCCCCATCCCGGAATCACGGTGTTGCGAATTCTCAGTGTCGAATTTGGTCGAAGGCCAAACCAGCGGCGGCTTGGTACTCTCCTTTCCTTCGTTTCAGTCGTGCGTAATTGACGCAAAGTGGTCCGCAATCACATACAAGCGCTTTGTTGACATTGTTGTGTGGCTTGAATGTCCTCGAATTCAACGCTAGGTATGAATATCAGCAGGCCGGGAAGCGGTGTGGGCGTTGCCGGTCGCTTCTAGGCGAACCAGAAGGATGTCGCCTAGGGCCTAGTAGTAGGTCCCACCTTCCATACTGTATCTCTACATTATAATCTCCGTCTCCGACCGCCTGTCTACTCCCTGGGGCTGCGATCATCTATGTCCCTGTCCCTACGCGCATCCTAACCCCAAGTTTAATAACACATCCTCCTGAACGCAGAATGTCACTTAAATTACCACCTGCCGGTCTTTGTAGCTACTTACGTGTTGCGCCATACAAATGCTGAATTGGATTTTGTTCAGATCGAAGAGGATATCGTTGTGCCGCCGCATCGAGTTTCATAGCCACTTTCAGATGGTCAAAGAGGAGCCCTTGCGGGTGTTTGGATGACACCAGTTTCGGCGAACACAAGTAACTGACAACTCCATTTAGGCGTTCGAGCGAATAAAGAACTTTGGAGATCTCCGGCGACGGAGGTGTATACTTCGCTTGAGGACGTTACCGGGTGCTTTCGTCGACGTGAGATGAGATAAAGGTGAAACTGCGGTGCGTAGCCGAGCCGAACCCATCAACCCTGCGCACGGACGAGTTGATTTCCCGCGATACGAAGGTCGTGTTCGCGGCTCAATGCTGCGGAGACCGTTCGCATCTTCTGACAGACCCAATTGGCCTTCACATGCTTCACAGCTTCACCGCTTCACCCCTTGTCATCTATTCAGAGAAGAAGCATTTAAATACCACTTACCAGTGTGTATGCGAATCACTCGACAAAGCTCCACCCGACATATGCAAAAACTTCGCGAGCCCTGACCGGAGAGCAATTAATTTTGAATTGACAGGTTGTGGCGAGTCGCAACTGCACATGACAACGATTCTAATCAGGAGTTGCGCGGGTGCGCGGGTGTGGCACGCACGACATTGCGATAGTTTATTGTTCTGTCATATCATATCTCATAGTCTCGGCGTGATGGTGGCTCGATGGACGTCTCGTGGGCGTCTGATGTGCTCCAGGATCCTCGTATCCACGCGCGGCTTTTCGCATCGCCTAACTCTTGGCAAGTTCGTTGGGGACACTCCAGTGATCGACTCCCCCTTTTCCCTATCATGTCGCTTCAGCGTAGCGCCGGCGTCTGGCGACCTCCATCAACCCTCTGCCTACTAGTAGCTGGAAATGGGAATATGTGTCAACGTCTCAGGCCGGGTTCCGAGTCCATTCGCCCGCGCTGAGGCGATACTTTCGTTCAGGGCGTAGTTTCAGTTCATTATGGAGGCCGGGCGGTGCCAGTGGGTAGTTGGGTCAACAAGGGTAGGAGGAGCACGAATCCCCTGGAACCAACTTTCTTGAGTTTCATGTTATGTATGTTGCTCGCATTCTATGTCCTGCATTATCAACTTACGTGGTACTAGTAGGCTCATCGGGTGGAGTGGGGGAGACCTCTTTTCTTTCAGGGTGCAAGTACTCAAGTACTCCAACTTTGCTTACCAAGGGAAACTGATGGACTCTTTTCTTTTACCCTTCCTCGCCTGGCTTAGTCGCTGGGAATTCCACCGGCGCTGGTGGCGGTTCTGTTTTGCGTTCTCCGGCTTTGTGTAGTTCTTGACTCTTCGTTTTGTTGAACCACCATATAGCAGCAAGTTTCTCTCTGTTATTCGACTCGTCACTTGCACAGCTGCAAAAAAGGAGATCAGTTCATCTACTGTTGAGTTGATAAGAACAAACGAGGAAGTCAGGGTGCGCTAACCCCACTGCATACCCACGCCGCCGATTATCACACACGTGCAATTCCGATAAGCCTCCACTCTATTCACGTCATTTACACGCCATCTAGGTCCTCATTAGCTCTACTCCAAAGAAGGCCGTGTAACTGTCCGTGGGGTCGATCCGAGAATGCGCAGGTGTACATGAGGCTGACGGCACGGCTCACCTGACATCCACTGCCCGCGTTCGTTCGTCCTTGCTTCGCAATCTCCTGCACATGTTCAGCTGCGGAACCAGGTCCGAAGTCAACTGGACGTCCCTAAACCAAATGGCGTGGCAATATATGAAGCGCTGTTGGGTAGCCCATCTCCTTGTTGCACACGATGGCTCCCGTTCCCTTGTCCCCGCTGTCTATGGCTGGCACATCCGATGACAAAACAGAAAGCATTGGAACTCCTGAATCAACGTTTGGCTTTGATGATCTCGACAGTTCCCCTGTTGGTCTTTCAGATCCACAATATGTCCCACGAAAGCGCAAGATGCTTGATTCAGTGAACCGCTTTCGCGTTATCGGGTAGGAAACCACACTTTCAACTCCTATTCGTCTCACGCTACCGTTTTTTCCGCAGCGCTCAATCAAAGATTGATGTCCCTCTCATCGTGGCCCTTGGAAATCAGAGTGTTGGAAAGACGTCCGTCGTTGAGGCCATCTCGGGTGTCACTCTCCCTCGAGCACCCGGCACGTGCACGAGGTACACGTCCCCGAATCCCGATTGTATGCGTCACATGGTCTTTATCCTACATCCACAGGTGTCCAACAGAATGCCAACTTTCGCGCTCTTCCGAGCCATGGCGCTGCGTAGTCTCTCTCCGCATCACCACAGACCAGAACGGGATCGAACTGGCCCAACCCCGCAGAGTCGAATTCGGGGATCCCATTTTCGATAAAACTCTTGTTACAGAGAGGATTCGTCGCGCCCAATACGCAATCTTGAATCCGAAAGCCCCCATTCGTTTCTTCCTGAAGGCATCTTCTGACGTTCTAAAGGAGGAGAGGCAGTTATCGTTCTCTTCCAATTCGGTCTGCCTAGATATATGTGGAAGGGATATCGACGATCTGTCCTTTGTCGATCTCCCAGGTAGGCAACACGAAAATCGGACACTCTCAGCCGACTAATATGTATGTGGCAGGATTGATACCTGGTGGAGAACCTCGCGACTCCAATCTGATCGAACAGTTCGCCAAGTCGTATATTTGCAAAGAGAGTTGTATAATTCTCTTAACTATCGCATGCGAAAGTCCGTTCGTCGTTACCTCTATTCGTATTGACACATGACCATCGTTAATAGCCGATTTCGAAAACCAAAGTGCTCACCGTCTTGCCTCCCAGTACGACCCACACGGCTTGCGAACCATCGGTATACTCATCTTATCATGTTACGCCCCGTTACGTGCTGATGCCCATTGCATAGGCGTTCTCACGAAGCCAGACCGAATTCCAATAGGAGAAGAGGGCAGATGGGTTAAAATGATTCAGCATCATGGAGGTGGAAAAGACGGCGGAATTGAGTACTTTTCGGTGAAGAATCCCGATTCACAGGACACGAAAAATGGGATCACCTACGAGCAAGCACGGCAGAAGGAAGCGGAATTCTTTTCGAAGAAGGAACCTTGGTCGAACCTGGATTGGCTGCACCGGCAACGGTTGGGTACAGAGAAGCTTACACGACACCTCGGTCAAGTCCTTTCCGACTTGATATCTAAACGGCAAGTCCTTGCTATACTTAATTACGAGATCGATTGTAATGTTCTGGCAGGCTTCCTGAGCTGGAGGAGGAGCTTGACAAGCTCCTGGAGCGAACGAGGATTGAGCTTGCACAACTCCCGAGTCCGCCATCTTCTGAGCCCGTCGGAGAGATGCTACAACTGATTGGCTCATTCGTGCGCTCTATCGAGTGCCTTGTCGATGGGACCTTAGATGAGGATGATCTGATGCACGTTCTTCGCGGAGCTCGACGTGACTTCAAGAAGGCAATACATCGTACAAAGCCGCATTTTCAGCCATTTGATCGTCCGAACTTGATGAAGCCGGTGGTCCTTCCTCCTCCCAGTTTCCTCGAAGACGAAGAAATGGAGCCTAGTGGGCCCGGTACGCCTATTTATATCCAGGACGTTATGAAAAAAGCGGGCTCGTAAGAGCGTCTAGCCTGTGCTTGGTCTTATTCTCAGTTTGCGTTTCATCAGGGCTGGGACTCGGGAACTTCCAAACAACTTCCCGTTTATCGTCAAGAAACGGTTTATCTCTGCCGCGGTGGATGGATGGAATTTACCCTCGAAAAAGCTCCTTGATTTTACAAAGGAAGAACTGGAAAAACGCGTCAAGGAAGTGATCGAAGATCACTTTTCTCAATATACTCATGGTCGCCTCAAGCAGCGAGTGATGTGCGTCTGTAGTCAATGCCTTTATCCAACCTCGCTGATGTACTTCAGAAACGTTATGCACGATCATATACAGAGATGTGCGGATGTGGCCGAGCAGCATATCAACTTCCAGTTAGAGGGAGAGCAGGAGCCGTTCACCATGAATGAGCAATGTTTCATGAACTATCGCTCAAAGTTTCTAGCGTATTACAAGGAAGTTCGCCAAAAGTCTCATAGCAACCCAGAGAACACCAAAGGAGAGACGAAGCTTTTTGCAAGTAAGATGGCCGGCCCCGCCGAGCTATGCCTGCACCCCGTCGACCCTTTGTCGTTGGCTTGGTTCCTTCCACCAGATCCTGAGAAATCTGCCATCGCAGTGATGGCCGAGGTCCGAGCTTATTTTCAAGGTTCTGAATGCCTTTCCCCTTCCTTTCTTTCTAGATGTACGACTGACGCGATGTGGACCGCAGTTGCATACAGGCGCTTTGTGGACTACGTGCCCATGACCATCGACCGCGCGTTGCTGCGGGGCCTAACAGTCGGTCTCGAATCAGCGCTATTGAACGGCATGGGTATCAAGGGGCCAGGGACATATGAACATTGCAAGTCGCTTCTCAGCGAACCAGAGGACATCGCCGTGCGCCGCACTGAGTTGCAGGTGACGCGTGGCCGCCTTCAGGTGGCGAAAGAGGAGGTGTTGCAGGCATTCGCATGACGGCAGGAGTCTGTATAAACCCCGTGGCATTCCATTTGGTGTTCGAATGAGCAGCATGTTATAGAAGTTGTAGTTATCGATGATCGAGGAAACCAGTGTGGCGTGAGTACGTGTGAGGCGCAGCGGAACCGTCGCGCGTGATCACACTTCGCCGCGACAACACCCTGCACTGCGGCGACCGAACCCTGTTAAAGCCCTGCATTGCCGTCAAATGCTACTCGTATTCGTGGGCGCATCAGAACATCAATATTCGACTCGAATGCGGCGCGACACGCACAAACCAAAAGTAGTTCGCAGGTTGTGGCGAACCGCAACACTGCCGCAGCTGCAATGTCGATTCTGGACGTCCATCTCCTTACCCTACGCGCGGCACCACGTCATGCATTGTTCTCCCATGACCCCAGCGTGGCGGTAATTAACTGCTCGTCCCTCGGGCGCCCGATGCGCGCCGGAAACACCATATCCGCACGTCTTTTGCGTCGTCTCCTCTTGGCAAAAATTTTCAGGAGCACCGCTAGTTGCCATTTTCCCCCTACGTTGCTCGGGCGCAGCGCCGGGTATCCTCCCCCGTTCTTTCTATCTTGGTGTACACGGTTTGCATTGCGACAGACTTCGCCGTCCGCCAAGCCTAGCTCCGCGCCCGCAGCACTGCATGATTGAGGTCCATGTCCTGCCTCTTCCATCAGATGTCCCGCCACCGTAAACAAGAATATCCCTCCAACTGTGGCACGTCTTCTTACCGAAGATCTATAAAAGGCCCGTCCTAGCAGCCCATCTCCCCTCAGGGACACGCAGTTCTTTACCCACCACGACTTTACACAACACTCAAACCATGTCACCATCTGATGACTTCGGATCCGATGTCGATAGCAACTTTGGGATACCGGGTAGTCTTCCGGAGACTGGAGATTCCGGTGCCCAAAAGGCATCAGTATTCGATTTCCTGGACAAGCCTGATACAACCAATTCTATGAATCGTTCCCGCGCGGCGAGGTTAGAGTGACTACTTCTCCTGCTACCCATCGCATGCCTTACCTTCTGTTGTCTCCTTGCAGCGTCCACACGGACCTCGGATCCGACATCAACAGCCATCCCAAGATTCCGGGAAGTCTCGGCGACCCCATGGATGGCCCAGTCGGTCTTTCGGACCCCAAATTTGTTGCCCATAAACGCAAGATGCTCGATGCCCTGAATCGTCTTCGTGCGACGGGGTGAGATTTTACCCCATTTTCGGGGTCCGACACCAGCCTTACCTTTTCATTTTCATTTTCTACTCGAAGCGCACACTTGGATCTCGACATCCCCAACATCGCCGTCTTGGGATCGCAAAGCGCCGGAAAATCGTCACTCATTGAGGCGATCTCGGGAATCACCCTGCCGCGCGCTACCGGCACCTGTACGAGGTAAGGCGTCGATGTCTCTGCCATGTCATGTTTGCTATGAGCCTGATGGACCATGCACAGGTGTCCCACTGAATGTCAACTGTCGCACTCAACTGGGCCGTGGCGCTGTGTGGTGTCGTTGCGCATCGTCACCGAAAATGGCTCGGTTCTTCCAACACCCCGTAGGGATGTGTTCGGAGGTCCCATCTTTTCAAAGCCTCTCGTTACCGAACGGATTTGTCGCGCCCAGTGCGCGATCCTCAATCCCAACACTCCCAGTGACTTCTTCCTGGACGCCGATGACCGCGAATTGAAAGAGAGGCAGTTGTCATTTTCTTCAAACTCCATCTGCCTCGAAATCAGTGGACGAGACGTGGATGACCTCTCATTCATTGACCTTCCAGGTAGGTGACGCGAATATCTAACCTTGACAGCGGGCTAAGTCACGGCAGGTTTGATCGTCGGAGGGGAACCACTTGATGCTTCTCTGGTTCAAAATCTCGCCGAAGAGTACATTTCCAAGGAGAGTTGTATAATACTCGTGACCATTGCCTGTGAAAGTCTGTTCGCTTTCTCTACTCTCCATGGTTTCTCCACCTAATTGACGTTAATAGCCGACTTTGAGAACCAGATGTCACATCGCCTTGCCGCTGAGTTTGACCCATTAGGCACTCGGACCATTGGTAGATGGGTTTCAGGCAGTGCCATGTCCGACTACTAATGCTAGCGTGTAGGTGTTCTCACTAAACCTGACCGGATACCAGAGGGCGAAGAGGCAACCTGGTTATCCAAGATCCAAAGTGGTCAGAACCGGGGGATAGAGTATTACTCCGTGAAGAATCCCGACTCGCAAGAAATCAGAAACGGGATCACGTATGAGCAAGCTCGGAAGAACGAAGTTGACTTCTTTTCGACCAAGAGACCCTGGTCGGACCTGGAATGGCTCTACAAGCGACGCTTGGGCACAGACAATCTAACGCAACGCTTGGGACAAGTTCTGTCCAACTTGATCTCCAAGCGGCAAGTTTTCCAATGCCTTTGACTTCGTGGTTGATAATTAATTGATTGATAGGCTTCCTGAGCTGCAGGGAGAGCTCGATAGGCTGCTCGAGCAGACGAACCATGATATTTCACGTCTCCCGAATGCTCCGTCATCAGAGCCGTTGGCAGAAATAATGAGGCTGATAGGTGCCTTTGTCCGCGACATCGAGCACCTCGTTACCGGCTCTCCGGATGACAACGGTCTAATACAAGCCCTTCGTGGGCCACGAAATGAATTCAAGAAGGAAATACGTCAGACTGCACCGGACTTCCGACCATTTGAGCATCCCAAGCATGCAATTCCAATCGGCTCACGAGGTTTCACCTCATCTGTTCTCCCCGAGCCCCGCTTTCTCTCTCACGAAGAACCAGAATCTGAGTGGCACCCCATTAATGATGATCGTGCCATATTTATTGACGATGTCATGAAGAGAGCAAACTCGTAAGCGAATGCTCTTCCTCCCCTTTACGCTCAGTCATAACCTCAATTCTGTCAGCGCCGTGACCCGGGAATTGCCAAACAACTTCCCATATGTTGTCATAAAGGAGAATATTGTTCAGGTCGTGAAGCTATGGGATCGACCGTCGCGGCAGCTCTTTGATTTTGCAAAGAAGGAACTCAGAGCCCGCATCAAGTCGGTGATAGAAGAGCATTTCTCCCAGTATACCCATGGTCACCTGAAACAGCGAATCACGTATGTCTCGTATTTTCTTCCTGTCTCGATTCTGTTTTGTTCATAAACGCACAGGAGTATCGTGCAAGACCACACACAGAAATGTGCTGATGCTGCAGAACAGCACATTGACTTCCTGCTGGAAGAAGAACAAGAGCCCTTCACTACAAATGAGTATTACTTCCAGGAATATCGTGGCAAATTCTTTACATATTATCGGGGAGCTCGACAAAAGGACAAGAGCAACTTCATCAAAAACCTGGAAAACAGGAACGCCGACAAAAGTACTATGGAGACATTGAGCGAAGCACTTGCTGCCCTCACCAAGATGGGGCTGGAACACGCCAATGCCTCATCACTTGCTAACCTACTCCCCCCGGATCCTCAGGAGCCGGCCATCGGAATCATGGCGGACGTTCGCGCATATTTCCAAGGTTCTTCGCATATCACCTTCGTTTGTGCTCATTGTCCGACCTGACTTGGATGTTAGTGGCGTACAAACGATTCGTGGACAACGTCCCGATGGGTATCGACAGAACGCTAGTGCGCGGAGTGAGAGCCGGCCTCGAGAAAGCGCTCTTTGATGGCCTCGCCATCAGTGGTCCTGGTGGGTTCGAGAAATGCAGAGTGCTTCTGAGCGAGCCGGAAGACATAGTCGAGCGCCGTGGCGAGTTACAGAAGAGGCGGAAGCGCCTCTTATCAGCCAAGGACGAGCTGATAGAAGCGTTCGTTTGATATCTGGGCCTTGTGTTTGTTGATGATCGCCGTGTAGCCATTGTATCCGAAACCGAATGTGATTGCGTTTGCGTTGATCTTGTGATGGATGTAGAAGATGTGCGCACGCCGGCAGGCCCTTCCCCCGCGAGGTGCCTCGATGGTGCCGCCCGCAGCATCCGCAGCAACGACGTTGTACTTCACCGTGCGCGTCTAGGAACGCACAGAGCTCAGTCGGAGGCGTCAGATAGATTAGAGATAAAATTCCCGGACGTTCCGAGTCCTGACCCTAAGCTTCAACTAGCAGTTGTGCGTGCGCGCGAATATCGAGGATTGGAGGGTCTTTGGTCGAAGGGCGCAAAATGTCCCAGATTCTCGGAATTTAGCATGTAGTCCTGGCCTCTGCGCGCGTTTACTGAGACGGGCGTCGTTCATCGCAGTATTCAAAATGAGGAGTGGGAGGAACGTTGCCCTGCCACTCCACTTTCATGATTTTCCCGCGCGCTCACTCGACGGAAAGGATCACAGGCAACGCCTGACGGATACTGTTAGGTTGTGGCACCGTATATCTCACCGTTCTCCTCCCCAACCCTCGGCACGCCACGCCCCGGATGATCGCTGGATCGATCACCCCCAAAAACGCATCGACGCAGCAAAACTCTATATGACAGATGGCCGTGATAGACCATGTGGAAACCTCATACCATGACCGTTTCGTGCATGACTCTCGTCCCGAAAGTCCGAAGGTACAGGGGATGCATGTACGGCGAGGTGGGCATGTTCGCCCCTGGTCATTTATGCTCGTCACCTTTGCGTCCTGTAGGTGTCCTCCTGAATGCTGTCTGACGCTTACAGACGGACTGCAGTCCTGTCGCATCAAGCTAGTAGTCGGGGACTTTGGTTCACCCTATCTGTGCATCACATGCCGTAGCTCGCTATCTTCACGCCCCCCATACCATCGGATCACATCAATCCTGCCATCAGAATCATGAGTGGACGTTCATAGCATGTCTTCTATCCGTA
Source organism: Russula brevipes (assembly GCA_022496215.1). Taxonomy (NCBI): domain Eukaryota; kingdom Fungi; phylum Basidiomycota; class Agaricomycetes; order Russulales; family Russulaceae; genus Russula; species Russula brevipes. The sequence goes on from WTXF01000026.1 coordinate 156,343, forward strand.
GTTTGTCCTCACTATAACCGATCCGATTTGGATCATAGTAGCTTACAAGCGGTTTGTAGAAATGTTTCGATGAGTCTTGATAGAACATTGCCGCGGCCTCGAGAGATGGGGTTCTTCTGGGGCCTGTATGCGCGCCAACGTGACTTTGTCCCATGCCCTCATCGTCACCGAAGGCCCCGCCAACGAGGTCGCCCGCAGCATCCGCAGTACGATGTCGTACTTCTGGAATCTCACAATTCGATATTCGAAACTGCCCGTGGAAAAAAAACCCCCGGGACGGAACGCGGACGCGGTTGTCGCTGCGCTGCGGACAGCGAACTCGAATAAGCTCGCGCGCTTAACATGCGAGGTCCAACCAATGGCGGCGTAACCCGGGCTTCCTCTACTGTATCGAATCTCTCAGGACTGTTAGGCTGTGGCACTTAAGATGCAGAGATCCCGCGTGAGTATCTTCCCTTCACCACTCTCCTCGTACTTCACATCCTCTGCAGCCTCCGCTCTGCACCCTGAGTATCATCACGGGTAACGACAGACGATCCCGTCCCATCAACATCCACATCGCAGATGATCACGTTAGACCAGTGGATACTTCCACCACGACCACGCATGTCGATCCAGATTTGACCGTGGCAGCAGCATCGACACGCAATACGCGCGCAAGCAGTTGGCCCTCATTGACGCCCTCCATGAATTGGGTAAGTATCGCCTGCAACCGTCCCAGCCCGTCTGACCGAAAACCAAAGACTCGATGCCGACATTGATCTTCCCATTATCATTGTCACTGGCTCGCAAAGTTCCGGCAAGTCGTCTCTCATCCAGGCTATCTCTGGAGTTCCGCTCCCGAGAGCGCCGGGGGATGCATGCACAAGGTGTGCAGCTCCTCTCCCCTGGCGTTTATCTGGATCATTATTCTCTCTTGCAGGTGTCCTATTGAGTGCCGTCTGAGGCGTGGCGATGGATGGTCCTGTCGCGTCTTTTTGAGGCGAGTGTCCACACCAGTGACCCGCGCTTGTCCGGACAATCCAAAGTGCCTTTTGGCAACGTTATAACGGACAAGTACCGAGTGGAGGATCGCGTCTGGCGAGCGCAGCTCGCTATCCTTAATCCCAGTACTCCCGCGCGAAGATTTTTGCAGGAAATTCGGACCCGACTGCCCCGACCGAAGTCTCTTTCTCTCCAGACATAGTCTGTTTGGAAATCACCAGCCCCAATCACAGTGACATCTCCTTCGTAGACCTTCCCGGTGCGTTCCCTTATTCTAGGCTGTGCCGTATTAGTTTTGCTGATGGTCGTCACAGGCCTGATTCGGAATGTGGGCACAAGCGGGAACCGAGACAACATTCAACTTATCGAGAACTTGGCTCAAAGCTATATCTCGAAAGAAAATTGTATTGTTCTCATGACGATAACTTGTGAAAGTAAGTTCTTGTGTCTTCTGACAATGTAACCCTGTTTACACCAGGACATCAGCGGACTTTGCCAACCAAGGCGCATATGATCTCGCACGCACTTGTGACCCGCCCGGACAGCGCACAGTCGGTGGGACACCATATCTATGTCTTGAACTCTCATTCACGCCTTGTGATCTGCCAGGTGTATTGACCAAGCCCGACAGATGTCCGGAGACTGCCCACCAAAAATGGGTACGCTACATTGCTAACGAAACGGAACCATTGCGTCATGGCTGGTTCTGCGTCAAAATGCATGATATGCAGACCCCGCACCCACCACCCACTCTGGATGAAGCCCGTGAACAAGAGGAGCAATACTTTAACAAGACCTCTGTTTGGAAAGAGCTTCCTCGGAGTGCTCGGAGCCGTCTAGGATCGAAAAGGCTTGTACTGCACCTCGAGGATATCTTATCGGGGTTGATATCAGCCAGGTACGCAAGAATCTACGCCTGTTCAATGCTTGTGATGAACAGCGTCCCCGTAGAATTCCGGTCATTATCCAACAAGTCGTGGATCTTGCGGAGGCAACCGCTCGCAAACTGCGAGACCTAGGCAAGCCACCTTCGGATGATTGTATCGTGGAGCTCAACACCCTAGTTGACCAACTTGTTCGTGATATCGAGAGTGGGATAGAGCGAACATCGGGAGACGATAACAGTTTACTGCGTCTCATTGAAAGTGATGCCGTGAAATTCAAAGACGAACTTAGAGCGACATGTCCCGAGTTCCGCGCATGGAACAAGAATGCAAAGATCGAAGAGAGATATAAAGGCAAAAGCAAAGACAAAGACAAAGACAAAGACCTGCGCCCAATCACCCCTCTACCGGAGCTTCTACTTGAGGACGAAGAGACCCTTGCTAAGGCCGGAACCCGCAAGGTTATATACCTAGATGACGTCCTCAAAAAGAAGACTCGGTAAGTGGCAGCACGTCTCCTGTTTTCCTGACTGACTCCTACTTCGTAGTTCGTCTGCCCGTGGTCTTCCGGATGGCGGGCAAAATGAGGTGGCCGAGGAATATCTCCGGTCATTCACAGCGAATTGGAATGCACCAACAACTGGATTCGTCAGGAGGGCAACACAGAGACTCAAAAACATTATTCATAAGACAATCGACGCAAGATGTAGGCATTTCTCGCACGGTGAATTGCCCAAACACTTGCGGTGCGGTCATATTTCCGAAAATGTTGGCTTGGTCAGGTTGACATTCTCCCCCAGTGAAACGATTGACGCTCATTTGGACGAGTGTATCGCGGAGGCAAACGAAGCCACGGCTCTACTCCTCAAGCTGGAGGAGAACGGGCACACACGTAACAATCTGTATTACCGCGAGTGTAAGGAAAAGTTTTTGAATCACCTCAAGATGCAGCGCAACCTCGCCTCGGACAATCCGGTCCTGCGGGATTTGAGCAGGCTGGCTTCTCACAGCGACGAGAAACCAATTCCGGCATTCACATCAGCCGTCAACCAGGCAAAGATCCACCTCAACAAACTGGTCTTCCTGTGACCAACGACCTCCAACTCGCCAAGCTGCTCCCTCCTGAGGCTTCGGATTCTGCCCTCGAAGACATGGCAAAGGCAAGCGCAGGCTTTGAGGGTGCGTCTCGTCATCATACCATGCCCCCCCTATCGCAATAAACGCCTTCTTCTAAACCGTGGAACCGACAGTATCGTTGCACCGATTTGTCGACTATGTCCCGCTCATCGTCGATACTATACTCGTCCGTGGGGTCTGCCAAGACCTGGCGATCATTCTCCGCCAGAGCTTCAGGTTCAGCGAGCCCGGTGCTGCCGAACGTTGTGCTGACTTTTTACGAGAACCGGACGAGGTCAAGGTGGAGCGTGAGCATCTGAAGATGAAGATGCAGCGCTTGACACTGGCAAGGGAGGAGCTGAGCAATTTCTGGGGTCCATGAGTGGCACTACTAGCATATTTTTTACCCCGTATTCGCAATCCCGCATGCTATCGAATTGTCCTGTTGTATTCAAATTTGTACTCATTCACATAGTTCTGTTACTACTTGATACCCAAACACACATCCGCATAGTTCTCTGACCGATCAAGAAACCTGAAAGCTAGAAGAAGTTCCAGAAAATGAAGAGATACGTCCAATGAAAGGTTTAGAGTCTCCGAAATATTTAAGTCGATAAGTTCCACCTAGAAAGGAGCATCGGTTTGTCAGCAATCACCCGACGTTAAGGCTTGTGGCCAACGCACCTGGTGTCCCGGGTTCGATGGTCCTGCACCAGTACGCGTCAGAGAGGGTTGCGGTTGCGACAAGAGTCCTTTCCCACTTACCATGATATATTGACGGTGCTAGTCGAAGACAGCGGCTGAAAAAGACTGAAATTGAGATTTCCGACGATGGTTTAGATGAGAGGGCCTACGCCGCCTGTCCTCTTCCACTGATATTTCGTCGACGGGTGTGAGTCAGAGCGCACCGCCCGCCAGTTGTTGCTGCCGACGAGCCGCTCAACGTACAGGAACGTGCCCTCCAGTCTAAAGTTATTCTTTCGGCACAGTCAGGTATCATCAAACATTAGTCAATTATGGGGTCAATATTTTTGGATAGCGGCTGCCGCATACCCGAGGGTTGGCCCCGGCAAATTGGGCCCAGACAGTTTGGCCAGCTTTGAACGTCGTCCCTGCAGGTACGTCGATCAGGTGGTCCCCGAATTTATGCTTGCCGCCTGGGGTGTCGAGAAGGACGCCAGTCTGAAGGACGGCGATTGGAGAGAAGTCAAGTCAAGTCAGTTGGGGAAATCGACATGAGAAAAAAAAAAAAAAGAACGCCGCCGCCGCGTACCCGCAATGATATCGCGCTCAATGCCAAGTCGGGAGGCGCCGGGGCGGACGGCGGTACGGCCCCTTTCGTTGCATTGTCGGCCAAGTAGGAGACCAGGCTAGAATACTTGTTGATGTACGCGTCGAGCGTATCTGCGACAATCCCCGCACGCGCGTGCGTGTCAGTGATTTTCGTTAGCGCCACAAACAGATAGGAGAACTAACAGGGTCCGAAGAGTGTCGAGGCGCCTTCGTATCGTTGCACGCCATATTCCTCAGGTGTCGTTACGTAGTGCGCGTATGTATTCGCGGGCCCCGCAATAACCACGTACGCGTCTTTGCCAATTATTCCATCAGCGGTGAGCCGAGCCCGAACTGCGTTTCTGAACAGATGAAACTGTACATGAGCCATACGCCCGGTTTAAAAGAAATGACTCAATCGGAGGTTGTTTTCGGTTTTTCGATAACTCCATAGCGGAATGTAAAACGGGTCTTCGGACGTACCGTATCCGTCTGCCTGCCATCGTCGTCATCTCTCCGGGGATGATCAACATAACGAGGTTGCCAACACGGAACATCTGTATGTCCACTGTACTGGGCGACCACTCGTAAGGGGTATGTGCATATCCCTTGAACAGGCAGATAAGCACGGAATGCAAATCTTCGCCGAAGCCATCTTACGAACAGTATTCAACAGAATCGGTTTTGGGTAATGACAGGCGACTTGATCTTTATTAGGGAAGGGCGTGATAGCGCCTATAAAACCACACAAGAATCGTAAACGCCAGAAATCGCGATACAAACGTCAGCAGAAGAGACGGGGCGAAAATTGGACAGCGTCCGGCCAATTCTTGACGATTGCATTGAAATTATGGGAGAACACACCTTTGATGAGTTCCCAAAGCGGGTTCCTGAATAAATGTCACAGTCAGAGCGGCGTTAGTGTCGGACAGACGGTGGGAATTACTGCGGCTTGGACCCATTATTGCCCTGCACGAAGTCAAATGCCCCAGGTCCGTCACTATCACAAATTGGGGATGGATTAAGAAGCAACGAATTTACAGGGATAGGAGTTTGAGACGAACGTTGTTCCGCCAGCGAACGAAAACCCTTGATGCGGGCCAAATTAACACCGTAGGAACAAACCAAGTAGTTGGGACGCATACCAAGTGCCGCTGGGCAAGTCTGCGCTCTTGTTCCATTTGGGAGAGTAAATGAGTAGGAAGACCTTGAAGTTCGGAAATTGAATATCTACTCGATTCACGCATTCAATTCAACGCACATGTTGAGATACGTATGCACGCTCCGTATGGCGCCAGTCACGGGAGCAAGCTTGCCGTTCATGAGCGAGCGAGCACCATCTACCTGTAGTTGTGCTATGATGCGATTGGATTCGAAGTCCGAAATCCGGAAACCAGGCCCCCTGGGTAAGATATCACTCAGCATTCTGGCGTAGACGGAGATGGTACGAGGACGTGCCGTCCGTGGCAGTCTTGAGCGGTGCCGCCGCATGTCGAACTATTAAAATCGCACGGTTGTCCGTTCCAAGATTTACCTGGGCTCTCGCAGAAAGCACCAAACCTTCGAGACTTGAACTTATGCTCTCATCTGATACCAAACAGGAACATACGTGTTAGGGCTAGTGTCTCCAACATTGGCTGGAGAAAGCGTTAGGGAGAGGGTCCTGTGTAGTTGGAGGCCGATAGACTCACATTGGATGAATCCCGCAACGAATGAGGTATTACCGGGCATCGCGTCTGGCTCCACAGAAGCTGTGATACAGGGTTGGCAGTATAAAAAAGTGCATGAAGACAAAGTCCGTTAGATACCTACACTCGTACAAGTAGGCAGCCATGCCTTTGTTGTCGCTGCTGACCAATGTATTGTTCTTCTGAACGTGAGCGCACTCTACATTACCGTGATACAGAGAGCGGATTTACCTCGTACAGACTAGTCCCATGCACAGGGAAAAAGCTCAAGAACCCTCTCGCTGCTCCGCTGGCGTCCGTAAACTTCAGTAAGCTCAGCGCCGTGTCTTGATCGCCGTCGTACTGAGCTCGTTCTGACGCAGGATTCGCAAGGTATGCGCTCGGGCTTCGATTGCGATTACCGCCCTTGACCGTTACGTTCCCGAGCGCAAGAGAGCCAGGAGCGAGACTTGCATGCGCGCGTCGCACAGCGAGCACGGTACCCTGCACGATAGCATCCGCTGTTTCGCCAACGTAGCCAAAGGACGTGATCTGCGGGAGAAGGTTCTCGGGGTATCCGCCGACGCCCGCGTGCTGGTGAGTGCTGACGACAGCCACATTGCTGTCGCCGTAGACGCCAGGAAAGAGCCGTTCGAGATTGAAGACGATGGAACGCCGGATGCCGGTGTCCCCGAAAGCTATATCTAAGTACCACAAGTCATGGGCAGAAATGTGAAGCAGAGGCAAAGATAGGATTAGTCTCAGTCCTGCATCGCAGAGGCCCGAAGGGGCGGACTGACCGGCGTTGATGAAAACGAATCGGTTCGTTGAATTGGACGCGTCGGCAACGATAAACGCGCGGCTTCGCTGACGCATATGGAGACCTGAGGCGGTCTGGGGTAGATAGGCATAACCCTAATTTGATGACGATCCGTCAAACTTTGCCACAACTGTGTCCACGCAAAAGCTTCAAAGAATGGAGTTTCTAGATCCACCTTCCCAGGCTTCTCTGCACAAATGATGAAGCAAAGAGGGCTACAGTCGATGATGACTGAGCGTCGGTTTGGCATTAAACCAGTTAAGTGCTCAGGGACTGGCACACTGGCTTCGTACGGCATCGGACGGAAGCCGCGGGATCCCATGTGAAAGTGACAAGCCATTACAAACGATCGTTGCCAATGACCCGAACGTCGGACGTCATACACGGAAGATATGGACGATATGAAATAGGATAGAAAGGATATGGAGGGTGAAAAATTGAAGACGAACCATCATATTGGTCTCCACCACAGGTCTAATTCGAAGGTTCCAAGAACGAAGGACGGTCGGGGTAGCGTCATTTCATTTCAGCATGAGCACCAAGACTGTGGGGATTGCCATTACCCGGTGATATCTCCAATCCCTGTTAGACGGTTACGGGTAAATCAGAATCGCAGATCTTTGGGGAAGAGCCACCGAAATAGCTCACCGACACCCAGCAGATATGGAGAATCCGCCTGCGGAACGGCGAGAGTGGCCTGCGAGACGCTCGACGCGAAGAAGGCTGTCACACACAGCCAAGCACGGAAGCCTACTTCCCGCATCCTGAGTAGGACGTCCGGCTCGGAGAGAAAGAACAGAGAAGGGGGCATTTTTTCAACAGTCGAGATATTATAGTCCTTGTAGCGATGAGATCAATGGCATGCGCAGCAAATAACGTCGGTATCCGCGGAATGCAGAAGCCTGGGGGATAATCGCGTTGTCAGACCGTCGAGTCGTCGTATTTGTCGTCAGCTGTCTCCATTCCCCCTGCGCGCCCGGGCGGGGCCGCGCTCGAGACATTCCCTGGGAGCGCGACAAGCCGCGCCGGGTCTCTTCCGGCCTCACGTCATCAGCTGGCGCCAAGTGGCTGAAATGGGGTGTGCGCCCATCGCCATGTATGGCGAGCTCGCTCTTGGACGTGAAACCCTCATCTAAGAAAGCCCTGCGTAACGAGAGCCATTTTCTGGTCTGACTTGGCCGCGGTCGCTCGCTGTAAGCGATCGCGGACATGTTCCCACGGCGCCATCTCACCTGCCCGACTGACTTCCACGGACATGACTGCGTAATATTGCTTCTCTGTCCTCCCTTTGATCATCGTACCGTGCATAAATCGATGAGCGACTTGCGTGGGTTTTCCATATACCATCACGCTTTCTCGAGAAACAAGGTAGGTCGAGAATGGTGAAAATTCACTAATCAGTTGAATGTGTCTAGTTGCCATCAGTCTCTCCTTTTCCTTCCTCCATAGCCTCATGGGATTAGCTACGTGTCAGGCCTGTCAGGGATCGTCGGAGTACGGACAGCCGTTCATCGGAAGTGCCATCAACATCTTCTTTTCCGAGCGGATTGAGGATGATTATTCATCGCTGTTGCCCTTGCTCAGCGTCCGAGACGTCGGTCTACGTTCTCTCTCTAACAAGGAGCCCTCCGATGCGCGGACGCGGATGCTATGAGTTATTCCATCCCAATCTCCTGGTCCCGGATCCGAAGCCATGTCGCCTATTCAGATGACCCCAGCCAGGAAATCTGTTCCGCTTCCGCAAAGCCTCCGGCACCACAAGGATGCCGAAGAATTCTTTGCCGTGTTGTTCCTTTGATGAACTTATCAGTGCAACACCATTCCAACCCGTCACGACGTCGCCACCCTTTTAGATCTCATCAATGCTCCCGTCCCGTCACCTAGTTCGGTTTGGAAGACAAAACTCAAATAAGTTCCCGACCAAGTGGGTGCTGTGTACAGTATTGATGCCGTCGCAATGGAAGCGGAAGCGAAAAGGTAAAGCCTCGTGATCGTAACCAGCGCGCTTCCTGATCATGCCCACAACGGTGCCAAACGAATAGAATACCACGGTTGTGAGAAAAACACGGCTAAGTACAAACACCAACTAATGCACAGGTGCACCTTTTCACGCGTTGCAAGCCCTTCGGGACGTGAGACCATTCACACGCAAGAAATCACGGAGCCCAGCGAGAATCATGGCCACGATCTTGGCCCCTCGCCGCCCTTTAACTTAGACACAAAGTCCATCGGAGTATATCAATGCAAATATGGCAAGTCGAGTCGGAGGCGAGCGGCGCATTAGTAGCCTACAGGGCGTTTCTCCGTCGTCGGAAGAGCGAGCAACCCTTCATCCTTTATCACGATTAGCCAACTATTCGGCCGTTGTGTAAAAAGAGGTACTTACGCCGTTCGTGCGAAGAGCGATGCGGCCACGGCGCGAGCGCTTGAAAAACTTGGAAGCAGCGAGGACAGCGAGCATGAACAGAGCGGCAAAGAGCGCTCCGTACATCCCGGTAGCGAATGAGCGCTGAGTGTTGTCCCCCTGCAGGAGAGGAATGCCTGGCACCCCCCACGGAGTCGGGTTCGACACGGAGGAGGCACCGCAGGCCTTCATCCATTCGGTGTTGGAACCGATCGCGGCGTTCTACAGAAAGATGGGCAGCCTGAGGTGTCTGCTTATGTTGCTGCGCAAAACAAACAAATACCTCGACACGGTAAATGAACTCAGTCAAAGGAATATCACCCCTGTGACCAAAGACGTGGATGGTACGGAAATCTTCGTCGGTCCCGTTCTTGAACTTGAAGCGCAAAAAGTCACGATTATCAGGAAGCGAACCGCGGCGAAGCTCAATCACGATGGCAGAGGCATAGTTGGCTTACGGGCGCGCAATTAGGTAATGGAAAACACGTAATCGTGACGGATGACACGCACGAAGGCCATTGAGTGTGGGGTCGCTCTTGAGCATCTCCGTCTGCGCGAAGAGAGAGATGAACGGCTGGTAGGTAGTAGACTCAACGAGGAACTGCAAGGGGTCGTCATCGTAATCGATCCTCTCCAAAGAGCTGATGACCGATTGGATAAGCGTGCGGCCAGCGACTGTGACAATATGGTTAGATGCAGCTGGCTACAGAAGAAAGGACCTGGCACCCACTGTTCCCAATGCCACCAATGGAGGGGTCAGAGAAGACACCCTGCTCATGGAAGTTAGCCCAGTGGCGTGCCTGCTCGATCAGCGTAGGTGGAAGGCGATGCGCGTAGGTCTTGTTATGGGTCAGTTGATGATTCATGAAATCGTACAACTATGGGCGAATCTCTTCAGAAAGGCCGGATCATTCTGTCAGCGGGGGTAGAGCGTACGTTAACCTTTGATGTAAGAGTCAGCGCTTTAGCCCCACAGTTCCTCTAGGCGCACTTACAACGTTCTCAAGGGTGAGGGTACGCCCAAACACAAAGTCATGTGCAATCTTGAAGAATGGCTGGGCGCTGTCCGACGCGGCCTTGAACTCGGACGAAGCGTAGAACTTCTTCACGTGGTCCCCGAACGCCTAATAGACCGTGTCAGAGCCTGTACCGCACGAAAGCCATTGTGATTACTGGGCAGTCCGTCCAGCTCTCAAGAGAGCGATCATTGGAAGGCTCGACGGTCTCAGCTGCATTGAAATTAGGCAAAGGGCTGGTACGCATCATACATAGAGCATTTACCAGGGACGTATTGATACCCTCCGAGCGGGGCGGTGACCTTAGTTTCATTCGCTAGCTCGATGGTGTTCGCGGGAGTGGGAGGGAATAAGCCCTGCAAGAGTGCGATGGTGGAGTCAAACACAACACGACCCTCGCCGCCATTTTTGATACGGGCATGGACTTGGTCAAGGTTGACGAGGTCGGTGCGGATGTTATGGATATAGTTCGCTGAGGCCGGGTCGAAGTATTCCTTGCGTAGGCGTGCGCCAAGCTGGTACGCTTGAACCTGCACGTGACCACCGATCAACAGACAAGACACGCCAGAGGTGCGTGTCGGCGTACCTCGCCCAGCGGGGTGGAGTCGGTGTGGGAGCTCTCGTAGGTGTAGGGATCCTGATGATAGTCGGCACGGTCACCGTTGCGCGTAACTACAATAACACCGCGGACAGTGGGATGCGACATTGTTGACCAAAGGGTGGATGGCGAGGGGGAAGACCGTGGAAGTCTGGGACTTTCAATACACTCGGTGGGGTTTATATGTCTTTTCCCCGACACCTTGCGCGTTCCAGGACGTTCATAACTGGGGTGCCCGCAGGTGAGTTAGAAGCGTTGCGCAACGTGAGGTGAACCAGGCCATGCATTTCACTTACTGAACATTGCTTCTGGGCGTGTCGCGCATGTATTGCCACGCGAAATCCATGTGACTGATCCTTTCCCAGACACGCATTCACCTCGAATCAGAGTTCCCCTGGGAGCTATCGGGAACGATTGAGGAAAGGAAGGTCATCTGGGTGTTCCAAGGATGCTGCAAGATGTCATAGTCAACCTACGCATAGCAACCCTTCGACTCATAACACAGTCGGTTCACTCAAAGCTTGGATCTCGGTCGAGGCATAGAGCCTGGCTCGTTCCAGCAATCGTTCATTGCCGAACAAAACGTGTCAGGAAATGAACGCCAAAGGCGCGCTATAACCATGAGGTCGAATACAAAATTTCGATAGGGATCACAGACAGGATATTACGCCGGATTATCACGTAAATGTCGATTTTTCCAAGTGAGATAGCCGCGCATGTAGGAGTGAGGCCTAGTGAGTGAGGAGTCGACTTGCTCACTTTGTCTGAGATGCACGATACACGTGACGTGGGTACGACGACGGAGAATTTGGGTGTAGTAGGCTGGCTGCCGTGGGGGAACAATTATGACGAGAGTAAAAAAGACATATGTACCACGCATGTCACTGTTGTGAAAAAGGAAGCCCTTCCAAAGCCGTGATCACCTGAATGTGTACTTTTTAGATCACCCCTGACGGCGCCTCGTGGCCTGAGGATGGGACACAGTCCCATAACCTTACCTTACTTTTTCTTTTTCCCTTTTCCGTGTGCCCCACCTCGACCATGACCACCCGTGGATGAAGCCCCCACGCTTTCCACTACCCCTTGTGTAGCACCCCCGCCGCCCCTCCTCTTTCCTCGCGCTTGCTGGAACATCGATCGTTCAGATTTCTTAAGCCATCGTTCCGGATCAGGGGGAGGAGTTACACCGGGTACAACACCCTTGGGCACGCGTCGCGCACGAACTCTTCGCACTGGGGCCGAGTCCCCTCCCACGTCCTCAGTTTTGCTTGTTGACGGCAGGACTCCTGGACTTGTGTTATGCGACGAGCTCGGTAGCGCTGGAGGAGGAGCATGTTCCAGCGATCCCGTCACGTCTGAGCTTAGACTATCAAGGGTGCGAAGGTAGTCGGTATCGATGAAATCAAGATGTTTCTGCGACGCTTGAAGATTGATCAAGATATCGGAGTACTCCTCGCTGCCCTATATGCAACGATTAGAGTCACGGAAACTAAGAATCTGTATAGAAGTGATTACCGGGTCAGAGGAGTCGAGGAGCTGGTTATATAAGTCGAAAGCTATCTGATAATTTCCTTGTCTATAGTTCTGTCAAAGGACGAGCTTAGATTGCGTCTCCGCCGTCCCAAGATACTGCATACTAGCTGTGCCTCCAAATGGAGTGCTCCCCGATTTTGTTCCCGTCTCTGTTTGATCTCATCGAGAAGACACGCCGCTTCATCCAGGTGTTGGAGCCGGTAAGACGAGTAAGCCCGCTCAAATGCCGAGGACTGGTTGGAATCCCCGAGCAATGCAAGGGCATCGCTGTAACGCTCCGTCTGTAAGAGGAGGAATAACTTTGTCTGTTTAGCATCCTCATCGTCGGGTACGAGGCGGAGAACTTGGGGAAAGAAAAGCACGATTATTAAACAGATGACTGGTAGACAAGAGCACATACCTTTGTCGCATGTCTTGATCGCGTTTGTGAAATGGCTTCCGTCAATCTGCGCGCACAGGGACGTGAAGAGCCGTTGTACCCGGTCTCCGAGTGGGATCTCCTTCTTGGGTAAGACCTTTCTCTTCCCACCCGTTGCTGGGGGTTGCGTCACTTGTGATGATACAGGCCTAGTGGCTCGTATGGCAGATCTGGGGGCCATTGTCTGCAATCGGCCGCCACTAGAGCGAGGTTGGGTCGCCATGCTTTGTCCACGCGCGTCTCCGTCTCAATTGGAACTCCGCTGCTTCCCCCTTTGACCTCTCAAACCCTCATGTCGACGGACGAGTCGGTCAAATACACGTTTTGCTTTATTCTCCAAGCTGACATTCGCGTGTCATTTTCATACAGACAAACTCAAGTTTCTAACAAGGACCAAGCACCGGATGCGGACGCGACAATGGAAGATGCCCCGCCAGCGCAGGCCACTGCAGCTGCGGCGGCCACACCAAAGAAACGACCGCGATTGATCTGACTATGGAGCATAGGGAGCGCAAGCGTGGCAAGAGTATGTTTGGTCTTCTTGTCGGGACTCTGAACAAGGCAAAAACCGAAGACGAGGCTCGAAACGCCAGCGAAGCGGTGCGAGACGCCGCTCGTATGCGCTGCTGCTCCGCATCTGACCTCTGACCAGGCCAAGAAACGGCAATTGATTGATAAAAGGCTACAGGATAGACTTCGAAAAGAAACTGACACTGTCAGGAGAGCCGAAGAGGCGAAGAAAGACAAGCATACCGCAAACCGGAAAGAGGAGGAGACCCAGCTGAAGAACTCGATCGTGAGTCACGTCTGTGCGGGTCTTGACGTTGGCAAGCTAAGGCAGCATTGGATTTTCACTAGCATCGACTTCGTCGCTCGAGACTCCCGATCCTCGCCAACTTCCTGCTCACATCAGATGTAATTCCATCTGACGATTCAAGCCCTCCACCTTCGCACAAATCGACCCTTGAACCATTAAGATCTCACCCTCCACCACTTTACTACCTTCCAGCGATCCTGACCCCCTCTCAGGAAGCTTTCATCGCTAAACGAAAAGCAGAGGTGACTGACTCATCCCACCACTTGCCCGTCGTGATACTAATAGAAAATCTGTTCATCAAGGCGGCTGAAACCGTTGAGAAGGAGTGGAGTACGTTTCTTGGCGAGCGAGACTCCGCCATCAACGAGATTCGAGAACTTCGGCGGCGAGTGGTCGAGGAGGAGGCCCGCAAGCAGGCAGAGCGTGAGGTGGTCAAAGCAGAGGATAACAGCACACCAGATCCTGGCCCCGAACAGACTGGGACCTCCATACCCGAGCCTTCCCCGTCAGAGCCTAAGATGGATGTGGACGAAACGGTTACGGAGGGACGTGGATCAACCGCAAAACAGGACAGTCTGAAACCAGACGAGCCAGAAAGAAAGGATGATTCTGCGATGATGCAAGCAGATGACGACGATGCGGTAGAATATTGAAATGGCTTATCAAAACAAAAGGTAGTGATCTTTCCCTTTTTCTCGATGCTCTCATATTTCCTTATTTTCTCTATGTCATACGTTGTTCTGCACCACGTTCATCTTGTCCTTGTTCGTAGGTCGGCTTTGTATCTAGGCCGTGGTAATTTTATCGTTCATCAAAAGATAGTTGCGTCACCCCCCGCATGTTATCTTTGCCGCGCGGCGAACGTATCTACTTCATCACGACATCTGCCGTTTCGAAGCAAACCCAATGGCACTTCTGATGGCCCGTCAGATTGAGATATCTCTGCGCCTTTAGATGAAGTTTGTTTTCGCTACCAATGACATGGATCCCACGTACCTCTGTGACGCTGTAATGGCGCTCGGACGCTTCTAGCATCATCTCACTAGCACCTCACACCTTCGCCAGAAGGGTGGCGTAAACGCTTCAACTCGGAAGGGGCTCTTGGCACATCGCCGCTCCCCCATCCTTCACTAGGACCAGTCTTCTCCCAAGCGTTAGGCCAAATTTGGACACGGGGAGCAAACCTCATGGCGTTTGTGGATTTCCTGCCAGCCTAGGAGGGGAGTCCTGTCGAGTGGGCCGGGGCAGCTGATCAGAAAAAGAATCCCACACCACCTCGGCGTCCCCTCTTGTCGGGGGTAAAATCTGACACGAGTGTGTCAACCTCCCGTCGGACCTCTCATACTGCTCAAGGGCTAGCCCCCGAGCCTATTCTCGAATAGCGCCGCATGAGTTTTAAATTTGCCTGGCAGCCCCTCCTGACCGTCTTACCCTCCTGGGGGGAAGAGGGTTTCACATGTCGCGAGGCAATGATCAATTTACTACGGAAATGGGCATGGCGTATTCATCGCACCGTCCTTGGGGAGATTTTCCGGCGCGCGATCCCTGGATTTCCCCCCCTCATTCATGACACCCGATAAAGCCCAATTCATGTTATGTAGCTGGAAGCACGCCATACGGACTTGCACAGAAGCTCGGCACCAGTTTGTACGGTATCACTTCAATGGGACCCACCCCCACCTCCCACCCCCCCCACGAGGAACGTTCATATAACTATAATTCACCCGCGACCCCCAATTGAATATTCTCGATCCGCACAACTGGCGGCGGTTAGCTGGGCCTCGTCGCTTGCCAAACGTAACTTCCCCTCACCTCCTATCCTCGGAGGGGCGAAAATCACAATTTCGTTTTCAATGAACCATGGGGGGCGCTCTCCGTTGTCTCCTGCCAGTGGTTCCGGCGGTTAAGTTTCCTTACCCCTGCTTCGTACCCCCCCCTCTCTCACTCTCCCAGGATCACACGTTTCAACGTTCCAATCAAAGCTTGCCGGTTATTCTTTTTGTTACCTTGGATCATGATGCGTATGCGACCTTCACAAGTACAATGGATCGACGTCCTCGCTACTCTACTGGTCTAGCCGAGCTCGGACCTTTCAGATCCGCATCAGAGCCATGTGTGAATTGTTTTTTTGTTTACGCTCGGCGCCCTAAACAGGAGGGACATCGCATGGATCGTTCCCAATGAACAACGACCCCCTCCCCAAACCGGCCTGCCGGGGAGAGAGGGCTCCGCCCCTCCACCCCGTCCTCGTTCGGTTCGGATTCCATGTCTCGCAACTTGCTCACGTCGCGAGGAGCAACTGAATGATGCAGAACGGAGCCATTATCACATAGAGCTCGGCCCGTGACTCGGACGGGGGCGGTTGGGGTCGAACCGCATGTGAGAGTTTGGGTTGTGTGTGCACATGGGCGCACAACCCATCCGTGTGACTCGGCAGTGGCACGCGCGCTCTGCTGGCCGAAGAAGAGAGAGAGGACAGACTCTCACAAAGGAAATGGGGAAGAAGCCGGGGCACTGGGTCCGTCCGGGGGGCGCGTTTGACCTCCAATTTTAAAAAATTAGACAAAGATTTCAATCGAATCTGGGGGCCTTCTTTTTTCATTATGTCCGCTTTCGGAAGGGGAGTCTTGCCGCCGAGACTCGGCAGGTCCTGGACGGGACGTACAGTACGCGATGATGATGATGACATATCTGCCAAATATGCCGAATGATCCCAGAGAGAGCGAGGGCGAGGGAGCGCCGGGCTCCCATTGGCGGGGCGTCCATTATGCTATCTCGAAATCCGGCTGCGCATCCGACTATTGGCAGACAGCTCCGGGAAAAAAAAAAACTGATGGTGTTGATGGGCTTGCGCCTATTACATCGACACCGCCCACTCTCCTCGCAGTTTATGGTGCCGTCCAGTCTAACCCTCCGAGATCAGTGCACGTCTCCACAACCACATGCATGTGCTCTTCTCACGAGGAGGGACACTACACATGTTTCTCGACCCGTCGAGTCGAGTCGAGTCTCGCCGATCGTTCCCACGGTGCTGATGGACGCCGACTGTGTGGTACCGATCAATTTACGTGGCCACCCCCAGCTGCAGCTGTACCGCGGTGTTGGGCATTACCCCCGCAGACCACTCCGAACAAAATCCCCGCTGCGGGCATTCCATAGAGCAGAGTAACTTGGTCTATAATCATAAAGGCAGACAACTGGTACATTACTTCTTTCCTCCCCGAGCGACAGGCATGATATCAAAGGGTAACAGAGGCAGTATTTAAATCATGCAAAGCACAAGGAAAACAATAATGGACGGAACATAGAGGAGAGACAATTGCATGGGAAGGTATCGGAACTATAATGCGCAGATGATAAAGCAGAAAGTGCAGAGGCAACCAGGTTGAAATGAAAGACACGAGTTAGGCGGAGCAGAGGGAAACAGAAGCGTATGAGACAGCGCCGCTTTGGGGGGTTTCTGAGGTATCAGCGGAGCCCACAGAGGTGGGGGGCTATGCAAACGAGGCAGTTGAAAACGACGTAGTGCTACAATGTCGGGTGATGGGCTCCGGAGACGAACGACTAGCGCAGACATTTAGCTACGCTACAAAGAGGAGCAGAACTTCTGGCTCACCGTAATGATATACAATAAATGCGATTGGAGAGACGACTTGCAGGTAAGAGGAGGATGCTGGTCTTACAATAGCGATTCGGCTGCCGGTGGACCATATCCACCCCAGCGATGATGAAAGGTATCTTCCACGGGTAGAGAAGGAATTTGAGGGTAAGTCGTCTCCTGAAGGTGGCTCATGCAGTCCGACGGGAGGTAGGACCTCACATGGTCGCCGTTGTCGCTGAACGTCGCACTAACTGGGGAGATAGGGAGGTCTTGGAGGTACCCCGGCTGCTCGAAGAGTGTTAACCCTTTTGATACGGGGGCTTTGGAGACCACAGAAACGTACGTTACATGTGGTCAACGAATACGGTTCATGCATGCTGACTGGAGAGGCGGTAGAAGAGGAGAGCACGGGAGATGATGACTTCTGCTCATTAAGTTGATACACAACTGTGAGGAGCGTCGTCTGGACCGGGATATCGCCGTCTGGAGAGCGCCCCTGGACTGTCTGAGTGACCTCCTGAACTATCGAATACCGGCCTGGTTCTGGTATCAATGTCAATGTTAGATCATCATGCGCATTGCGTCCTAACTTGAGAAGAACATACCATGGGATTGGCACAAGCGATCCCAATACTGAGGGATCAGGGTCGTTCGATAGAGGAACATACCCGACTCCTCTTTGGTGGAGGTACAGCAGGACACATTCGCGACGTCGGTGTGGACGCAATTGCCATCGAAATAGACAGAACAGGAAGACTTGGCCACCACAAACGAGGGAGAAGTGAAGGTGACCACAGGATCGATGGCCCGCAGCGGGCGGGGCTTTGGTGAGTGAAAGATGTTCACCTGCGAAGTCGGCGAAAATGTATGCGCCTCTGGGGAGTGGGGCGGAGTCATGAGGGGATTCCCCATAACAATACCGGCTTCATCTGTTGGAGACCAAGGAGCATTTGCCGCGAGCACATCGATATGCACCAGAGCGCGGGCTGTGCGGACCGGGGCATGTCCACGGTCATTGATGACACGTTCCGAGGCGGGCGGGCTAGAAGAAGTATCATCTGAAACGTGTGCATCTTCGAGGGAAGGCGACATTTCATGCGCCTCTGGGGGAGGCGAAAAGTGGCGGTTAGATAGAAGCTTGAGGACTATAAGGAGTCGTCGATGCGTCGATGTGTGAGTACTGAGAGAAATAAGCGGGAGGGAAGAGAAGTACTGACTCCTCTTCCCGCCGCAAGTGTCCCGGAGTTGCTGGAGCCGACTGCCGACTTGTTTTGCGGTCCTTCGCTTTCCGGTGACATGAAATATGTAGTCCGAGATGAAGCGATTGCGATTCGGGAACCGGCTCAGAGAGCGGGTCGAACGCGATGTCTCTGGGCGGTACTTATCGAGGGCTGGGGGGCAAGGGGAGGAGGGTAAACAAGTGGGATCAAAAGGGACGGAGGTGGCGTACCTTCTATCAGAGCAGCCTCGAGGTATGGGGGCCAGACAGCTTCGCCCTTTCCCTTGAGGGTCTTCCAGCTCTTCCTGCCACTGACGATGGTGTTGACCGCATCTCTGGTCCTGTCGTCGCACGCAAGGGGACAAGAAAGGTCATCGACGGCGGACATGCGGACGAAATCAGAGAGGGGAGAGGGATTGGCCATCGAACAGCAGTGGACTAAGGGAATGGCCCGAAAAGAGTATGACAGGTCAGGAGAGGAGAGCGGTACGCGCTAGGCGGTATAAGAGCGCGGGGAGGTTAGCGGGAAGACTAGCGAAAAGCAAGGCTAACTAAAAACGAGGTGATTATATCTTGGGACCGACTGCTCACCAAGATGATGTGAGATGGGAACGCGACGCTTTCTTCTCGTCCAGGAATAGGCGCATCCCCCCGGTCGGAATTCACTTACCGAATACAAATGGCCAATTCAACCCATCTTTGTTCGGTCTCACACATCGTAGATCTATGCCAGCTTAAACATTTCCGTTAGCCGCTCAAACTCGAACCCACCTTTACCGTCACCAACCCCCCCGCGCATAATTAAACCACTTTTCCTTTTCGGTCGATTCCCTCTCTCTCCTTCTCCATCCCCGTTCCGAGAGAAATGCCCTGTCCTGGACAGCATTCCATCGTTTCTCTTTTCTTTCCGGGTAGCCTAGGGAATCCGGCCACTCTGTCCCCGCTCGTTGCCATTCGTGGCGTAGCACGAGATTTTCACTTGCTGGAACAGCATCCCCCCGCCTCTCTTGCGTGCGCGAGCGACGGAATGGGGATAGCACCGGCAACCCGGATATGGTAATATACAACTCTTAATGGTCACGTAAACCCTATCCCTAGTTGTCGGCTGTGGACAACATGGAAGGATCCACACATTCATGTGCTCCGCACATCTTCCACGTAGTTGTCATCGCAGCCCCTCGACGCGAACACCTCCGGGTAAGGTCGGGCCCTCCGCGACCGAGTATGGCCCGGCGTGCACCATTGTGTGACCCGATTTCGGGTAAATTTCCACTCCTGTGCGATTTGACTCGTCAGAGACAGACACCGCTTGCACGAAAAATTAGCTAATAAGTGGTACCAGCCAGTTGGCCAATAGACGGACAGCGTCTGGCGTTTGTTAGCCAATCGCGTCACCGGTTCTGGAACGTCCTTTGAGCGTGTTTCATGTCGTGCCGTCACACGCACTTTTTGGTGAACGTGAGCCAGAACGAGACAACGAGAGACACGTTTGTGGGATCCACCATCTCGAAGAGCAGCCACAGAGATAACACGAGCTATCGTTCGCGGCACTTGCCTTGACCGTTGCCTGCATCATGCCAAATAGTGAGTGCCATCGGGGCATGGAACGATCTGGCTGCCTGCCAAAACCGGCCAGGTTCCATATCGAATAGAGTTGACTTGCCGCAAAACGCCCCAGTCGTCGGGACCCGTCTAATTGGCTGGCGACTAGCGCATACCCCCGCTAATGGACCACGCTGATATGTCATACAAGGCGTCACGAGAGATTCTCAGATACCCGGAAAGTGATTCATTAGCACACCCAACTGACTTGTCGGCCAGTGAAAATGGGTCTGCGTAAGAAACACGAGCTTCCACCCCTTCCTCGGAACCAATCGCCTCGCGAGTCACTTTCACACGTTCCCGAACCCGAACCACTCCTTTACTCCCGAATCCCCCCCACCCTCAACGGAGGGGGAGGGGCCCCACATGCACAACTGCCCGTCAAAAGAAGTGCGATCTAGACCAGAAGTACTGGCGTAACCCGCTCCACTCCACACAAAGCCATCACTTCCCTAGCCTAACATAAGGCAAAAAGGGCCCGCCGCAGGGGCACCACTCGCGAACGTTCTACCCCCGCGCGCCGCCAGAAGCAGAAGCAGAAGACCACCGCCCAGGCCGACATCTCAAGTCAAGTCGAACACCTCAAATAACGTTATCGCGTCTGGCAAGTGAAGTTAATTTGTCCCGATTGCGTATCCGCCCCCAATTGCGAAAGGCCTTCCACGCCCGAAGGGCCCGGCATCGCCCGCCCGTCCACCGTCCCACATCCGTCTGTCTGTCGGCCCGTCGGCCCAGCCCGACTAGCGGGAAAACGGCCAAACAACAAACAACCGAGCGGCCAGCGCCCGACCCTGCCAATGCCAAACCTTGCTCCTTGCCCATCGCATCCCCGCTCCCCCTCTCGCATGGCACGCGATTCCATGGGGAAAAGTGGAAAAAAGAAACAAAAAGAAGAAAGCAAGGGAACCAAAAAAAAGTTTACCCTGTTCTCTCCGGGGCACAGTCTAATTTTGGGCTTTCACCCTCCTCGCCCGCGAATAACAACTTCTGGCGCATCCGCAGCTATCAGATCAAAACGACAGATCAAATTCGCGAGGGAAGCGCGATAGAGGCAGGCTGGCAAAGGCAGACAAGAGGGGCGGGCGAACGACGGAGGCAATCTGATCTCTGGGCACGCATTTCCACTTCGTCTCGCCCTCTACCGTCACCGTCATCCCCATCCCCATCTGCATCCACCCATCATGACATGACAAGTACAACACCTCTCTCCTTTGTCCATTTTCTCCTCCCTCCCTCAACTTCCGCCCGACCCTCGAGGGACCCTAAAAATCTAGCTGAGGGATCGGGTCGATCTCCGCGAGCCAGCCGCGGGCCGCACCGCGCACAATACGCACGATGTATACACCTGTACACACGCAAAATATACGCACGCGGGACCCGCAGCTGAGCCCAGCCCTATTTCCCGCACCCCCAGCAGGCTGCGTGATTACCAGGGACCAATGCCCAGCGCCGCAACCCTCTTATGGTGCAGGGCGTAACCGCCCGCCGCCAATAACGGGGTGTCGGGGTCAAAAAAATGCTCATGCGGGTGGAGTGCAGACGTACTGATGATGAGTCAGAGCGTAAAGAAACACGAGGGACAGCGCCGCCGAACTCCCATCAGAGTCCCCCAGTTCATATCGCTCGTCGGCACGCGAACTGGCAGCTAAACCCGCCCAGCCGTCGCCCCCCTCGTCATTGTGTGTAGCGGCAGGGCCATGGATGGCTTATCCCCATTTGTCACCGTCTTCGGAACCCCGGGCGTGGTAAATGCGCCGTACGTACAGTGCTGCACGAGTTTATCGGACGGCCAGATCCGCACACTGATCGACAAGCGGACTTGCGTATGCGTGGACTCGGCTTACACACATGCTCAGGTTCACGCGCCTAGTTCCCGCCACACGGGGCCGTCCGATAGACGCGCATCAGGTGACACGACTGACCCGTCTTTGAGGCAGACCATTGTACTCCTACCCCGTCTCCCACCTCGAAATCATGTGTAGAAATGGATAATAATAGCCAAAGGAAAAAAATAAAGAACGTATTAGAATACGGGAAGTCATATCGGTGCAATGGTACCATATGCAAAGATTCCAACCGTCAGTAGTCCATCCATGCATAGAGACGGGTAAAGCACAATGAAGCAAGACCGAAGGAAAAAACTACGCCGGAAACGTGAAACGTGTTCGCAACCGAGCTGTGTCCGTGTATGTGATCAAGCGCAAAAAAAATAAAATACTGAGCACCAGGGTGCATCCGGGTATTGCAATAACCGTAGCGTCAGTCACTGCATAACATAAACGTCTGTCCATCCATGGCATTCCGGGTGCCATAAACCCTGTGGAGCAACGACACCGTAATTAAGGCATGCCCACTGCCATGCGCACCGCCACTCCAACTCGGCTCAAGCAGTGACCGTTGACGCGGTTGTTGTTCTCGCAGGCGCTGTGGCTGTGGTCAGCGGTGGGGCCCCCGCCGGGCAAGGCGCGGTAGGCGCAACGGCGCCAGACGAGTCCCAAGCGTTAGGGTAGGTGCACCCCGAGACGGTGACCATCGCGCCTGCCGTATCTTTTGCATTGTACCAGCCACTACCTTCCGACACCTGTGGCGTAAGTTGAGGAGGGGATAGTGTCGTAACGGTGCCAGTCGGAGTGTACGTGGGCAGAGCCGCGAACAGGTCTCCCGAGACACCTGACATAGTCGTAGGCGGCCATGGATAAGAGGACGACACGGCAGCAGCGATTGTGCCAGCACCAGCACCCCCTGTCTGCCACGCAGAATACGTGCCTGCGAATGGGACTTGCTCGGCGCCTAACGCCTGGCACTTTCCGATGCTCGTGCGAGGGTCCTTCGGTATCCAGCCATTATCCAGTCCAAGTTTGTAGGACCACAGGGGGGATTCCACAGTACCTGAAGTAGAGGAATTGCCAACCTGCCAACGCACACACGGAATCAACCTTGACATCAATCAATCCACGCCAGCGGAACAGACCTACCTTCCACGTCCAGAAGAACCAATTTTGAAGGGCATCCATGCTCGCTTGCGTGAAAACACGGACCCCATCCTTGAATGTTTGGTTCCAGTTTTGCCATTCGATAAAAGGCGCACAAGTTCCCGTAGCTGTAGCCGTGTTCGTGGTTCCCAAAAGGAACAACCCGCATCCGTTATACCCGCTACTGAACTCGCCAGAGATAGTCACCCCGAAAGCGGTTTGACTACCACATCCAATCGGTCAATGTTTGGTGCATTTGAGAAGGGCGGGGATGCCAAACCTGGTGTTAACCCCTGCTCCCCACCCGCACGCTTGCTTCGGCCAAACACCACCGGGTTCACCAAGCCCATCGTCTGTTGTAATTGGCGCATTGTTCGTTTGCCCACTAAACGCGAAGTACGGATGGGTATCGAGCACGATCCGATCTGATCCCGGGAGAAAGTTGGCCCACAAGTCCAGGCCTGTGAATCCATCATGAATGGCAATGTACGGTCCGTTGCCCGCGCCATAACCAGTAATGCTCCGTATTATGTCGTGAGCATGAAGATAGCTACAAGTGACGGGGATAGGACACATCAGTGGCCGTGTTTGGGCACGCATGCGAATCAAGATACGCAAACCCATCAGAAGGGCTGGATGAAAAAAGAATAGTATGGGGACGACACGTAGATGAAGCCGAGGATCGAGACAGAGTGGCAGGGAAGCAGGATAACGTTGGAGATACACTCACAATGAGGTCAACTGATCTCGTCCGATAGTGGAGATCAGTGCTTCGTTGACGATTCCAAACACTGGGATAAGATCTCGATACTCTGCTTGGGAAATGAACTCTGTGATGAAGCGGATGTAGTCTAGAGTGCGTTGGGCATTCGCAATACCCATGATCCCATTCAGAAAGTTGACCTGTCCAAATCTTCCGGAATGATTGAAAGCTGATCACATTAAGGGCGACAGATGTCCAAAAAGTGTCGTCAGAAGTGTCCGATAGATGTGCCGGATAACGTGCACAGCCTCCACATACCATTCTGAGACCCAGGAACGGCGTGCAAGTCCAAGCAGATACGGAGGCCATATTTGCGGGCCCATGCAAAGATACGAAGGATATACCTGTGAGGGAGGTATCAGCGTTGCCTCTCCAAGCGGTGTGGACCGGTACAAGTCCATTATTGGAGGCCACGCCCGACACTCACTTCCAGGACACTTGGGCTAGGAAGGGCTCTCCCGGCCAGGTTTCAATTGCCCAGAACGGAATGGGTAGACGAATCCAGTTCAAACCCGCCCCTGCGATCTCGGCGATGTCTTGCTCCGTCTATAATGAAAAGTGTCCGAAACAAGCGCCGCGGCGGTAGTGCGTTGAGTCCAAGGACAGGTGAGCGCTGAGGAAGGGACGGGACGTACGATGAATGTGTCATAATGATGCTCCAATTGCGATTGTAGGCCACCACCAGGGCCCGTATCGGCCGCCATGGCCTGGCTGAGGGTCCACTCATCGACTGCCGTGGGATATTTTTGAAAGAGCGCAGGAGAGATGAAGGGCTCGAGGACAAAGAGACCACCGATGTTCACGCCGTACACACGGTCGGTGGCCCAATCCCAACTCGCGTTCAACGGCTTGGTCCAGGAATTGGGTCTGGCGTTATTGTTGAAGGGGTCATTAGGGTCATAAACCCCTGTAAGGCGCAAATCATTATCAACAACACAGCCAATATGTGAAATAGACTAGGAGGTTGATGACGCGGGGATCAACAATGAACCTGCCACGTCGGGAGCCTCCACAGGAACACCTCTCTAAGTCCATAGCGGACCCATGGATGGCTAAGGCTAAGGGGACCCGGGAAAACGCGCACTCCCGAAGCCGACAACTCTGATACGAGGCGAAATATCACGGGGCGACCCAAATGTCGTGGGCGCTAGGCGCCCATATACGTAAGTTGTTGAGAGTTAGAAAACACTCACATTGGCCTCCGAAAGGATTTGAGTAAACGAAGGTGGTGTTGCCGGATATTATCGTGGAACCATCGCCACCCGAAGTCGCGCCAGAGGGACTTGTCGGATTGCCATTGCCGGAACCGGGACCGGTGGGATTACCGCTGCCGTTGGGGTTACTTGCCTTGTTGGACTGACCACCATTGCTCTTGTGAATGACGGTAAAGTACACGGGGAGGATGACGGCGAGGATCAACGCTACAAGAGCACCGGCGGCGACGGCCAACCACACCGGTCGGCGATAGAAAGGTCGGGCTGCAAGGGCAGGTTGTGAAGGGGAGGAGCTTCCGTTTCCTTCGCCGCTGGAAGAAGAGCCGTAGACTGGCCCGGGGTGGCCCCTTCTCTGTCGTTTTCTGGGCCCGCTGCACTCCAGGCGCGAGAATCGCGCGGGGTGGTGGTCTCGCCAATGGAAGGACCTGGGCTGAAATAGGACGCACGGGGAGGGTCGAGGGTCGCACCATCGACGGGAGGCAGGGAAGGAGGTGCAGTAGAATACTCTGACTGGGCTGTCGAGATGGGGCGATCCTCGGCCATGACTACGGAGACGACGAGGTGGACGGTCAGGAAGAGAGGGACAGGGGGGCCAAGAGGGATCCAGCGCCATCAGGACGTGGCTCGTTCACACACGCCCTCCTGCACTACTCTGGAATAGGAAATGCACTGGAAAAATTCCCATCACCCGACAATTATGCGCTTCCCCTGGTCCTGGACTGGAAAGAGCGGCGACGTGACGTGTCAGTGTGATGCAGTTATGCAGCACGTTGGACTCACGATCCTCTCTTCTCTTCTCTCTTCTCTTCTCTTCCCTTCCGCCCCGTACAATCGCTGCTCGTCGTTTGCTTGCGCATGGGAATCCCTTGGCCGTCGCAACACGTGATGGCGCTTCTGCCGATGAGCCGAGGAACCGGTGATGAGATGAGGGCGGTCGCCAAGTGGGGAGGATCGACCTGGACTGCAGCCGATTATGTCACCACCTTTTAACCCCGTGTCCTTTCTCACGCTCGTCCACACAATCAAAAACCCGACACTGCGGGCATCCTTAAATCCAGGCATACAATATTAATACTGTGCTGTACTGCACGGCCTGGCATGATCGTCCCAATAAAGACAACATAGACGGTCTTGTGTCCGCCTTGTCGGCACGTAGCCCTTGGTTGTACTGCTTTAAGAAAACCAATGTTCCCATTTATGGGTCTGATTGGCTCTTCCCACGCTCCGTTTCATGGTATCCATGGCCATGGGTACATACAGCACGGTACACCGACAGCACTTGCCACGGTCGCCTCTTGACAAGCCCACAAAGAACCGCAGCATGCTCCGCTTCTCGCTTGCTATTAATTTTGCAACCTCGTGGGCCATCCTCGTTCGGCCGCAAATGTCGCAAGAACTTTCATTTTGACCTCACCCCTTCAATTATGAAACGGGGCACCAATCCGTTTATGTGCTCTTTCGTTGGGATATTACTTACGTCTAGTGCTATTTAGCTCGAGCGAGGTCTGATGGCAAACGTCATACCCACGCGTTCGTGGGGTATTGTATACGCGCACCCGACTGCTCCGCGAGTTGTTCCAGTTCTGGATGGCCGCTCCATTTCCTCCGGCGACTTCTGATCGGCGGTTGACCTTCATACAATTGCTTTACGATGGCCACTCGAGCCGGGTGTACCTGCCTGCTCCTCTTACTTGCCATGCGTTCGCCGAGATTCCGTCCTGTCTGCTTCTAGCCATCTTCTTTTAATAAAGACGTACACCGTGCCAGTGTGCTTGTTGTACCTTGGCTTCCATGTCGCTGGGCGGAGCCCAAAAAAAATGCCCATCATGACTTCTGGCGAATTCAGACTCTCGATACGCATCGTTTCGTCAACTTTGCACACGTGTAAACTGTAAACAACACAGATCCCGCTGTTCGTCTCTCGGATGTTTTTCCGCCACAACGGGAATGACGATATTGGGAAGGACTTAATACAGCCGACGAGCCAGGCAGAATACGACCATTTCGAACGTTCTCCAAATCAAGATACATGCATGCCCTCAATCAAAGACACTGAGAAGCTCCTCCTCCGCGGCCAACAACCGCTTCTCCTTCGCAGTAAGTTTCTCCCGTTTCTCCGCAATTCGTTGCGGCTCCGCAAGCCACCGCGCACACTTTTCGTGTGCATCTGGCGAGTCAACCCCCAGTGCAGTTATGAGCGCATCGTACAGGCCCTTCGCAGTTGCGAGGACGAGTCCCTCGTCGATCACCTTGGGTACGTTATCAACGAATCGCTTGTATGCCACTGGCCATAGTATCGAATGTCAGCTCAAGGTGTCTTTCTCGCGTATCGCGAGTGCAAGAAATCGGTTCACGTACCCTGGAAGTAAGCGCGGACGTCCGACATGATCTTAAGGGCACCATCCGAGTCTTCCGAAGCCCGCAACACCGCAAGGTCAAGAGGCTGCACGTTGTGAATCCCGATTCTGGAAAGGCTCGAAATGACCATCTCTAAGGCTCTATCAAACTCTGTTGATGTTCGGATACGTTTCTGCAGACGCTCGATGAAACCGCTGTTCACGCCGCCGTTGTATATACCCTTGTAAAATGTGAAAAATTTTCCGCGATAGTCCTTGAAATGGTGGGCGCTTTTTGTGGAGGGTTCCTTTTCCACTTTCAGGAGAAGCTCAAGATGGCTAGAGGCCTCGTTGACACGTTGGTCAATGTGCATGAGGACGGTATTCCTGTATACAGTTCTGTTTAGTCCCTCAAAAACAATATTGATGCTCGACTCACACTACTCGTTGCTTCAAATTGCTATGAGCGTAACGCCCAAAATGGTTATCCGAGTCAACAACATGCAAGATTATTTTCTTCAGCTCCTTGACAGTGAAGTCGAACAACATTCTTGCGGGGTCGTCCCATTGGTCGACGAAGTCGGTGATGTATCGCCTCTGAACTACGAAAGGGTAGTTGTTCGGTAGTTCTCTCGTGACCGCACTGGATCGAAAGGATGCTGTAAGGGACAAGAAATCAGACGTGACATGTACAAGATAGCATACCATTCCGCCCTCTCCAGGACATCGTCAATGAATGTTTCTTTTTTATTATCCCACCCGATTTCTTCGTAGTCCTCTTCTCCTTGCAGGAACAAAAAACGTTGGTGTGGTTCCCATTTTCCGCCGCTCACGTCCGACTCCGAGTCCGATCCCGGGTCTGACTCTGCGAATGTACTCACATGCTCCTCAGACGTATCACTTTTATACCCTGGGACAAAGCAGGGTGCGGTCCGACGAATCGCAACGCGGAATTCATCCTGTTTGGGTCTGATCTGTTGTAGGAGGCCACCGTGCTCAGGTACGCCCTCAACTTGCTCTTCCACCTCTTGTGTAAAGTCCTTTACCATTCCTAGGATCTCCCTCAGTGGGTTAGACGTGGGCGGCTGGGGAAGATCGCGAAGTTCCAGTTTAGTCTTTTCAAGCAGTTTGCTAAGCTCTTGTTGGATGGAAGGGAGACTGCAAGGCAGTTAGAACGGCGTCCTGTTTGAAAGTGAGAGAGAGAGGAAACGGACCGCTCTGCGATTAAATCGCACAACTTCTCACTGAGGTGGCGAGTGAGGTTTCCTGTCCCTAATCTGCCCTTGGATTCGCCCTCGAGAGTTGACCAAGGGTGCGTTTGTGAAAAGAACTTGGATTCCGCTCCGCGGGCATTTTCCCAAGTAACCCCTTCGCCGATCGCCTGGGAATTGGGGCATTTGACACAGAACCACAGCGTTGTGTTCTCCTTTTCCCCTCGAATGAACGGCAGCCAGTTCTCCTCTTCTGTGGGAGGGATGCGGTCTGGCTTGGTTAGCACACCTGTGCATCATTGGTCGCTGTTGTTTATTGCCTTCAAGACATATGTCCATATAGACGTACCGATTGTCCTCTCGCCAGTCGGGTCATATTCCAGCGCCAGCCGGTGCGCGCCCTGGTTGACGAAATCCGCTGCGTCGCCTTATCAGATGGAGGGTTTTCGAAAATGGAAGCGGGGCATACTTTCACAGGCTACAGTGAGCAGGATAATGCAACTGGGTCTCGTCATATAGGATATTGCTAGATCTCTTATCTCTTTCATCTCTGTTTCTTTACCGCCGACAAAGAGACCTGTACAAAGAGTTAGAGGCGAGAAAGAAAGGGTCCAACAACGAACCCGGCAAATCAATGAAATTCAGGTCGGTGATGTCGGGGCCAGAGATCTGCAGAACGATGCAATTTGAGGAGAACGACTTCTCCGACTGAGGGAAGTCTCCCTCAGCTCCAGAAAGGAAGTCATCCGTAGGCACCGATGGACTCAAGATGGCTTTCTGGGCCCTCCTGATACGCTCCGTGACCTCTGACTTCTCTGTGATGGTCGAGCCAAACGGGACTTCACGGGTACCACCTTCAGCGGGGTTGGTCAATCGCAAGACTACCCTGCACGCCCACGGCGAGGCGGAATGGGTAAGTTGGCATTCAGTTGGACACCTGGTATCTTGCTGTGAGATGGTGGGTCACATGGCACTTCCGAGTACGCACCGCGTGCAAGTACCGCTGGCACGCGGGAGTGTGATGCCAGATATCGCCTCTATGAGAGAGGACTTCCCTGCGCTCTGCCAGCCGATGACCGCAATCGCAGGAATATCGATATCGACGTCGGCGCTGCATACGCGGGTCTATGATCAGCGGTGTGGGACCCTCAACTTGAGCAGACGTGCGCACCCGATGGCACGCACGCGAGTGAGAAACTCGAACATGCGCTTCCTTCTGGCAGCATACTGTGGGTCAGAGAGCCCAATGGCCCGAGACGCGTCAGTGTGAGTTTGTGAATCCATGTGTAGCCAGTACTAGTAGATAGTGCTGGATGCCCTAGTCCAAAATCGAGCCTCCTTATAGCATTGCGAGTGTATGCTTACAAACGCCTTCTGAAAGCAAAATGGATATCGCAGCCTGCAGTGAAGTTGGAGGAGGGCCGCCACAAACTAGTACTAGTACGCGTAGCCCGCAGCACCTCCAAAGGGCGCAAACGTCGTGCCTTGAAGGGATAGGCGAGTGCGCCCAGGTGTAGCCATGTCAAGCTTCGTGACTGAAACAGCTATATGGGCGCCTAAACAAGGCGTCGTATGCATGAGAATGGCGGTGTTCCCACGATAGGACACACTGGCAATGATTCGATGTCCTGTTTGCTGACCTGCGCAGCCGTCATCCGCAGACATCTTATCTGCCCGCAGCCACGACGTAGCTTTCTCGTACTCGACGATACTCTGTTCACAGCAGGGGTGTTGATGGGCGCTGTTGCCGTTTCAAGAAACGATGTGCGCTATCTATCCTAGGATCCCTCCATCCGCAACTCGTTGGACGGACCACCTTCCTCACACGCACGTGCAGTGTTCAGTGACAAAAGCTTATCTTTCCCAACCAGAATGCGGCAGTAACCAGTAGGCTGAGAAAAGGAGTGGGTTAGGCTCGGAGAGCGGCACAGGACACCCAGGCCATCCTCGCATCCAACACATGCTCGGTTCTCGAAATCAAGCGCTCGGCGGGGGCGACACGCTTGGCGACACGTATCGCTGTTCTCGGTCCGCCGATGCCGGTGCCACCCGCAGTACGCGTCAATCTAACAACTAACATAGATCAGCTCCTCTCTCAGCTAGAATGCTCACAAAGAAAAGATCAAGACGTCTAAGGATGGAATACACCCAAGGAGCTAAGAAGACGGTAAACCCTCGCACATCACACGGGAATCAAACATCATGCAGCTTTTCAAGCAAGCGCATTCAGTTGCACAGCTCCTCTCGGGCAAGCAACAGCTGCTTCTAGCTTGCGATAAAACTTTCCCACTCAAGAGCGCACCCAGTAAACCCTTCGAGAGTCCAAGCACAAATTCCTCGTCAATCGCTTGGACGATGTTGTCCACAAAGAGTTTGAATGTGACTAGCGATAGTATTGAGTTTCAGTACCCGGAACCTATCCTAGTAATAGTAAGGGAAGGGAAATGAGTCATACCTTGAAAGTATGCCCCCACGTCCGCCATGATCTTGAGCACGTCATCCAACTTTTCGGATCCCTGCATTGCCGCAAGCTGAAGAGGCTTCACATATCCGATCTTGGTAAGGATCGAAATGATGCTCTCTAGGGAAGGAGTAACCGCTCTTACAACACGAATTTGTGACCAATGGCAAGGAGCCTAGACAAGATATCCACACCCAAGAGCATGTATTGCGAGTGAGAAACTCAACATCTACTCCTTCGGGAAGCATACTGTGGGTCTGACAGACCAACGGCCTGCCCGGTTAGACTGGTGGTTGACTTGGGAGTCCATGACGTCGGGCAGGACCGTGACGTGCCGATGCTTCGGTTCAAAGGGTCGACCAAAAGAATTTCGTCCTAATTCTCCGGGCGTCAAACGGGTGCCAATTCTGGTGTGTGAAATGGGACTGGTAGGTGCCCTTTCTTTTCCCTCTATGTCACCATTGCCATTGGACCCAGGACGGCGTGAGCGTCTTGCGTAGCGAAACAGGTCGGAAATAGAACATGAGAAAACAAGGGCCATCGCGGGTGATGCGGGAGGGATTGAACGTGTCAGGCAGGGTTCGGGTTCCGATCGCGCTGAATGGTCGGCCGACGCCGACATACGATGCGGGTCCTTCGATCTGAATCTGCTCACGGTCATCCATATTTCCCTTAGTTGACTTTATAATCACTCGTCACTGAGGGTAAGTGGACTCACACGCATTCTGATTTGTTGTACTAAATACTCAGTAATTCTCTGCCCGTTCTCTGAGCTGAGCCCAATTCAATGCCCTTGTTCTCAAGGAATCTCACCTCCCAGATGGGGGAAGCGTGGCCGTTTTTAATTGCCATGTGTGTGGGAAAGAGAATCAACCAATCATTTACCAACGAAATGGGATTGGCTTATCACACTCTACACACCACGACAACTTGAAACGGATGGCGCAAACCAGTCGATATTGCCCCCGATGGCAAACGTCATACTCATGCGTTCGTGGGGTATTGTATACGCGCACCCGACTGCTCCGCGAGTTGTTCCAGTTCTGGATGGCCGCTTCATTTCCTCCGGCGACTTGTGATCTGCGGTTGACCTTCATACAATTTGCTTTACGATGGCCACTCGAGCCTGGTGTACCTGTCTGCTCCTTTCCTTGCCACCGCGTTCGCCGAGATTCCGTCCTGTCTTCTTCTAGCCATATTCTTTTAATAAAGACGTACGCCGTGTGCTTGTTCAATTACCCGTGGCTTCTACGTCGCTGGGCGGAGCCCAAAAAATGCCCATCATGACTTCTGGCGAATTCGGACACTCGATACGCACCGTTTCGTCAACTTTGCACACGCGTAAACTGTAAACAACACAGATGCCGCTGTTCGTCTCTCGGATGTTTTTCCGCCACAAAGGGAATGCCGATATTGGTAAGGACTTGATGCAGCCGACGAGCCAGGCAGAATACGACCATCGAACGTTCTCCAAATCAAGATACATGCACGTCCTCAATCAAAGACACCAAGAAGCTCCTCCTCCGCGGCCAATAACCGCTTCTCTTTCACAACAAGTTTCTCCCTTTTCTCTGCAATTCGTTGCGGCTCCGCAAGCCACCGCGCACACTTTTCGTGTGCATCTGGCGAGTCAACCCCCAGTGCAGTTATGAGCGCATCGTACAAGCCCTTGGCACTTGCGAGGACAAGTCCCTCGTCGATCACCTTGGGTACGTTGTCAACGAATCGCTTGTATGCCACTGGCCATAGTATCGAATGTCAGCTCAGGGTTGCTTTTCTCGCGTATCGCGAGTGCAAGAAGCGTGGTTCACGTACCCTGGAAGTAAGCGCGGACGTCTGCCATGATCTTAAGGGCATCATCCGAGTCTTCCGAAGCCCGCAACACTGCAAGGTCAAGAGGCTTCACGTCGCGAATCCCGATTCTGGAAAGGCTCAAAATGACCATCTCTAATGCTCTATCAAACTCTGTCGATGTTCGGATACGTCTCTGCAGACGCTCGATGAAATCCCTGTTCACGGCGCTGTTGTATATACCCTTGTAAAATGTGAAAAACTTTCCGCGATAGTCCTTGAATTGGCGGGCGTTTTTGGTTGAGGGTTCCTTTTCCACTTTCAGGAGAAGCTCAAGATGGTTAGAGGCCTCGTTGACACGTTGGTCGATATGCATGAGGACGGTATTCCTGGTGTGTTCTGTTGAGTAGTCCCTCAACAACAATATTGATGCTCGACTCACACTACTCGTTGCTTCAAATTGCTATGAGCGTAACGCCCAAAATGGTTGTCCGAGTCAACAACACGTAAGATCATTTTCTTTAGCTTCTTGACAGTGAAGTCGAACAACATTCTTGCGGGGTCGTCCCAATGGTCAACGAAATCGATGATGTATCGCCTCTGAACTACGAAAGGGTAGTTGTTTGGTAGTTCTCTCGTGACCGCCCTGGATCGAAAGGATGCTGTAAGGGACAAGAAATCAGACGTGACATGTACAAGATAGCATACCATTCCGCCCTCTCTAAGACATCGTCAATGAATGTCTCTCTTTCATTATTCCACCCGATCTCTTCGTAGTCCTCTTCTCCCTGCAGGAACAAGAAACGTTGGTGTGGTTCCCATTTCTCCTGGCCCGAGTCTGGCACCGGGAATAGCCGCACAGGCTCGTCAGGCGGGAGCAGGTCCACAGGCTCGTCGGGCGGGAACGGCCTCACATGCTCGCGAGGTGCCCCTGAGAACAGCCCCACAGACTCGTGAGGCACCGTGCACAGCCCCTCAAACTCGGGAGGCGAGCACAGCTCCTCAGACTCGACAGGCGAGCCCAGCCTCACAGGCTCGTCAGGCGTATCACGTTTATACCTTGGGACAAAGCAGGGTGCGGTCCGACGAATCGCACCACGGAATTCGTCCTGTTTGGGTCTGATCTGTTGTAGGAGGCCACCGCGCTCAGGTACACCCTCAACCTGCTCCTCCACCTCTTGTGTAAAGTCCTTTACCATTCCTAGAATCTCCCTCAGTGGGTTAGACGAGGGTGGCTGAGGAAGATCGCGAAGTTCCAGTCTAGTTATTTCAAGCAGTTTGCTAAGCTCTTGTTGGATGGAAGGGAGACTGCAAGGCAGTTAGGACTCGGACAGTGTTCTGTTTGAAAGTGAGAGAGAGAGGAAACGGACCGCTCTGCGATCAAATCGCACAACTTCTCACTGAGGTGGCGAGTGAGGTTTCCCGTTCCCAATCTGCCCTTGGATTCGCCCTCGAGGGTTGACCAAGGGTGCGTGTGTGAAAAGAACCTGGATTCCGCTCCGCGGGCATCTTCCCAAGTCACCCCTTCGCTGATCGCCTGGGAACTGGGGCATTTGACACAGAACCACAGCGTTGTGTCCTCCTTTTCCCCTCGAACTAGTGGCAGCCAGTTCTCCTCCTCTGTGGGAGGGATGCGGTCTGGCTTGGTCAGCACACCTGTGCATCATTGGTCGTCGTTGTTTAAGCATATGTCCATATAGACGTACCGATTGTCCTCTCGCCAGACGGATCATATTCCTGCGCCAGCCGATGTGCGCCCTGGTTGACGAAATCCGCTGCGTCGCCTTATCAGATGGAGAGGTTTCCGAAAATGGAAGTGGGGCATACTTTCACAGGCTACAGTGAGCAGGATAATGCAACTGGGTCTTTTCATGTACGATATTGCCAGATCTCTTATCAACTGCATCTCTGTTTCATCACCGCCGACAAAGAGACCTGTACAAAGAGTCAGAGATGAGGAAGAAAGGGTCAAACAACGAACCCGGTAAATCAATGAAATTCAGGTCGGTGATGTCGGGACCAGAGATCTGTAGAACAATGCAATTTGGGGAGAACGACTTCTCCGACGGAGGGAGGTCGCTCTCGGCTCCAGACAGGAAGTTATCCCTAGGCACTGATGGACTCAAGATGGTTCTCTGGGCTCTCCTGATACGCTCCGTGACCTCCGACTTCTCTGTGATGGTCGAGCCAAACGGGACTTCATAGGTACTACCATCAGCGGGGTTGGTCAATCGCAAGACAACCCTGCACGCCCACGGCGAGTCGGAATGGGTAAGTTGGCATTCTGTTGGACACCTGATACCTTGCCGTGAGATGATGGGTACATGGTACTTCCGAGTACGCACCGTGTGCAAGTACCGCTGGCACGCGGGAGTGTGATGCCAGATATCGCCTCTATGAGAGAGGACTTCCCTGCGCTCTGCCATCCGATGACCGCAATCGCAGGAATATCGATATCGACGTCGGCGCTGCATACACAGGTCTATGATCAGAGATGTGGAGCCCTCAGGCTCAACAGACGTACGCACCCGATGGCACGCATGCGAGTGAGAAACTCGAACATGCGCTTCCTTCTGGCGGCATACTGAGGATCGGAGAGCCCAATGGCCCGAGAGGCGTGATCAGTGTCCGTTTGTGGGTCAATCATGATGTAGATAGCGCTAGGAAGTGCCCGCCGCCCAGTCGACAATCGAGCCTCCTTATAGCATTGCGAGTGCGTGCTTACAAACGCTCTCTGAAAGAAAAACGGATATCACAAGCCTGAAATTGGAGGAGGGCCGCCACAGACTAGTACACGTACTGGCCCCCAGCACCACCCGAGGGCGCAAACGTCGTGCCTTGGAGGGATAGGCGGGTGCGCCCAGGTGTAGCCATGTCAAGCTTCGTGACTGAAACAGAGAGATGGCCGCCTAAACAAGGCGTCGCATGAGGATGTCATAATGGCGGTGTTCCCATGATAAAATACAATAATTCGATGTCCTGTTCCCTGACTCCTGCGCAGCCGTCATCCGCAGACATCTTATCTGCCCGCGGCCACGAGATGGCTTTCTCGTACTTGACGATACAGCAGGGTATTGACGGGCGCTATTGCCGTTTCAAGAAACCGTGACATTGATGTGCGCCATCCATTTACAGCTCTCCTAGGATCCCTCCATCCGGAACTGACTCGTTGGACCACGTTCCTCACACGTGTGCCAGTGCAGTGCTCAGTGACAGGAACTTATCTTTCCCAACCGGAATGCGGCAGTAACCCGTAAGTTGAGAAAGGCAGTGGACTAGGCTCGGAAAGCGGCACAGGACACCCAGGCCATCCTCGCATCCAACACATGCTCGGTTCTCGAGACCACGGGGCGACACGTATCGGTCCGCCGATGCCGATGCCGCCCGCTTGGTACGCACTGGCAAGTTGTTGGTACGCGTCAGTCTAACAACATGAATCAGCCCATCTCTCAGCCAGTATGCATCACAAATAAAATATCAAAAACGTCTAAGGATGGAATACACCCAAGGAGCTAAGAAGACGGTAAACCTCGCACATCATACGGGAATCAAACATCATGCAGCTTTTCAAGCAAGCGCATTGCACAGCTCCTCTCGGGCAAGCAACAGCTGCTTCTAGCTTACGATAAGACTTTTCCTCTTTTTTTGCAATATGTAGAGGTTCCACGACAAGTCTCGCACAGGTTTCATCTGCACGAGGCGAATCATTTGGACGATGTTGTCTACAAAGCGTCTGAATGTGGCTAGCGATAGTATTGAGTTTCAGTACTAGTACCCGGAACCTATCCTAGTAATAGTAAGGGAAACGAATGAATCATACCTTGAAAGTATGCCCGCAAGTCCGCCATAATCTTGAGCACGTCATCGAACTTTTCAGATGCCTGCATTGCCGCAAGCTAGAGAGGCTTCACATTGTGAAATCCGATCTTGGTAAGGTTCGAAATGATGCTCTCTAGGGCATACTCTGACACCCGATGACCACAATGGCAGGAGTATCTAGATTCAACGTCCCGCTCTTACAACACGAATTTGTGACCAATGGCAAGGAGCCTGGACAAGATATCCACACCCAAGAGCATGTATGCGGGTGTGAAACTCAACATCTGCTCCGTCGGGATTCGGGAAGCATACTGTGGGTCTGCCAGTGACAAACCAACGGCCTGAGAAGTTAGACTGGTATTGACTTGGGAGTCCGGGAAGGACGTGCCGAATGGTGCTTCAGTTCACGACCAAAAGGATTTCGTACTAATTCTCTGGGCGTAAAACGGGTAACCTTTTCTGGTGTGTGAAATGGGACTGGTAGGGTACTTTTTTTCCCCCCCCATGTCGCCATTGAACCTAGGAAGGCGTGAGCGTCTTGCGTGGCGAAACAGGTCGGAAATAGCAAATGAAAAAAAAAGGGCCATCACGGGTGATGCGGGAGGGATTGAACGTGTCAGGGAGGGTTCGGGTTCCGATCGCGCTGAATGGTCGGCCGACGCCGACATACATACGGTGCGGGTCCTTCGATCTGCACGCGGTCTTCTCTGCCCGTTCTCTGAGCCTGAGGCCCAATTCATTGCCCTTGTTCTCAAGAAATCTCGACCACCCAGATGGGGGAAGCGTGGCCATTTTTTAATTGCCACTAGGCATGTGTGTGGGAAAGAGAATCAACGAGTCATTTACCAACGAGATGGGAATCATGGGATTGGGTTATCACACTCTACACACAACGACAAACGGATGGCGCAAGCTAGTCGATATTGCCCCCGCTCTATAGAGTAATATCAATGAAATTAATGCGTCTGCGCCCACCGTCTCGGACGAGACGAGCAAACATGAGATGACGAGATGAGAGATGACGGAGCTGAGGCGCTTGGGTGTCGGTGTTCCCGGACCGATATTGCCCGGTGGTCGCGTGGCCACGTTCTTGGCGTTGGTCCGTGGTTGGCTCATGCTCGTGCACATGCTCACATGGATCCATTCGAAGTGAGGATGCAGTTCCTATCCCTCATCCGAAAGCTCAACGCGTCAGTCTCTCCCTCCTCGAGCTTGACCCGGTCGCCTAACTCGGGCTCACCAGTTCCCAGCAATCCATCCAGAAAGTCGTCGGCTTCGCGCTCAAGTTCTTCTCCCAGTGCGGCGAGGACTTGTGGGACTGCATCGTGGAGGAGTGCCAGAAGGTCTGTAAAGGCGAATGGCCCCTCACCTGCGCTCCTCTCATTGCCGCTGGCTGACCCCTTGTTGCTCGATAGGGCTCTATCAACAATCGCATAAACATTCTATACTTTCTCGATTCGTTGTGCGAGGCATCGCTGCTGGCAAAGTCCCGCCCCAATGCTCTAGGCCAGGGTGCCCAATCCGACAACTCCTTCTACGTCGACTATGTGGGTCGGGACCTAAGCAAGATTGTCGAGTTCGTCGTTCCGCAGGGCCGTATAGGTCTCCCAAACCTCATGAGCACCAAACAGGTGTGTATCCCCACCCCCCCCTTTTTTTCCATTTTTTTTTTCCATTTGCACTCACTCAGCAATGTCAGATTCTTGAGGACTGGCGTAGCAAGCGTGTTCTCGATCCGCAAAAAGTCGACGATGCCTTAGAGGTACTGAACGCCCGGAACGTCGCGGACGAAAATAGCCCTCCGCCTTCACCACTCGCTCGTGCACCCGTAAGACAAGAGGCCCTCCCTCGCGATGAGATTTTCAAGCGCATCGAGGCTGATCGTGAGCGGCATAAGCGTTTGCGCGAGCGTCGCTGGGTGCAGCCTGTTCTGCATACACCCGCTCATGCTGCTCCACTGGCATCGTTCATGCCCCTCACGGACGATGCTGATGGTGCAGAAGAACTCACCATTGACATCGAGTTCGAAAACGAATGGGAGGCTACTAGCGATTGGAATGAGGACGATGATGAGGCCGTTGCCGAGGAGAATGATATGTGTTACCCAAGAAGTACCACCCGAGATGCAGCCCCAATGGACATATCCTGATACTCGTAATATAATACATTATTCGCTGTGCTGTATTTTAATTTTATTCGCATGCAACAAACTCAACAAATGCCCCCATTATCCTGTCCAACTCAGTCAACCTTGCGTCTTTTGAGTCGACCTTTCTTATCCCTAAGACGAAACACCTCAGACGACGAATAGATTCGAAGGCAAAATACCTACGCGAACATGGCATTCTTCCGTTTCCGACTGTCCTTCTTTGCTACAGAACGGTGCTGCTTGCGCCTCGCAGCTGCCTCTGGATTGGTGGCGAACTACAGCACAACAATCAGAACATCATGCCACCGAGCAAACCTCAAAACATACTCTGGTAACGCGGGCAGTCCTCCGCTCACGCTGTACCCCTATTACCGTCTGTCGGATCTTATTGTATGTATCCGCAAACTTAGGTGCGCCAACTTTCTGTTGAACGAGGTCTTGAAGCTCAATAGCCGTCGTCTTGAGTTCGTCTGTAGAATATAAATACGGCCATCTACGGGTAAGGACTGAAGGTACTCACCCATTCGCTGATCTCGGACGGAGTCATCCTCTGTGATGCGGTATATGGGTGAAAGAATGTGAGTCAGAAATCCTTGCAGCCGGGAAGCTTCCATGTAATTTGCCATCGCCGCAAAGAAGCGAAGGATGGCAGCGGGTTGCTCGTGCCAATTCTCCTGCCCGCCCGTGAGTGACAGCTCCCATCTGCGTGCAGACAAAGATAACTTACGCTGCTGGCCGAACGACTTCGTCGGGCGATATATGCAGACCGTATTTGGTATGACAACTTAGAGAAAAGCCACGCTAGCGGATTGTCCCTATTTACTTCCTCGGGTTCGTCCTCCCCTTCCCCCGAGGCGTCCCCGTCCTCATCGTCGCTTTCTATATCCACTAGGGGGTTGGGGCTTGAAACATTTGAGGCACAGAAACATTTCCCGATATAGAATAGGTTCTTGGCGATCTGCAGTCCCATCGCGGAGTCCAGGTACGAGCTCTTGAGTTGTGTGGAGTGCCTTTCAGCAATTTCTTTCAGATTCAGCCCCGCCAAAGGTGATGTGGCAGGATAGCCTTCTTGCGGCGGCTCCGCGACTGGGAGCATGGAGAATAGCTGCCCAAGGAGGCGTGCGGCAGCCATCCGGACCCACGCATGGGGAAAGAGTAAGTGTGCGACGACCGCCGTCCAAGGCAGCTTTTGCGGTCGTGTGGCAGTGTCGGGGAATATACGGATGACTTTGCCTAGAACGGTAAGGAGGTGATATGCAACTTGCCACTGTGAGTCAAGATCCATCTGGTCCTCCTCTTCGTTTGTGAGTTGCTTGGCGCTTCGCAGGATGTTAGTGTTGAGATCCTCAACGATGGCAGAAAGGTATGTCGTGGCATCAGCTTGGAGTGCGTCGAGAATAATACCATACACCTGGGTGGCCACTCGTATCAGTTGGGCATTCGCGGGCTGGCTTGCCCAGGAGCGTAGATGTGACACTAGAAGGCGGCGATGGTCTACGTCAAGGCGTAAAAATAAACTCTTGACAACCTCGGCAGCCATTTCGCGGGACTTGGTTGAGTCATCGTTCGCGATGACCATTACAAGAGTGACGAATAGGAGGTCAGCAAAGTCGCCT
This sequence comes from Russula brevipes, assembly GCA_022496215.1. Lineage (NCBI taxonomy): Eukaryota > Fungi > Basidiomycota > Agaricomycetes > Russulales > Russulaceae > Russula > Russula brevipes. Next base: position 196,626 of record WTXF01000026.1, read on the forward strand.
ATCAGACGTTCCTCAAATTTAGAGACGATAGCACTGAGCAGTTCCAGCACGGAGATTCGCCCACTCTCGTAGGTGTAGGTAGTGTTCTTGGCAAGATATGACATGGTTGTCTGTAGACGACCCTTGCCTTGTGGGTAGTCCAGCAAGAATTGTAATAACACAGACCGACACAGCTCCTGAACCTGCGGAGACTGGTTTGTCACCATCATCTCGGATACTCGTTCCATAAGATCGTAGATCTCTGGCACAATGAACTTGCGCGCAACGATTGCCCGCAGCATGGCAAAGACTGAGGCCTGACGACCTGGTTCTTCTAGGTCTGGCGCCAACAGCTCTAGCAGATAGACCAGGTCCTTTTCTTTAACTTCTGCGTTTGATTTGTCACGCACAATTGTGGCCAGGGATTTGAGCGCCGTTTGAGCAACCTCAGACTCAGTGCTGCCAATACCTTTCAAGATATCGATGATTTGTCTGACAAAGACAGGCACCGACTTCTCTAGCTTCTTTAGCGGGCACTTGATGATAGCTGCGGACGCCTTCAGACCTTGAATCAGGACGGGGGAATTGCTCGAGTAGAGTGTATTGCCGATGACTGGAACCATGGATTCCAGACGCGCCACAACGTCAGGATCGCTGAATTCGAAGCGATTACGGCGGAATGCAGTATTGAATAGATCAAGACCAAAGGTGATAAAACTTAAGTGGTATTAATGCCAGAAGACGTAGGTAATCGCGCTGGCTCACCGGGAGGAGTTGACTGCGTAGTGATCTTCCGAAATCTCCAGGTTTCTCTTCGGCTCAACGATGGCGTCACGTTTTGCCCTCTTTCCCTTTTGGTCTTTCTTGGGAATAGACTTCTGGAATTTCGAGTTCTGGTTAATGAGCGTGTGGCATAGAACAAGTAGATCTTTGGGACCAAGGTGTTCATTTGAGTTCAAACCACTAGCGATCCTCCGCAAAGCGTCATCAACTTTCAGCATGACCTTCAGGGCTTCTGTTTCATGCATAACTGCACGCAGTGGCCTCAGGAGACTACTGATCTTTGAGGGTGTGATGAATTTGGCAAGAATAGCGAGGGAGTCCAAGCCTTTCGACCCGGAAGAACGGACTTCTCGCATCGTGGACTTGAAACCTTCGCTCTGAACATCCTTACCCGGTTCACCGAATATGACTTCTGCCGATACGTGTGCGACATCCTCGACACAGTTGTCTAGTTTGGCGAAGGACTCCACGTTCTCTGCTTTCGTAACGTGAACAAGTAAAGTGTGGGTTACGTAAGCCAGCACGTGCAGCTGGGGGCCCCGAGTCAAAGCTTGACGCATTTCTCGCAGAATTATGGGAAGGTACGAAGGGCCGATCGCGACGGAAATCTTGTACAGTGTGTCACGGATGGTGTCTCTTGTTTCTGAGGACTTGCTACGCAGCGCCTGGCTGAGCACTGTGATGACTTTTGTGACCTGTGCCTCTCTAGTAACCTCAGGGAGGTGTAATGCGATCTTTGTAATGCCGATGGATATTGGGATGCGAAGGGTGTCTTCAGTTTCGTTACGGTTTTCGAGATGTTTCAAAAGTGCGGGAAGGAGTCTGTGGTTGACTGCGTCGGAAACACGATTGGAAGTCAGCGCGGGCTGAGGGGGGTCATCGACGTCTTCAGATTCAATGGCGTCGGTTTCTCCATTGGACTCAGTTACAGCAATTTCGTCCATGGGAAAGTGAAAGTTGTCTAATGTTGCGACTATTGTGCGAATGTAAAGGCGCTCAGATCCATCTTTAGCTTTTGCCAGCTTGAGATACTGTTGGACAAGTGCGTAATACGGACCCCAGGAAAGTTGTCTTGCCATACGGCCCGTGGCAGCGATTGCGGCCGTCACTAGATGATGGTCCGTATGCGATGCGTGTGTGATGAAGTTGCCCACAAGAGGTACGAAAATGTCCGCCAGGGTAGAGCTGCGTAGCTGACCTGCGTCGCAGTGGTCCGCTAATCGGCTCAGCGCACGGATACGACGATGGAGCTGAACGTGGTAAATGTTATTGAAGAAATTGGCTTCCTCGTCTCCACCTTCTAACAGCACTTTCATGTCTTGCAACGTTGTAATACTGTCGCATCGTGCCACTGCGTATGCAATGACGTTGAGCACGTCCGAGCGCACCATTTCATTTTTCGATCGTAGTCCATTCTTCAACCCGGGTAATAGCCTGCGCAGAAAAATTATCTGATACTCAGGGCCCGACCCTGCAACAACAGCGTCGATGAAGTGCTTCAAACCCTGAGCCGAGTTACTTCTAATGGCCAGTTCATGAGGGTCCTGTATACAGTGCAATAGGTTGTAAAGGACGGGCAGCCACTGGGGGGGTGTGAAGGAGGTGTGTAGGCTCTCGTTTAGCTTCGCGAAAGCCTCCAATCGTCGATCAAAATCGGGTTCTTCAATACGCTTCGTAGAATAAGCGTTGAGCTGTTCTAGCAATTCTGCTAAACCTTGAAGAGAAACATCAATAGCTGACAACGCGTGAAACGCCGCGATGAGTGCAACCCTGCACCGTTTTGACCGAACCGACTGGAACAATGAGGAGAGAAGTTCGAAGGTTAGCGTATACATTGGACTACTCGGCTCCGCCAGTTCTGCTACCAGAGGTAGGAGATTTTCCACAATTTTCAGGAGGTCAGCTTTGACGTGCTCGCCAACATGCTTTGCTGGCTTGCGTAGCAACGGGGAGAAAAGTTTGAGCAGCGTGAGTGCTTGTGTACTATCCGAGATATAGTGGGCGATACTTGATAAGATACTGATCTGTCGCTGTGCGAGCTGGTTGCTGGCTATTGTATCGCCCTTCGTCTCTTGAACTAGGGCGGCGAGATTGGTTAACAGCAAGGAGATGTGAGGGCGGACTACACGCTGTGAGATGTCCTCGTGGAGTGGGGCTAGCGATAGCAGACGATCAGCGATATCAAGAATACGGGAAACGACCGTGGGCTTGACACCGTGTGCCGTTAAGCAAGCATATACTTGTGGTAAAACGCCCTCGTCATAATCTACTAGAAATGCAGCGTATCTTTCATCAGAGGACCAAACGTGGAATAATTCTAGGAGAGCAGACGGCGCCTGGGTGTTTTCTCTGGGAAAAGATGCTAGGCGAGGGGAGAAGAGGGTACGGAAGGCCTCCTTCATATACGGCTCGAAGTTGAAGGAAACCGAGATTTGAAAGAAGTCTGTAAGACGTCGAAAGCTTAGCTGTCGAACGGTCCGAAGCTGCTTTGGTGAACTAGATTGTAGGTCAGCATCCTCCACCTCCTCCGGCGCAAGTTCCGTGTCTTCCTCCAGATCCTTATTGTCTTGTCTGAGGGCCTCCAGTGAGCTCTGGGCATGGGCCGCGAGGCTTATTGTGGCAGATATAAGGGTGTGCCAGCTCGATATCAATCGTGGACCTAGTTGCTTCAGCACGTCACCCAGTAGATGCAAAAACCCGATTTGGTGCTTCAACGACACGTCGTTGGAGACGGAAAGCACCGTGCCGACGTCCTTAGTTTCCAAGGTGGCAGGAAGAACGGCCTGAAGCATAAGTGTAACTAAAAGGTCGAGCTCGGAATTTGTGCATTCGCCAAGGGCAGCCAAGACTGTCCCACGACGGTCCCGTGTGCGCCGCTCGCGAACAAAACCAAAAAGCAATCGTACGACAGCATCTACGAGAGCGGGGCGCTCCTCCTCGCTGATGCCGGCAATGTCCAGTTGAGCAAGTTCGTCTCGCCAACGGTTATCGTCTAGCAGCCCTCTGAGACGCTCCACGTGTCGAAGCAAGGATGGTGGCTTGTAAGTGAGTAGACAAGATAGCGCTGCACCTTGTAGCGAACGGTCAGGGTGAGAGAGGAAGGAGGTATAGAGGTCGTGCAAGATCTGTGTCGAGGGAGAATACGAGGGTTCGTAAAGGTCGAGAAGAGGGCAAACCAAGCACCTAGCTTAGTTCGTGGAAGCTTGGCAGGACCGGAGGGACCGGCTTGACTGAGAAATAATGGAATAAGATCGCGGTTGTGTTTCTCTGCCAATGAAGCACAGTGCTTGAGGGCGGTAAGAAGTTGTGCCTCGAAGGTGAGGCGGTCGAACCGGTCTTGGGGCAGCTGATCCTACACGAACCATGTAAAGTCATCCTCGTACAACCTGATGGCCAGTACATACCCGTATGAGCTGAGTCCGGAATGTGTCGTCCCCACACCACTTCGCCAGCACGCTACGAATCTTATGCGCGCTCGGGTCCCTCCATGATCGCTCACTCTCACGCACCTCGTCTGCATCTCCGGCCTCATCATCAATGTCTTTCGTCCAATCAGGTACGTTCTCGACATCCGATAAGCCAATGACTGCCTTTAACTCTCCAAACATGACCTGCCATACGATTTCTCCGCAACGCCCAGACAGCTTCTCCAGTGCATGTACCGTAGGGAGCCAGACTGGACGAAGGCCAACCTTGAGTTGCGCGATCAGCCAACGGACAGCTAAGTCTGATACGACTGCGTCGTCAGCGGGGATGGTCCGCTCGAGCTGCGTTACGCGCAGCACACGCTCACGAGAACTCTGTGCGTCAATGGGGACCATCTCTGCCTGCAATAGATTCGAAACGACCAGCTCTTGAATATGGTCCGCATGCACGAGCGGAGAGGAAAGGAGGTGCAGTGCGCTGAGCCGGGAGAGGTGTGAATGGGAGAGCAAGGCGGACGCGAGAGAGCGGGACATGTCTCCGAATGATATCTTCTGAGCCTGTTCAGGGCTATCCTCGCAGGGGGGTCAGACAGCGATTAACTTGGGGCATAAATATTTACCTTCTCCGAAGTACTTTAACGAGCCCATCGAGAACAATGTCGGACCAGATCCATCTTTGTAGCACCTTCTCCGTCCAAAGAATCAGGTTTGCATGGTGTCCCCACTCATCGTGCGGATGGATTGCCAATGTTTTTAAGCAGTTTCCGAGCACCCAAGATGGGTTCGCAGGAGCATTTTGATAATTTGCTCGGGGATCAGGGGCGTCAATTACATCGTTGATGATACCATATACAACAGGGAGGGTGCCCGGGAGGAGGTTGGTGATGTGGAGGACATACTGAAGTTCTTCTACCTATTCACTTTGTCTTTAGGAAGAACAAACCAATTGGGTTATGACAGCATCGCACCTTTTCGGGCGTGATGGCCCAACCCTTAAACTGCTCCACGATGCACTCTTCAAGCTGCAACAGCCAAGTAGTGGGTACACCCTTGACCCTCTGGACGCTATGCAACGCTGCGAGAAGCCCTAGGCCGCGAATTGAATCACAATTAAGCAGATCTGGCAAGTGCTTTATCATGTGCGGAAATTCTAATAATTGCCAACCCCCCCAAGAGAGATTTGAAAGAATTCCGCAGAGCTGCGCACCGAAGGTGATATTTGTCCAGGACTGCTGGACAAGATCGCGCCCTGCACCCATCCAGAGTGATAAATCGCCTGCCACGAGGACTGAGACACAAGCATGGAGCAAGGGTTTTTCTAGCGAGGAAAACGGAACGAGAGACGACAGCGTCGTAGTGATGGTAGACAACTGACCAACTTGTGGATATGTCAGGGGTGATGTACACACAAACAAGCAAATACGCACCAGTCATTCGTGACCCTTGGCGTACCGAAGATACAACCGAAATGATTTCGATGAGGCGACTGAGACAGCTAATGTCGTCGTCCGGTTTCACAGATCGCGCCAAGGAGATGAATCTCTCTGTGAGTAATTGCGAAACTGGAAGAAAGTGCTCTGCCCCTTTACAGTGATGAATAAGAGCAGTGAGGAGACGGCGAAGGCAAGTATGCGTTAGTGCGGGCTCCTGGCTCCTAAGATGAACTTGAAGAAGCGGTGAAACTAGAGACGGAGTGGCTGTATGAAGCGTTTGTGACACGGACTAAGTGAGATAGTTCTTCAGGAACTTCCAAGTCAATTCACGGCAACGGCAGGACACACCTTGCATGCAAAAATGTATATCCAAGCGCATGCATCCTCCACCCCAGTCAGATCCTCTGCAATGATCCCAACCGCCACTTCCCTTCTAGAGGCCCGCAAACGGCGTAGAAGAGATCCCCAAACTTCCGCCATAGCTCGCTGTACCTCCGAGTTGCACTCAGGTAACACAATCCGCACACGCTCCCACGTCCGTTGCAGTATGTCTGGTTCAGTGGCTGGCACTAGCAAGTATTTGAATAGCGTGCTAAATGTAGTAAGGAGCATGGTGAGCGCTGCTGCAGAGATTGGTCGAGGAAGAAGTTGGAGAAGACCGTTGAGCAAGTCGTCATATGAGGGAAGAATGATAGAGCGAAGGTCATGGACAAATTTTTGCATGAGACTGCGGGAACCTGAGGTCAGAGCAAAGATAGGGTAACAGAAATGGTTCAGTAGGCTCACTCCAGTAGAGCAACCAGCGCTTCATCGTTAGCGGTGTTGAGTGCTCGAAGCCATACTTGTGCTATATCACTCCAGTGATGGACAAGAAGTGGCATAGAGGCGGAGATACTCGCGACATCTGTCGCAAACTGAACGAAGGCGGGAGAAAGGTTTAGCTGTCTCCAATGCCCTACGGCTTCGAAAAAGTGAGATTCGTCATCCTAATGAGGGCGATCAGCTTCTTGGGACAAATAATGAACGACTGGACCCGCACCCCGATATCATGATCGAACCCTGACTGATCAAGTGCGGGTGGGAGGTGAACATGCTTTAGTGTCGCTTGATATGATTGATGCTGTTTGCAAAGAGTCAGCTCTTCTAGGAATAAGGGTGGGAGTACGTACTTTGAAGCGCTTCACACGCCGAACATTGCTTTCTTCTTCCATCCAGTACGCAGGTATGCAATGCGGGGCTGTCTGTACGCCAAGGGCAAACGCGACCACCTCGCCGACAAATTTAAGCAAGAAAAGTGGCCGACATGCACTTTCCAAAAATAGTAATTTCCGTATGGGTCACTGACGGGCCGTTGGGGCCGACGATTTGCGGCGGGGCTCGCGAAACTTGCCCGTGACTTGAGTTATGGAAATGAAAGGTGAGGCAGTCATGCAGGATTGTGTAGTTCTGTGGTTCTGTGGTCACAGGTAACACGTTCGTTCCATAACTACCACTGGCCCAGTGCCCCGAGCGCGACGACTTCCCCTCTTCCTACTTAGACCTACTAGTGGAAGTGCTCACACGAGTCCAGCGAGTGCTTGATGACAGGAATGTCATCAGCACCTTGACCAGAAATTCACCGTCCTTGCAGCAGGACATTTACCCTCGCCTGGATTCCTCTGGGCCCTAAAAATGGGCACACCGACACTTCACACTAATCCACATCCGACTTCAGCACGAGTTTGCCACCATCACCCGTGGAAAAAGCTGGTTCTGAGTCGCATTATATTAGGGAGCTTGTGGAACCAATGACGTGACGATATATGACTCTAACGATACAAATATTTGCGATGGCGAGGTCTATGGAATGAGTGTACAGGGACTTGAGAAGGAACGAGAAGCGAGGGAAATACCAGCAGAGGAAGGGAAGGAATGTTCGTCAGAAGAGTAAGAGAGCGTAGCCAAACCGGGAGTGTCCTGTGATACAATACAAAGTTCATATGTGTATGTCCGTTAAGAGGTATGTTCGAGACTCGTGTAGGATGGCGAGACATTGCATTAAATACGTAGGGATAGCGTATCATCGCTTGCTCGAGACTGGCGATAGGCGAGCTGGCGCGGCGGTCAACGCATGGGGCCAAACATCGCAACCATGTGGCCGTAAAGACGGTGCAGTTACAAGCAAAGACTTGTCGATCTGCGAGTAAGATGGGGGAGGAGAAATTGGAAGCTCAACAAAGGGAGAGATGCAGGAAAGGGTGTAGAATCGTTCGGCCTTCGCACATTTCTTCTCTCTTGTGGGTTTCCATGACTGCGCCTCGAGATCGACGTTCGGTTTCGCACGGCCGGACGGACCATGCAGCCTAGTCTCACACAGAGTGTCATCATATCCTGAGGCTACCCGGATACTGGGAGAGGGTTGCCGAACTTCAGAAACGTGCAATCAGCGGGGAAGGGTGGTATTTTAAGGGTGGAAATCTCACTGGATAAGTACGCTAAGCGTGGTCGCTGAGGCTCAGCCATGTATGAATCCCGATCGACGTTTGAGGACGCCAGACGACAAATATCAATGACAGGGGCATTGACAGAAGCTCGTTTTTCTTGAGTATCGCCTCGCTGATTCCCAATAAAGCAGAATACCATGGTGATGATGACGGGGACTGCGATGAAGACGACCCCGACGCACGTGATGAAGGCGCTAGCGACTGGAGCTGTATCGAGTAGCACGTCAGACAGACGGTATCACAGACAGAAAGAGCACTTGCTGTTGAGCATGTCGGATGACGAGTCGAGCTGAAAGCATACCAAAAGCTAAGCTCGACACGTTCAATATAAAGGTAGACATGGTGTGGCTCCCAGCGTTTAAAGTTTGAAGAAAATAGTCAGCAAGCGATGATCTCGGAAACAACAGAAAGTCAAGGAAGGAGGAACGAAAGAACAACAGGCCCTCCGCGGTTGGAAAGAGGAAAGAGAAAAGATAGCGATAATTCAAAATAAAAGGCAAGCGTCAGGGGCCAGTATATCACATCGAGAACAAGGAGCAACAGATCGGCACGGCAAGTGGGCGATCGACGCGACGACCACAGGCACATGTTTGTAGAACGGAACACAAGAAAGGGCGTCTAGAGAACGGAGGCACATCGGACCCTTCTCATTGAGCTATGAACATAAGCCATACTGGTCTGTGTCGAGGAAATCGTCGTCAAGCGAAAGGTACAAGTCGTTACTCTACCCGGTGAGTGTTTCCCAGGGTGCCATTGAATGCCAAAACGCCACTTTACGTTGGTTGGTACGAGAGAAGAAGGGTCCAAGGGCCGGGCTAACACGGCCCTGCATGACGATGGTAACTGACCATTGTCGATTGTAGGTTAAGCTAGCAAGAGCACCGCGACTAGGGGAAACTCCGAGTTCCCCGGTCGAAGTGTCACGCGCATGTCACGTGTCATCTCAGATGACGCGCGTGTAAAAATCTTGATCGCCTCGCGTCGAAAGTTCCCACGGCGAGGACACCGAGCCAAAATACATCCAGTCAAGCCATCGAGCATCGAGCACAGTTACCCACTCCGTCAATCAAGGTGCCTCCAATCAAAACACTCGCAAAGCTCAAGAAGAAAGAGTCTCGCCTGGGTGTACCCCCGGGAGGGCCAGATATAGCAGTTTGGATCTCGCTTTCCTCTCATTCGGGGATACTAGAAGATATGTCAGAGGATAATGGTCCCACCTTTGTCTGGCGCAGGGATATGGCGACGGGGGAATGGACAGAGGCTCTAGGGTATGCATCCAAACGGCTCCTAACGAGTCGTACCAGTGTGCGGGTCCCCTTCTTGCGTGACGATTTGTTAGCTCTTGTGAAAACCGAGGGTACGTGGACATCAAGGTAGCACTCAGTCACATCTTAATCCATACCGTACAGATCTCGGTCCTTCTCAAGTGTTGGACGTGTTTGAGCTTCTGATCCAGGCGTATCCCCGATACACTGATTCCGCGTCTCGCGAGGCGGTCCAAGCTGTCGGCATAGAACTTGTACATCGCGATGAAACAAGGCAGCATAGACGAGGGACAACAGAACGGATCCTGGAGCGGATAGTGAATGACGTTGGCCGTATTGCGAAGCGTCCAGAGTGATTTCTTCCTTCTACTCCCAGTATCTGGTGTTCACCGCCTTCTACAGCTCGCATGCACCGACCGATCTCTACTCGTTACTTTGTTGGTGCTGCGGTTTGTACGCCGCAGCGGTTCGCTATTCTTCTACCTCCGCATCCCCTCCGACATGGACACCCCTCGCTACGTCTATGGCTATCCTCTTGGATCTCCTTCTGCAACCCTCAAGCCACGCGAAGTCATCACTACGGAAGGGCGCAGTTGTTCGCACACGCCGCGCTTTGCGGTCGGTAAATACAATATTTACATTCCCTGGATTAATCATTGATCTCCTCGCAGTCTCCTGTACATCTACCTGCCGTCATGGATACTCTTTTGACCCATTCTAAAACCTTCTCCTCGCCCGTCGTTGCTATTCCCTTGCTTGGTACAGCGGTAGATGTGGCTACGCATCTCAAAGGAGTTGAAAATGAGAACTCGACATGCTTTTCTGGAGAAATGAAGGTAACTGATGACAGTCCTTACTGTGCTCCCTTTGACGGCCTCTAAGACAGGGATCATCTCATTATACTCGAGCTCAGTGCTGATGGCTCGGACGCATATAGCCTCACACATTACGGTACCATTTAACTTTCAAAAAACCATCTTTGGCTATCACTAAGATTGGCCTAGACGTCCCTCACTGGGTTCATCAAGACCCTCACTGACGCCGATTTACAAAACTCAATTTTGCCCACGATGGAGAAGGCTTTACTTCGCTCTCCTGAGTACTCCTTGCCTGGTGAGCGTCAACTCTTTGTTGTTAAGTAGTTTCTTATCATCCCAAGCTACGAGCGAATTTTCCTCGCTTATCCTAACCCCCTTCATATCGATGTATTCCGTCGTATATTGGCCCAGATCTTCAGCTGTGCCAAGTCTGCAAATGCCGAAATACGTACCAACTCGATTACTCTTTTCAAGATTGCCGTAGATAAGGCCACCAATGAAGGCAAGGAGTCTGCACTTATGGAACTTCTCAAACTTGCCCAAGCAGGAAAGGCGATAGGTCCGGATCGCAAGATCGTGTATTCCATGTTCAACGCCCTTAGCACGTCAGCTCAAGTCTCCCCTGTGATGGTAAAATCAGTTCCCGCTTTACTTGCCAAGGAGACGAACGATGCTGCCTTGCTGATCCTTGCCTCCTCTCTGGCACCTCACCTTGTCTTTCACCTTCGAGAAGATCTTCCCGTCCCGGATGATGTCTTGAAACTTTTGGTCGTAGAGATGCAAAATAGTAAGCCAGTAGTCAGGCGTGCTTTTGTCTCCCTTGTAGGTGAGACGTTCTGGGCCCTTGAAGACCTAACGACTACCAGTGCGGCCACACTCGCACGTTCCGTTTTCACTGCTTTCGAATCGAGCTTGAAGTCTGTGGCAATGAATCCCTTGAATACCTCTGCGGGTCCCGTGGAAGGATATGTTGCTGCTGCAGTCCTTCTTGGTCCTTTTTTCCGATCGGGAGTATTTGGTAGCTCATATGTGTCCTTGTTTCTTCTTGTTCTAATTTCCTTGATTTGGTGTTATTTTAGAAGATATGATTTCGCGAAATGCAACTGTTCAGGCTATCATTTCGCCTTCGAAGCCGTCTTTCCTTGTGTGGGATAAGGTGTACCAAAAATTGACAGACGTTGAAGAGGAAACCTGGTTGCTCCGGGCTGTCGAGGGCACGGCCACCTTCTTCGGCGCGGAAATCGCGAAAGCCGAACAGCTACGGTTCGTGTTTGGGGACGCCCGCGTCTGAGACGTGGCCTCTGGCGCTTATGGATGCCCTTATTCCAGAATACAGCTAGGCTCGGTATACTTGTACCTGGCAACAGAGCGTCACCGACCAGAATTTCGGAGACATGTCGTCGCATCTTTGGAGCACTTCACTACTCTCGCGCCCAAGACTGCGAGTGAGCTCGTACGAGCAGGCCTTGCGGCATACTTGGCGCGTCGACAAGCGTCAACGCCTAAGAATCAAACCGCCGCAGAGGATGAGAAGCTAACTCTTGACAAGCGGCCACGCCTCTTTGCGTTTCTTGCTGCTTCTGCGGCATTTGGCGAGGGTACAGAACTCATTTTGCGCGAGCAGCTATTGGCCGAGTCGGTCGTGCTTGCTCACCATCCCGAGATTTGTGAGTGTCCGTGGGTTGTTCGTGGTCTAGGGAGGTCATTAATATCTCTTAGGTGGAAATTCTCAGCAAGTTTGGATTGACCTGTGCCAAAAGGCGCGTCTGGACCCACGTGCAGTTTTGGATAATCAACTTGATAACCTCCTGAAAATCGTCGTCAATCCGTCGTTAGAGAGCAAGGTACTTAGCAATCGTTGATAACCTCGGATAAAACTCATATATCGAACAGTCGTATTCACCTGACTATGCGGAGGCTTGCTATAGGGCCACAACAACCCTTGCATTTGTCGCCCCAGACATAGTCCTTCCTCGGGTTATGGAGCAGCTCCGCGCTGATCTCAGCCCTAACATCAACTCACTTACTGACATAGATATTGGCGTATGGAACACTCCTGAAGGTCAAACCTTTATCGACGGCAAGTATGAGAATAATTCTTTTGAAGTCAACATCGCTAATTCTTGTCTACCAGTCCTCTCCAATAAAGGCAGTAAAGTGCAGGCCAAGGGGAAGGGCGCAGACCTTGCTAAATGGGATGCAGAAGTGCGGGAATCGCTCGCTAAGAAGAAAAGCACAAACCTACCAACATTGACCAGGCAAGAGCAGAGCTTAGTCCAAGCTCAGGTTGAAAAGGAAGCAAAGATACGAAGTCGCGTAAACGAAATCAAAGCAAACCTGGATCACGCCTTAAGAACAATATTCCACCTTGCATTGGGGAATATCGATGATTTTCGGGCGTACGTATCACAAATAGTCACCCTCCTTTTGAGTAGTGGTGCTCTCGACAAAGGTACACTGTTAGTCGGCTCGCTGGCATTCACGACGTTTTTGGTATGGTTGATACTTGTTCCCAACTTCTATACTAATAGCCGTCGTTCAGGAGGTGGCAAGGTGTTGTTCCGATCGACTGGATACCTTCAGCAAATGGGTTGGAATCGCTACGCTGCGTAGCTTGGAGATAGATGGCCTACCCGAGGAACTGCTGGCCGAACCTGTGAACGGTAAAGTTTCGTCGTGATCACGACATCACAGTACTAATTTTCCTTCAAGAGCTTGTGCTTCGTGTACTGTATCGGCTGCGCTCCTTATCAGAACAAACGCCTCTGGATCCCGCTACTTTTTCCTACGCATTTCCGCTACTCCAACAGGTGATCGAGAAAGGCAGAATTGGAGCCGGTGAAGATGATGAGCCTCTAGAACAAGTTGCCCTGTCCCTGGATGTCATCAAATTCCACTGTGGAGAATGTAGGATCTGTTCCCGATCCCATTTGTTGTCCTTTGTCTCATCAACTGTCCCCTTAAAGCTGCGGATGCTGCCTTCCCGCGTCCTCAGATCATACGTGGATTATTACATGCCTTGCGTACTCAGCCAAGACTGAGCAAAGAAAGCTCCTCAGCGCTTATCGACCTCGGCCAAGCCATCTCTCGCAACCCCACGGGCGAAGAAACCACACTCTTACTCGCTAGCACTCTCGTGCAAGAAGTCTACGCCCGGAATGCCAGCTTGCAAGCACTGCAGGTAATTTCCTTACTAGCATAACTTTATTAGCCTGAATTTGATGTCACCAGCCCTTTGACCTCACAGAACTCGACTGGTCACCAGAGATTCTCATCGCTTGTCACGACAGTGATGCTCAGAACGCGCGCCTCGCACGACACATCTGGGAAGATAATGGTCTTGACGTGGTAGAAGCATACACTCCCGCATTACTAAAGTTTCTCGGCAAGTCCATTGGGATCATGCCTAGCGTTTTCTGATCTAACGGGAAGTTGGCAGAGCATGACAACGCCTATGTTCGTTCCAGTGCTGCTGTTGCGTTTATCGAAGCTGTCGATCGTTGGCCAGCATCGATCACAGAAACTATTCATGCACTCTTACAAGTTTATCACGAGAAGGTAGCACGCATTACCTGTTAATGCAAAAGAGGCTGACCGTCTTTCAGGCAAAGATCTTAGCCCCAGAGTTTGACCAATTTGTGGGCACTCAGTTCACCTTTAAGCCACAATACTGAAATCAATAATCAGGGTATAGTCGACGAGCGCTCCCTTGGTCGTTCAGATCCTTGGCAAGAAAGACTCGCGATAGCGCAGACGTTTGAACATTTGGCTCCTGCCTTCAGTGAGGAGGTGACCGTCCCATTTTTCAAATTTCTCGTCAAGGAGGAAGCCCTCGGCGATCGTAGCGCCGAAGTGCGACGTGGCATGCTTGCCGCTGGATCAGCCGTCATCGATTACCGTGGATCAAGGCATCTTGCGGAGCTCATCACGATGTTCGAAACACACTTAGTGGGCCCACCGCCAACATCAGAGGCCGCAGACTTTATACAAGAAGCAGTGGTGATATTGTTCGGTCGCGTTGCCCGGCATCTGGATTCCTCCGATGCTCGTCTACCCATAATCCTCGCGCGGCTGGTAGAAGCTCTGAAAACGCCATCCGAGCAGGTGCAGTCCGCCGTAGCGGATTGTTTGTCTCCTTTGGTTAAGGTCACACGATCTTCCGCTCCTCAACTCGCGAATCAGCTTCTTGATGAACTTTTCACCGCTCCAAAATACGCTGCTAGGCGTGGAGCGGCCTATGGCCTTACTGGTGTTGTCAAAGGCATCGGGATTTCCGCGATGGGGCAGTTTGATGTTTTTCAACGGGTCAAGAATGCCACTGAAGACAAGAAGCAGTACGAACCCAGGCAAGGAGCGATGTTCGCCCTAGAAACATTCTCAAGTACTCTCGGACGGCTGTTTGAGCCCTATGCCATTCATGCATTACCATTACTTCTGGCGGCCTTCGGTGATTCCACCGCTGACGTTAGAGAGGCTGCTACGGAAGCCGCCCGTATCATCATGAGAAATATGTCGGGATACGGTGTAAAGCTCATTCTACCGTCCCTACTGTCTGGTTTAGATGAAAAACAGTGGCGTACGAAAAAGGGTTCCATAGAACTTATGGGAATGATGGCGTACTGCGCACCTCGTCAATTGTCGCAGTCCCTACCTGTAATTATACCCCGTTTGACTGGTGTCCTGACAGACTCGCACACCCAGGTACGAGCAGCCGCAAACAAGAGTCTCAAACAATTCGGCGAAGTTATCAGCAACCCCGAGGTCCAAGCTCTTGTTCCGGTCTTCTTGAAGGCTATGGTTGACCCTGCCAAGACACCCAACGCGTTATCTGCTTTGCTCAAGACTTCGTTTGTCCATTACATTGACCACTCATCGCTTGCCTTGGTGAGTATTTGTGAGCTGATAGCCAACATATGCCCACTCTTCTCTCCAGGTTATTCCCATTTTAGAACGGGGTCTAAAGGAACGTAGCGCTGACACCAAGAAGAAAGCCGCCCAGATAGTGGGCAATCTAGCGTCATTGACAGATTCCAAGGATTTCGTACCATACCTTTCGACGCTCATGCCTATGGTTCATATCGTTCTGGTTGACCCAGTACCAGAAGCCCGCGCTACCGCCGCCAAGACCCTCGGTACTTTGGTGGAACGTCTAGGCGAAATCAATTTCCCCGATCTTGTGCCTAGTCTTATCAGGACATTGAAGACAGACACGTCCGGTGTCGATCGCCAAGGAGCTGCGCAAGGTTTAAGTGAAGTTCTTTCCGGCCTTGGAATGGAGAGACTCGAAAGCCTACTTCCGGATATCATTTCGAACGCCCAATCTCCTCGAAGCACCATCAGAGAAGGGTTCATGTCCTTGTTGGTGTTCCTACCCGCGACCTTTGGAACGCGCTTCCAGCCCCATCTGCCCAAGATCATCACACCGATTCTGAAAGGACTCTCTGATTCAGAAGACTATGTTCGCGAGGCAGCAATGCGTGCCGGAAGGATGATTATCACAAATTACTCAAGCAAGGCGATTGATCTTCTCCTTCCCGAGCTTGAGCGTGGAATGTTCGACCCCGCATGGCGTATACGAGTATGCGTATATTATACTTTGTTTCTTCTTTCTCATGTTTTCATCAGCAATCT
This sequence comes from Russula brevipes, assembly GCA_022496215.1. NCBI lineage: Eukaryota > Fungi > Basidiomycota > Agaricomycetes > Russulales > Russulaceae > Russula > Russula brevipes. Next base: position 212,443 of record WTXF01000026.1, read on the forward strand.
TCTATCACACTTGTCGGAGAGCTCTTGTTCAAGGTTTCCGGCATCACCAGCAAGTTAGAAGTCGATGATGATGCTGACGGCCCTGAAGTAGCCGTTGCAGAGATTTCTCGAAAGGCCCTCACAGAGGTCCTCGGTGCCGAGCGTCGGGATCGTATATTATCGGCCCTTTATTTGGCTCGTCAGGACGCTGTACATATCGTCAGGCAGTCTGCAATTCAGATCTGGAAAGCGTTGGTTCACAACACGCCAAAGACTGGTACGTGACTCGCAAACCCGTCAAGTAACATGTGATGTGATGGTTAATGCTTTCGAACAGTCAGGGAGATTCTGCCTGAACTGGTTACTCAACTTATGACACTGCTGTCTTCAGAGGAAATTGAGCAGCAAGAGGTCCGTTGACATATTTATGTCTGGTGATCGCGGCTGACCACGCTTTAAAGACTGCGATCCGCACTACGGGAGAGCTGTGCAGGAAATTCGGGGAGCGCATTTTGGGCGAGATAGTCAAGCACCTTCGAACCAAGTCATCATCGCCAGACGCACATACCCGAGTGGGCGTCTGTCTTCTCTTGAGCGAACTCATGTCAGCTACTTCACATATAAGCCGTGGTCCCTCGCTTACTTGCGCCGATCCATAGGACAAATTCTACTGATACTCAGCAAGAAGGTCATGAGAACGATATCATCTCCATGATCCGAGCATCTCTTGTAGATGATGAAGCGAACGTGCGCACGGCTGCTGCCCAAGCGTTTGACGTTCTACAAGAACGTTTGGGCGCTAAAGCCATAGATCAAACTATTCCTACTTTGCTTGAGGCTTTACGCCAACCTGGAGAGAGTTCTGGGACAGCTCTGCAAGCGCTGAAGGAGGTGATGAATGTGGGTGATGTTTCTGCCTGGACAACAAAGCACCTGCTAAGTTATTCAGGTTCGAGCGAACACGGTGTTCCCAGTTTTGATTCCGACACTTATCGCTGCGCCCATGACCGTGTTCAACGCAAGGGCTTTGGCATCCCTGGTAACCGTGGCAGGAAATGCACTGAGCAAGCGACTGACTGTTGTCCTCACCGCACTTGTCAAAATCACGGAATCGACTGCTGACCCCACGAACGAGGAGCTTCGAACTGCCGTGGAAGAGGCGGTACAGGCCCTGCTTACTTCGATTTCCGATGTCGAGGGTCTTAACTCCCTCATGCTTTTGCTTCTTGGATGGTAAGTCTCCATCGAACAATGCAACGCTGACTTTTCAATCATTGGTGATGATAGGGTGAAGCACGATGCTCTCGAGCGACGTGTCAGCGGTTGCAAGCTTTTCAAGATTTTCTGTGAGGTGTCAGAACTCGACGCGTCCCTATACCGTGTCGACTGGGTCCGGCAACTGGTTTCTTCGATGGATGATAGTACCGAAGCGGTTCATATGGCGGCCTGGGACGCCTTTGACACCTTCGTCAAGTCGATTCCAAAGGACGATCTCGATGCCTTAGTCGTACCCCTTCGCCGGACGATCGAGAGTACGGGCGTACCAGGAGTTCCTGTACCAGGGTTCAGTTTGCCAAAGGGCATCTCTCCGTTCATGCCTATCGTCATCGCGGGCCTTACGACAGGGAACAACGAACAACGTGAAAATGCTGCGTACGCCATCAGCGACCTCGTCGAACGCACATCAGAAATCGCGATCAAGCCGTTCGTGGTGCCGTTTACCGGGCCCCTCATCCGCGTGGCAACGCAGGCTGGGACGTTCCCGCCTGCGGTGAAGACGGCGCTCCTCAGCGCGATGGAAACGATGTTGCTGCGCATCCCTGCCCTCGTAAAGCCATTCTTCCCGCAGCTCCAACGTACGTTCGTCAAGAGCACGAGTGACCCTGCGAGCGTGGTCGTCCGCACCAAGGCAGCCCAAGCGCTCGGAGAGCTCATGAAGCACCAACCTCGCGTCGATCCTGTAGTGACGGAACTCATATCGAGCGCAAAATCGAACGATGCCGCCGTTGCAGGTAGTTTCATCCTCGCTTTGTCCCACGTCATCAAAAGCGCCGGGACAAACGTCGGCGAGAAGGCCCGGGAATCTTCGCTGGAGTTGGTATCAGATGCATTCAAGGAACCTCATGATGGTTACTTGTTTATTTCACGCTGTGCGAATCTTCCCAGCTGATTCAGCGTCCTAGAATATTACTTGCAATCCACTGCGGCTCTCTTCGCGTCTCTTTCAACGTACGGCAATCTTGTTGATCCGGTTGTTAGGCACGTATCCCCACTATATATCGAGCATCGTCCCCTGACTCATAACGGCTGTAGAGCACATCTCGTGGCTGGAACACCCCCGAGCGTGCTTGCCTCCCATTCTATTCTTGCATTGCTCACCACCGATGATGGCACACCGATAGCCACCGTCCCTGAGCCCTTCCGTTCCATTCTTCCCAATGTCGCACGGAAGATCCAAGAGAGCATTGGGACAGAAAAGCCCAATATTGCGCGCCCAGCGCGTGAGGCCAAAGAGCTTTTACGAAAATTGGACGACAGTTTATTCGGGACATAAGTTGTCGTGGATGTTCCTACTATTATTTCGACAGAGTACAAATGGAAGAAGTAACGATGATATGAACGGGAAAGCCACAAAAATGCGCAAAGTTAAGTTAGATGGAGCACTTGTAAAACATCACGTAGCATGAGGTTGCCACCTAGCCGCTCTATCTCATCCAGGACACGTTTCTCCAGTATTCCCAGGACCTCACGGGTGTACTCAAAGGATTTCGAGTGATCACGAAGATAATCTATCGCATGATGCTTCAGAGTCGGCGTACTCGGTCTCTTTTGAAGGACGTCTGCGAGATTCATGTTATTAGCCCATATTCAACCCCCGAGGCGGAATATGCGTCGCACTGAGTAGTCGCCTATTTGTGGTGTCCGCATGAATGCCGTGCACGACGGGAAAGGAAAACTTTCCCTCGGAAAGATCTTCAGCGAAGCCCTTGTTCGTCGTATACTGCTACTGCATGGGACGCAGCATCTCGAAAAGGAGGTAGTGGCGGACCTGATCGTTCTGAAGGTTCATGTAGTCGTCCCTGATTTGAAAGTAGACCCCAATCAAGTTGACCAGAGGGACGTAGTCACTGTGATGGATTTAGCTACTCTTCTACAAACCTGAATGCGAGAAGTTGCGAACACGTCAGTGTTACGGCTAGCACAGGCCATCATGAGCTTGACGGATAACCGAAGCAAGCCACCCGTTTCTGTCAACGGATATAAGGAACTGCAAAACCAGCTCAACACCTCCGCCGCTTAACTATCGTTGACCATCGAGATATATTCTTCCTCGGTTGGGCATCGCAGTGAATCACGCCACAGTAGATCAAGACCTTGTCCGCGATGAAGATTCAGTAATTCAGCTGGCGATGCGAAGTCCGATCAGCGCCATGCTCAAGTGCGTGGATCAGCTTATCTACTGGTCACGATCTGGTCCATATCACTCTCGGAGAATAATCTGTTTTGGGTGTCGTCGGGCCTGTCCCCCCGTGCCTTGAGGGCAAGGATCTCTTGAAAGGCGAGGAAATACACATAGTTAGCAGAATTGATGGTCTGTGGGACACCATAAATCTTGTGCGCCACTTTGACAGAAGAGTAACAGGGCATGAGTCTGTCTCGGCACGAGTGGAAGTATAACGTGTCTGGTTACCTGGTTGCCCACGACGTAACTGCGAATTGTCCTCTATATCGTCGATCCTACGACAACTACGGTCAATAGAAGCTGTGGAGAAGCGAAAGTGCAAGCGCACAGAAGACTGGCATTGTGCAGCATTGCAATCACACGGCCGATGGCTTTCAACTTGGGCTCGGGGACAAGAAGCCAGGTGTTAAAGGCCTGCATCATTCCTCCGCGGAAATCCTTTCCTGGGTTTGAGGTGATGTAGGAGAATGGCTCCATTAATGCCTAAATCGTGAAAGAAGAGATCCGTTGGGAATCGCGACGCTGGTGAAAGGCGGTTGAATGTGTTACCATCTCACTGCTTTCCGAGCGAAATGACGACCGGCCAAGGGAGGAGAGGATTTCTTGGTATTTCTCAGCCATATCTTTACGTGTCAAAGATAAAGGGAGGATGGATATTGAGTGAGCTAGAGCAACAGCATTCGATTCGAGGATCGTTTATCGTTTACAAGTACGACTGTCATCGCACGAGCTGCGGCCCGTCTTCCGTTCCCCTGGTAACTTGGATCACGTGGCGTATCTCGTGATCCATCTCTATGGTTGGCCGAAATGGATTGGTCGATTGATCCGATTGGTCGAATAGGGGAAACTCTGGGAATACGAGGTTCCCGGATAGCGGGCACCCGAAAATAAAAGCTTTCCTCACATCACACCACAGGCTGCATAGATACATGACATTCATGACAGCTCATACCCATGCGCCATGCCAGTGCAAGTGCCAGTGTGTCTGCAGGTGATCCAACTTACCATCAATTCTGCACGGTGTAGTAGTGTAGTTGGCCGAATTTCTCACATTACACTTCTGAACGTTATGCGTTGTGCATTAAGAGAAATTCAATTGTATTTCAAATCCTTGGGCGCAACAACTCGACTTCGACGACACCCCGATATCAGGACGGGGAGTACTAGTGAAGGTGGTCTACATTCGGTTAGAACCTGCCAAACACGGAACCCTGGGCAAGGGGTGGGGTCGATGGGGATGCAAAGCCGCCCAGGCCAAACACCAGCGGCGGCGGCGTCCACGGTTCTCCTCGTTTCCAGGCCTCGATACAATCCTTTATTTCCGTCGACTTCACTGTGAGCGTATTCGATCGAACGGCCTCCCGAACAGATCCAACAAGAACGACGTCCTCGAAGTCCATGACTCGAGCCTCATCAAGGGTGAGTGGCTGTGGCCTCTCGCACAACGCCTGTAGAGCTGGGAGTATCCACTGCTTGACGGAGTATTTTCTCCCCAAGATGAGGCGTTGATGAGGAGAGGGAGGCTTCAAACACCGGATGGCCAAATCGCGAATGCTGGTGAAACCCCACCGAGTGGACAAGTCCAAGATAGATGACAACTCTTCGAACGAGTATTCATCTGGTACATTGAAATTCCTAAAAGTAAATCAATGACATAGCTGTGGATGATTCTGATGCAAAATACTCACAGAGGATATAGGACGGACAGAAGCGCATCAAAATCCTTGGACTTCACATTTTCGAGGGAAATAACAGGGCCGGGAGATGTGGCACCCTCCTGCGTGGGAAGCGTGAGAGCCGTTTCTTGAATTCGTTCGAATCACGACAGAAGAAATAACGATGGACGCGATACAGGATGCCATCGACCTGTGTCAGGGCTCGATGAAGACCTTACAACCTCATAACACAGTACCTCGCATTTAACGCACAAGAAATGTTATGTTCCCGTCCTCAAAGAAGAAGCGCTTGTGCAGAGTGAATGGACCCGGCTTGGCCGATTGCGGTGCACTGTATCCATCGATTCCACGGCCACGCCCGATGACTGGGCAGAGAAGTTCTCTCCGATGATCATGCTAGATAAACTGGAAGGAAGAGTGTCGATGGTGTCGAAGGAGGCTGCGGATGGAGACTGGGGCGTGGCTGTTGGGAAGGCCACCGGGGGATTCTGGTCTGCGCCAGGACTCGGACTAGGGATCACGTATGGGCTCATTCTTGCAAGTGTGATGTGTGGACCGGTGGAGGGGCTTGATTCGAGTTGCACGAATTATTCGTATGGTGGGACGAGGAAAGCGACTTGAGCGTCAATTTCTATCGATGAGTCCACGGAGGTTGGTTGGTTTCCTCGTGGGAATGCCACGGATGCAAGGCTACGGGCTGAGAAACACACTGACAACAGAAAAGCGCGTTTTGTCTGGTCACTAGTAGGGTCACAATAAACATCAAGGCCCGGGTTTGAGGGGATGGGGCCAAGGTTTTGACACGAGTGATCGTGCTGAAGCGTCCCGCGGCGCCCAGTTGCTCGTTCAGCGCAATCTACACACCAACACGGTGACAGGCTGACAGCATCAACGTTACCGGTACCGGTACACCAACACACTAGCAGCCTCACAGCCTTCTGTCCATCTGCTTACCACCCTAGTAAACATACAGTAACTACAACTCATGGTGCCATAGGAGGATATGACTACTCGAAACCCAACTTCCGCTGTTCTCACTAGTAATGGAATACCCACTTCGTCATTGACACGCTGATAGTGCGAGTCGAACCACAATCTACAGAATACATATACATCGGATGTATGGACGTACTTGGAGTAACACGAATCTCGCGGGTTGGGACACTTTGTACTTATCACTTTTTTTTACCTTTTTTCTTCTTCGAGCCTGAGTTCAAGGATGAGGGAAACCCCCAACCGTCGTGTTCAGCTTCTTCAATTTCAATATCGACCACACCCGGTGAAGGGGGTGGAACTGAGGGCGGGGTCCACGGCTCTCCGCGGGTCCACGCTTGAATACAATCACTGATTTCAGCACCATTGGCCGTGATAGTAGACGATCGAATGATCTGCCGAACGGACCCAACGAGCACGACGTCCTCGAAATCCATGAGACGAGCCTCGTCAAGGCTGGGTGGCTTTGGGTTCTTGCACAATTCCACGAGAGCCGGGAGTCTCCATTCCTCGACTGAACATTTACGCGCTAAGAGGAGTTGCTTCAAGGGACTGGGGGGTTTCATGCAACGGACAGCCAAGTCGCGAATGCTGGTGAAACCCCAGCGAGTAGAAAGGTCTAGGATAGAGGACCATTCTTCGAAAGTGCGTTCCTCCACCGTATTGAAGTTTCTACCCGAAAATGATAAAAGACTGAACACACGCGCGCTGCAAACATACATACAGAGGATATAAAACGGAGAGGAAAGCATCGAAGTCCACGGACTTCACGCCCTCTAGAGGAATAATAGGCGTTGACGAGGACGCTTGCTGCGTGGAAAGCCCTGATAGGCGATCCCTGAATTCTTTCGAATCGCGGCAGAAGAAATACCCATGAACGCGATAGAGAACACCGTCGACCTATGTAGATCGGTTCAAAATCAGTACCCATCAGCCATCAGAACGCACGAAACGCACGAGAAATGTGACATTTCCTTCATCGAAGAAGAAGCGATCGTGCTGCACAGGTGGAGGACCAACCACCTTTGACCGTGGTGTATTCGTATTCGTAGATTCGTCGGATGATTGTGACAACCGCGCAGGGTCATCGTCCTTGGGCATCACCTTGGTTTGCGGAGAACCGAGACTATCGAAGGAGATGATAGTCAGTGCAGTCCAAAAAGTTGGTGTCAGAGCAGGGGTTGTCGAGAGACTTCGTTCCAGTACATGATCGGGAACTATGTATGGGCTCATTCTGGTGGGTGTAAGGAGAGGGTTCAGACCATATATACACGTGGTGAGATCGCATATCAAGAGCGGCGCTTCCGGGAGTACGTAAGGTCCATTCAGTTTTGTGTTTCTATTCTGTTGTCAGTGGCTTGCTGTCCGCGATGCGATCGACAAGCCAATGCAGGCGTGAACACTCGGCTGTCGGGCTAATGACGAAAACCTGTCATTCAGAGGCATATTTGGGGACATTGTGGTTTCTGGGAAGGACAGTAGTGGTGGCCACACGAGAAGACAGAAATGCATTCGAATTACGGCAGAACAAATTAGTGATGAACACGATAGAGAATGTAGTCGACCTAGTGCCACCGCTCTGTGAAATCAATAAAAATGCAGTAACCGGACCCATGAACGAACAAGGGATGTGATGTTTCAATCCTCAAGTAAGTTCAATGCTGCAGAAAGCTTTCCCTGGTCATTACGCACGCTAAAAAACCTGGATGGATTGGTGTCAATAGTGTCGATGGAGATGATGGCGAATGGAGACTCGGATGTGGTCGTTGGGATGGCGAGCGGATGCGGATATATTTCAGGACTGGGGGTTATGCAAGTGAAGGCCGTTCGTGGACCCCCGTGGGAAATGACACGTGCTAAAAAAAAGCAAAGAGGTACCCGACTAGTGGTGACAAACTAAAACGCAATCAAAGCACAGAGGTTCCACAGCACGGGGTCGCGACTTGATCTTTCCACTTGCAGAATCGCGTTTCAGACTTGCTCGTACACCTCTGCCTCTGCAAGCACCTCTGGCAGTCCTCCTCTATCAACATGGTCAGCCGCCCTAACTTTCTTCCCTCTCTTCTTGCATCTCTTCTTACGGACAGACGCAACCGGGGAGGTAGTGTCGGATTCGATGTTATTTTCTTGGAAAGATATTTGCGATACTACCGGCGTGAGTCCGGTACTCTGTTGCTCAGGAAGGGAATCCGATGGAGGAGGTTGAGATTGAGGTTCCGTTGGGCAAGTGGCTGATGGTTCCAAGACCGGGTTGAATGACACTACCCGCGTGAGTCCGGTGCTCTGTTGCTCAGGAAGGGAATCCGATGGAGGTTGAGATTGAGATTCCGTTGGGCAAGTGGCTGGTGGTTTCAAGACCGGGTTGAATGGTACTACCAGCGTGAGTCCGGTGCTCTGTTGCTCAGGAAGGGAATCCGATGGAGGAGTTTGAGATTGAGATTCCGTTGGGCAAGTGGCTGGTGGTTCCAAGACCGGGTTGAATGGCCCTCCGCTCGTCCATGCCTGGATACGATCTCTGATCGCCGTACCCCCAACTATCCGGGTAGGTGATCGAACACTCTGCCGGACAAACCCAACGAGCACGACGTCCTCGAGATCCATGAGACGAGCCTCATCGGGACTGAGTGGTTGTGGCCTCTCACACAATTCTAAGAGACTCGGGAGTACCCATTGTTCAATAGAATATTTGCGCGCCAAAATGAGTCGGTGTAAGGGACATGGGGGCTCCACGCAACGAATGGCCAAGTCGCGAATGCTTGTGAAACCCCATCGAGTGGAAAGGTCCAGGATAGAGGACCACTCTTCGAAAGAGTGCTCCTCCAGGGCATTGAAGTTTCTATGACAAAGGTTAACCACATGCACGAAGTCGATTTTTCAGATACGCGTACAGAGGATATAAGACAGACAGAAAGGCATCGAAGTCCACAGATTTCACGTCCTCCAGAGGAATGATGGCGGGAGACGAGGTGGCAAGTCGCGAAAGGCGACGTCTGAATTCACTCGAATCGCGGTAAAAGAAATACCGATGTACACGATGGAGAACGCCTTCGACCTACGAGAAACGGCCCTCCAAATCAGTGGAGAGTAATACCATGACGCGCGAGACTGACGCACAATAAATGTAATGTCTCCGTCGTCAAAAAAGAAGCGACTGTGGTGTACATGTGGAGGATCAACCAACTTGAAATCCGGTCCACTCGTGTTCACACGTTCGTCGGATGATGTCGGTGACCGCATAGAGACATCGTCGGGGAATCCTGTGGTTTGACCGGAGCCGAGAGCATCGAAGGAGACGATGGACAATGTAGCCCCAAACCTCGGAATCAGAGTAGAGGGAGTCTGTTGAATTCGTCTCAGCGCATGATCGGGAACTACGTATGGGCTCATTCGGCGGTCATTCGGTGAGGCGAAGGAAAGGTCCAGGACTGGTTCAGGATGTCAAGAGTGGGCGCCTTTTCTTGGGGTACGTAAATTCCATGTTTGTTTTCTGTTGGTTTGCGAATATTGTTGCGATTGACGAGCTGAGGCAAACGAACGAATTCTCGGTTCCTAGCGTACAGCGTACATTCCATGGGTGGTCTTTGTGGAAAGCGTGAAAAGCTGAAAAGAAAGTAAAACTGTAAAACGTGTCAGCGACCTCGATGAGGCTCGATCCGCGCGCGGGTAAGAAACGAATGACCAAAAGTCCGGCCATCTACAGAATATAAGACTATACTCTAGAGAGAGTCCTATACTAAACTAGGAAATATTAATGCACGTACTAGTACGTGTCGAGCGGGCGTGCTAGTCCATGTCCATATCGTCGTATGTACGGTCCTCTCTCTTGACACTGGGCAAGTTACGGACGTCCGAGATCTGTTTCGCCCGCTCCAATTTCAACAGTCTTAGCTCAAACGTCGCCGTAGAAGGGTACAGAAAGTGTAGTAAGACTACAAGTGATATCGAAAAGGTTTGTACAATTCTCTCAGACATAGCTATGCAACTATCTCTGCCCTTGCCACTCTCCTCAGTCAGACACAAAACAAGTACATACGTGTCGGGGTTCCGTTGTGTCACTTCATCGACAATCCAACATAGCGAAGAATACGAAGGTTTTGGAAGAATCGATAGAGTGGTGTCGAGACCAGACGTCATCATGGCACACTGAAGGCAGGACGAATGTCTGAGAATCATAATGATTGGCATATGTACATGTAGCCTACAGAATACAGATAAGCATAAGTGCATAGATGGAGTAAAGACACTCGATCCAATGTGATTTATTCCAGTGACCGAATTTCCCTTCCTTGTCGTTGGCATGTCGTTGGTACGTGTCATATTGTGTCTCCCACATTTCGGCTTGTTTCAGGCCTTCTGCTTCTTAAAACGGCTGAATGACCAGCCACGCGAATGTCGACTGTGGTTTCCCGAGGACGACGTAGATGAATCAGCAAGATCAGGTTGAGGTGGTAGTCGTTCCAAACAGTGGGCATGCTTAAATTTGTCCGCTGCGCGCTCGAGGGGAATGAGACCCGTTGGAAACAGTGTGGCGACAGGGACTTGCTGTTGGGCGGAATGAGTCAACATATCATTGAGTGAAGCTTAGGCAATGATTGTTAAATACCTCGGTTGCGTTTGGTCTGGGAATTTGAGGAAGAGGAGGGACGAGGGGCATGGCCCCCTTCGTGCGCACCTTCCGTTCTGCGAGTGCATTAGCGTCCCGGTACGTTTCGCGAAGGTTGGCGTGCGTGGTGGCCCTTTGGATTGGCCTCGTAGATAGCGGCCCAGGTTGGACGTCGATGCGAGGCGCTCGTTGAGGACGTTGAGGGGTGACAGATGGTTCTTGGTGCTTTTTCGAACGATTGATTTGAAGTGGCCGAGTACCTGTGTTCGAAGGGATCGTTGGTTTTGTCGCGATGGGAGGCACAGGGAGGGGAGAATGTTCGCGATTGGAGGAGAGCTGGCGTGGACGAGGGAGTGGCTGGGATACTTCGGGGTTCGGTGGCTTGGTCATTGCCAACAAGGAATTGAGATGAGTAAGTGTAGAGGACTGTGCCATGGGAGGGTTGTCTTCGGAGGTTTGATGAAGCTCTGGGCCATCCTCGTGTCCTGTAATGTCGAATTGATAGTCCGAAAGGCTCTCAGAGATTCCATCGTCGTATTCAGTTGCTTGTGCTCTGGGAGTGAAGTCATCGATGGGTGCAGCGGACACACGCTTGGTAACTTGGCCATGTGCCACTCCGAATTCCCCGCGACCACCGAACAAGGGAGACATATATATCTCCACTTCACCGCAGTCCGCTCGAATGCGTAGGTCTTCTCTACTCAAGTCAAAAGGCAGAGTTGAGCTGCACATGCTTACTGACCGCGGAATCGATGAACAGCTGGATCGACGGTGGAGGGTGTGGAAGGTGCCACTGGGCACCTTGTCGAGCGAGGCAAAAAGGGAGCCCGGGACGGCGAGTGGCATGGTGGATGGTACCGGAAAACGGATGACAAGGGCACTTTGGCTCGGGGTCGGCGAATAAAAGAGGGTTAGGAGATATATAGGCTCACAAACCACAATCAACGAGCATAGTGCCTCGAAGCGTCCGGCACTCGTGTGGCGCCCTCGCGCAGCACGCAAGAGCGACCACGCGCAACTGTGGAAGCGAGACTCCGGGAAGAAGCGAAGCTCGCTAAATGTCTATTTCTTTGATCAAAGGCAATCAAAAAGCGTGCGGCATGCGGTAATCACCCACAACCGCAAGACATCAAGGCAGGTCACATAGATATTCTAGGCCCTCCGCAGACGAAACTCCATTCTGCCGAGTGTGAGGTTGCTTTTTCCTTCCGCCATTCTTGCGGTCTCTTCCAACGCGCCCCAGCTCTGGCCGTCAAATTCCTTAGCTTGTATTTGAGAGAGACGAGTCTGCCGAGCCGGGTTATATTTTTGCTGTTGCGGATCCCAGGATGCTATTGCACCATATCGAGCGCTCTCTTGATATCTCTGGAATCCGAAATGGAGAAACGAGATATTCCGCATCAACTTGTGCGCAAGACCTCGAGACTGAGCTGACGTAATCAGCAACGAAAGGGTCCTGTCCACTGTGAAAATCAGCTTTGATTGCTGGCTAGAGTGCCCACTTGACGCTCACTATTCAGCTCCCAATGACAACGCCACCCTTCAAGCTGTTCCCTCTTTGAGGCTCCAAGGGATGGACTTTGGAGTCTGCGAATAACCACCGCCGCTTCCCGAAATGTTGGCTTCCACAGGGTTCGGATGTTGCGTGTCGCCACTCTGTGATGCAGGACCGACGCAGAAGAAGCACGTAGGAAAAGGCGATATAAGCCTGTGAAAGAGGGAGGCAACTTGTATGCTGGAATCGCTGTGGTCATTGAGAAATTCCTGGTCGGTGACGGTGGCAAGGAATCCCGGACCGCTGAGGACAACATGCCCAGTGACCAAGGCGCCAGGGGACATTGACCGCCGACGATGTGCGCTCAGGGTCTATACGTCTTCAACACATACCCTCGTCAAGGAATTCAGTGCAAGTGACGTTGTCGTCGTTTTTTTAACTAGGCAAGATTGTACAAATGACTAGCCTTATATCATGTCTACTAATCCTGGGAACTCTGCTACCTGGCGTGGTCGATTCATTCATTTGAACCCCCCACTGGCACCGTGATGTCCTTGTCATTGTCAGCTACATACGATGTGTCATTTCATGTTGGGACGCACTGAAGAAAGTGTGGTCCGCTTGGCTTTGCAACGACGAACGATCGTCACGCGACGTGCCATCAGGATCACTGCGTCTTCGCTGTCGCAAACGCCATTCTCTTGACTACCGCTCACGACCGGAGCCCGCTCATTATCTCCCATCATGTCTGTGCACTGTTCCCGAGGCGTCTGCATGCTGTGTCAGCTCGGACTGTGGTACTACGCTTTGTTTACCCACCTTTTCTGGCATGTGGTCGATCGTCGTGTGGCGTTGATCTTCCGGCTGTTCATGATTATCTTCTCGTCTTATATCAGAACGGAACGGCTCTTCTTTCGTGGCATTCTGACTTCTTTGTATGGCCTTTTTCGGGGCGGTATTGGATTTCACAATACAATGCGACCACAGGGCGCGATGTGTCTGTGGCCGGTATTGTCGGCGCTGTGTTGCACTGCTCACCACAACAGCACAACTCGAAGCCTGTATACCCCCATAAAGTCACCAGTTTATAATGCTCAGTCGTGTCCCATCGTCAACCGAACCGCCCATCACTGCGTATAGCACCCATCACAATGCACCCTCTGGACGCACAACGCTACGATCTTTCTCAGCGTCTTTCGGTGAGTTTGTGATCGTTCTTACCTTGCATCCAACGACTAATCGGCTCTAAGCCCGCTCGCGGAGAGGACGACGTCCCTGATGCTGGCAGTGCCCGCAGCGGAGACCCACCAGTGGCCCAGGACGTGTCTTCGATCGAAACCCCACGCTCCCCTCTTCTCCGCGCAGCCCGTACGGCTCTTAGGCTCCTCCCTCTCCACTCCCACTCTCACAAATGCGACGCCTTGTCCGTCCCGTTACCCCTTTCCCCACTTCTTTCTACTAAATCACCGTCGTGTAACGATTTCACGGAAGACACCCTTATTCCTGACGGGCTCAACCAGCACTCGATAACACTCCCCGTTCCGTCTGAGGATGCACGTCAGATCCCCGAGAAACTCTTTCCGCCCCTCGTGGCACCGTCGCCCAAAGTCGCTCACCCTTTCGTACCGCCGTCTCGACCACTTTTCCATCAAGGCGATGATTCGGAGAGCAGTGTTTCGCGCCCCCGTAGCATATCGCCGATGTCTCCGCCTCTCAGCCCGTCCAGGCCTATGAGCCCTCGCTTTTGGAGAAGCGCTTGCCCAACTCCCCTAGGATGGCACAAGCGTCCCTCGAGTCCACCTTACCACCGCTCCGATGGCTTGGCTTCCGACCGTTGGGGTCCGATGTCCTGTCCCACGAGCCCCCTTCTCCGGTCATCGAACCCTCCTCCCCCCCCTCCTAGTCCATCTGCATATCAGACGTCTCCGACTGTCAGTCGTAAACTTCGCGCCCTGAGTTCCACGTCAAGTGGGATATCACTTCGCCCTTCGTGTCCTATGAATCCCACATCGTGGCCAACTTCCCCGGTGTTGCAGGCCCTCTCCTTTGACAACTGGTTGCCAGCAAGGGACCCCACTGCGAGAATTGACGTTATGGAGATTGCGGTCACGAAACATATCTGTGTTTGTATCGAGGGAGCCGAGTGAGGCTGCGGCGCAGAGACTGATGGGTGTACAAATTTATGTATTACTGTATATTTGTCAATCAAAACTTTTCTCCATCACGGTGGTGACGTGGTGGGTGTGCGAAAAGACTTCCCGGCGTAACCCGGTTGTGCCATCACGGCCAGCTCAGCTCGCACGCAACGTGGTCCATTGGTATACACCCCGTCCTCGTACACATGCACACCTAGGCATCCCGCGATAATCACAACCATCGTTGTCATTGTCTGCTCTGCCCTGACTGTGTCCTTTCTCGGTGGCGGCTGTTCGGCTGCATGACCCAACCTTGTGAGCACCACACACTCTACCTCCTTTCCTTTTGGGGCTCACTGGGTCACCCTCTTTCCCTTTCTCCGTCATCCTGCAGCGGCCCACCTCATCTGATGCCAGACGATTCTATCTCTCTTGACGATGCAGATTGGGAGGTCATTGGTTCGGTGGCATACACCGCTCAGCCTAGCCCCTTGGCCCTTGTCTTGGCTCGACCGCGAATCCCACCAGCCCAAGCCACGACGTCGTTCAGAAGTTGCGGCCTGGAAGTCTCATTATTGGCACGAATTCCTGCTTCTCGTCAGCAAGAACGTACAAGGGGCCAGGGTCTGTTGCGGGAGTTGTCAAGAATGGCGTTACATGGGCGGCGGAGGGAAGCTCGTTTGCGATGCGATGAAGGGTGTCGGAGTTCAGGGAGACTTGGACCTGAACCTGGATTTAGTCGGGGTGAAGATGGTACTGGCCATGGTGGACGAACTCGAACGCGCGGTCGGGATCACCACGACAGATCATGACGCTGCGGGGGAGATTGCGATTCTCGCACGACGCGTCTCTCTCTTACTTGGTGACGGGCTCCCCGTCGTAAACCCGGAGAGCTTTTGGGACAAGTACACCGCTACGGTCCTGGATGGCAGCAGAATCGCCCCGCGCGGTGCAGCGATCTTCCGCCCAGACTTCGACGCGGATCCACCACGCGCAGATAGCATCACTTCGATACTCGACCTCGACCTCGACCCCCCGCGAAGGAAATCACCTCACTTTTCGCGCGAAGTCATCGACCTTACGGACTCGGAACAATCAGTGGCATCGGAGGCGCCGCCTGCCACCCCGAAACCGATTCGGACATTTACCACCGGTGGGGTTGATGGGACAATGTCCGGTACGTTTTCGGGTTCATGTGGTCCCCCTAATTCCGACCTGCACACCTCCCTCCTCATTTCCCTCGCAGGAGATCCCCTCAAGTTCCACCTTCCTCGAGTCCCATCCTCTCCGTCAATCTCGTACTCGTACTCATCGTGTTCTCCCCTCACCTCTGACGGGTTGAGCTCAGAGTCGTTGCACACGCGATGTAGCTCCCTGCCGCCTGGCGGTGACCTCCACAGGGGTTACGACGTCGAAGTTGTGTCGGAATCCATGCCATCTGAGGATGCTGAGATCCCGCTTTTCCTGGTGACGTCTTCCGACCGCCCGGTGAGGCAGCACTCACGTACCAGAGAGATCATCGATCGATTGCGCTCTGCTGCTGTCCCGCGTGGGCGCACGAAGACATCGACCACACGCGGGAATGGCAACCCGAGCACGACCACCAAGAGCCGACGAGCTGGACTCAACAACGCGACGGTCAAGCAACTCTTCCAGAAAGGCAGCGATGGCTGGATTCGTCTCGCGGACGATGCCGCCGGCGCCAAGGATGCTGATGGATCACGTAATCACCCAGAAGAGTCGGAGCCATCCGAGTGCGAAGAACCCATCGTCGTCGCCTCAAAGTCGATCCGCGACTCGAGGAAAAAACAGACTCAGAGCAAGCACGTTCGACGAGCTTCCGGCTGGGTCGACGGACCGCCCTCCACTGCGGCTGCCGCAGCTACACATACCACACCCCCGCGCGGTGCGCACGGCCATCGACTGGCCCAGAGCGCACAGTGCGCCGCGCCAGCCTCGGTCGGCACATTCACGTTCCCCCCGCCGCCGTACTACGGGTTCCAGGGTCACCCCGTCCCACAGTACGCGCCGATGGTGTCATTCGGACCGCCGCCGTACCGTGGGTACCCTCCCCGAGGAGGATATCCCCATACGTCGCCCCCGTTCACAGGCACTCTCCCACATCAACATCAGCATCAGCACGCATATCCGCATTTCTACACGTATCAATCCCACCGTGCCACATACGCGAACGCGCCGGCCATCACAGGCTCGACGGGCATCCGCCACGCGCACTGGTAAAAAGTCTGCAAAGTGTTTCTCGAAGCCAATTTTTTTTGTCTGTCTGTCTGCTCACGTCATGTCCCAAATCGCTCATCTTCCACTATTGCTCGCACGGACTTTCACGCCTCTCCTTACTCATTATTGTGTACTTCTATGTTCGGTACCTTTGTTCCTGCCGCATGTTTTTCCATCGCCAAGTTCCTGTTCCACTTCGTTGCCTCCTTTCGCCTTTCTTGTGAAGTTCTTGTTCTCCGACATGTGAATTTTTTTGGTTAGCTTATGTCTGTCTGTTTGCAATCGGCTCGTGCGTAAATAAGCGCGATCTTGCGTTTGCTGTATCGATACCCATGTCTGCTCTGGTAAAGCCACTCTCATCTACTGTCGGGACGCAACCGTCGGGTCGGCGGTCCGAATGCACTGCGGGTATGCGGATGCACGGTGGCCCGGGCGGAAGAGATTGCGCACGCGCGCGGAATGTAGCGCTCCGTGAGCAAATGCGATTAGGCCCACTATAGAAGAGGGCAGAACATATGTAGTAGCACATATATAAGGAGAACGCAGTTGGACATCAGTTCATCTTCCTCCTTTATAACACCTACCCCGGGCCTGCCTCTCCCTCTGATTTCACCTGCCTCCTTAAAGGCCCTCTCGAAGATGTCCTCCTTATGTGGTCAAGAGCGGCCCCAGTGGTTAATAGATATTGCCCACTCCAAGTATGGGATGTGGGGTCTGGACAGATGAGGAGTTCACACTGACCCTCTCACCGCATCAGTCTATCTCTATGACATCCGACCACCTCTTGCGTTCTATTAATCAAGCACATGATAGAGATGCCACATATTTCATCATAGATAGATAGACCAGGGGAGGAGGAGACCTTATATCAACTCCTCCCCCTCCTGGTCTATTTATCTATGGATGAAATATGTGGCATCACCCTCTATCATGTGCTTGATATTTATTTCAACACATATGAACTTGGTCTGCGACCTATGGCCCCGGTACGACCTTCGAATAGAAGGGGACTCTGACGATGAAGGCACCGATAGCGAATATGAATGGCCATCGGCTGCTCTGGACCGCGGGACGAGCCATGGAGGCGGAAACCAAGCAGCACGAAGAGTGCCAGAGACTCGTTGGAGAGTGGGTCACTGCACTGCTGAAAGAGCACATCGTCTGTAACTCCGAAGCATTTTTTGGTCTTAACGACTGTGTTTCAAAATGCTCCCCTGCTCCATGCTGATATCGGGGGTGCGTCAGTAGTAATGAAATACAATAATCTCGTCCAGTCTCATTCCCATCCGTTCCACAGACTTGGTTAAAGACTTGTCAGAATCCGCGTCAGACTCTGAAAAACTGATGCAGACAAGTTTTGCATTTCACAGAAGTTAGAATTGCGGGATGGATACGGATATTGCGGTGACGACTGATGAGAAGGGATGGAACCGGACAACCCGCGACATGCGGGTTCTCCGAACAGAAATGCAATATCGATACACACTGTAGGTGTAAGTACAACTGTAGTACAGCGCGGATACTCATAAAAATAGGGAGCGTCCCACGATAAGAGGAGCGCCAACTGGGAAGATGGTGGTGATCGGACGAGGCGATCAAACAACCACGGCACGGGGATAATATTCGGCGGGCCAAACAGGGAGGACCGGGCGCTTCGGCAGCCGTCCAGACGGCCGGAATTGGGACGGACTGGGGCTGGGAGAGGGCAACGATGGAGTAGGGGGCGGAGCTCTCGTGCCGACGGGGGAGCTCGTCTGCACGTGGAGCACGGGCCGTTGCTGGCGTAGGGAAGGGGGCGTGCGCGACACGACGGGTGAGGCAGGCGGAGAGATGAGCAGGGTCGGTGACATCTCTGTAGGCGCGACTTTTGCCGCAGGGTGTGCATCGCGCTGCCGGAAGCTGTTGAAGAGGTTCTTGAAGTCCGTGTTGGGCGTCGAGGGAGTAGGAGGGAGGCGACCGCGGATCCGGAGGCCCGAGGAAGACTGGGCGGAGGTTGTATGTCGAGGGTCAGTGATGTTATAGGAGGAAGGGGAAGGGAGGGGGAGCTCACAGTCGGGCTTATGGGTGACGTCGTGATGCCCACAACACGTCGGCGGTGTAGGACCAAAGGCTTGATGCGCAGGCGTCCGGGACGCGCCCGCCTTATTGCCGAGAGGGGTTCGCAGGGCACGAATACGCCTGATGTGGAGCCCTCGCCGTTCGCAGAGAGGACATAACCATCTTCTTCGCTGATGTCGAGATCTTTGATTTCGGATGTGAGGAGATCCCAGTGCTGGGGAACGGGGCTGCAATCGACCCACACGGCGGCAGGGCGAATGTACGGTCGACGCGTGGAGTCAAATAAATGGTCCTGCATGGGGGAACCGTTGAACACATTACCGCGAGAGTCAGGTGAGCGATAGGAGGGACGTACCGAATCGGCATTGACAGACATGGCTTGCTGAGTGCGCTTCCTGGGAGAGGGCGTCCGAGAGATGTGAAGCATGGGAAGTACGGGAAATTGTGCAGCCTTTTCGCCGTCGTGGTCATGATTTTAACAGATTGGCCGAACGGGTTGGCCGCGAGGTGATAACAAAAGGTGTGGCAGAAGCGTGTGGCTGCCTAAAACAGAGAAAAGACCGCGTGTTTCGTGCGTGGATCATCTATGCTACAGCCACATGCCCATACCTTGGGCTTTTCGACCTTCCCATCTACATCTGACCGAGTTGGCCTCTTTCTGCGTCAAGGGTTTATTCCAGTGATTAATTACAATAACCGACTCGAGGTGCGCCGGAGCGCGATCACGTGACCTTGTAGACGACCTCGACGCGTGGGCCGACGGGTCTGCCGAACCCAATGTGCAATGAGTACGCCAAGATCACGAGCTACGTCTACGCTCCACCGAGTCACCGCATTCTGTTCCGAGGTTCTCTATCTGTTCCAGACTCGTGGCTTCTTCTCGAGGGCTTGTCCTTCATACTCCCTATCAACCATGCACGCAGTCCCAGTGACAAGTTGCTCCAGAATCCGTTGGCCATCGCTCTCGAAAGCATGCGCCGACGAACACTGGCCACTGGCATCGTCAGGGACCAGCAGAGTCAATTCCGTCCACTTGGAGAAGATGACCGAGGTGGACGTGTGAGTCGACCCCTTAATTGAGTGCAGGAGTGAGGTCTCTGACATGTCGGCAGAGATGTTCATCGATGTTCATCCCTCCGCATTTATCAACCGTCTCTACTTTGAGCACCAGCTCCAACTGAATCAACTCTACTCATGGCCACACGTATACTGGTATCCGCGTGACGCTCGGCGACCTTGATGCTCACTTTTTGTTTCCCTAAGCACCTTACTAGTACTCCTGCAAACGGTTTCGCCCCGCAGGAAGCCAAGACGCGTCAGACATCCTCATATATGGTCAACTCTTGAAAGCGGAACAATTCGATCCTCCTCCACATCTCTGGGTCGCTCCGCTGCTGTCCCGCGTGGGCGCACGAAGACATCGACCACACGCGAGAATGGCAACCCGAGCACGACCGCCAAAAGCCGACGAGCTGGACTCAACAAGGCAACGGTCAAGCGACTCTTCTAGAAGCGATGGGGTGGATCCTTCTCGCGGATATCGGCGCGAAAGATGCCGATGGATCGCGTAATCACTACTGGAGTGCATGGTCGTCACCCCGCCTGCGTCGAAATCGACCCGCGACTCGAGGAAAAAACAGACTCAGAGCAAGCACGTTCGACGAGCTTCCGGCTGGGTCGACGGGCCACCCTCCATTGCGGCCCCCGCAGCCGCACATGCCACACCCGCGCAGTGCGCACGGCCATCGACTGGCCCAGAGTGTACAGTGCGCCGCGCCGGCCTCGGTCGGTCGGCACATTTACGCTCCCCCTACTACGGGTTCCCGGGACCCCGTATGGGCCGGTGATGTCATTATGACCGCCGCCGTACCGTATCCCCGTGGAGGATATCCTCATGCGTCGCCCCTGTCCAGGCGCTCTCCCACGTCAGCATCAGCATCAACACCTGCACGCATATCCGCATTTCTACACGTATCAATCCCACCGTTCCACATACGCGAACGCGCATGGGTAGTTTGTGGGACTCTACCCATACAGTTAGGAGGGCAATCACACACTAGGACCCCCAAAAGTGGTTCTGCGGTATTCGAACCCGCAGCCTGTTTGCAACTGGCTCATGCGTAAATAGCTAAATAAAAGTGCGACCTTGCGTTTGCCGTGTCGATACCCATGTCTGCTGAAAAACCCACTTCAGGCTTCGTCTACTTCCTACAAAATGTACAGCAACGTACATTCCCGAGAGCCTCCCCACCTTGAGCTCCGTATTCTCACCAGCTGCATCGGCTCATACCCTCAGCCGCCAAAGGGGATCATGAGCGACACAGATGCGCGTTCAACAATGACAACGGGTCCTCCCAATCCTGTCTCTCCCTTCGATTTCACTTGCCTCCTTAGAGGCCCTCTCGAAGATTTCCTCCTTTATAGTGGTCAAGAGCGGTCCCGGTGGTTAATGGACATTGCCCACGACCTCTGTGACCCCGCTCAAAAGCGTGGCACTCTCCGAGTGTGGGATGTGGGGTCTGGACAGATGTGGAGGAGCGTCAATCACACTGATCCTCTCACCGCGTCAGTCTATCTCTATGACATCCGGGCTGTGGTTGCCCTGTCCAAGATCAGTCAACGCGCGGGCAAATCTAAAACCAAAAACACCACCGGCCATCCTTCCACGATGGCGAATCGTGTCAAGGAACGAGATGGATACGAATGCTGGGTGACAAGGATGCCCAATACTGGTGTGAACAGTCATGTCTTGCCCAAGCGGATGGGGGACCATCTCTTGCGGGTTATTTACGGTGTCTTCGTATCAACTCCTCCCCCCGGACTATCTATCGATGATGAAATTTGTGGCATCACCCTCTTTCATGTGCTTGATTCATATTTCGACACGTATGAACTTGGTCTGCGACCCGTGGCCCCGGTGCGAAGCTTGTCACTCGTCTTTTTTAATTAATCATTGGTTCATGAACTTAGGGTGAATACATATGTCATTCCTTTCTTCCGCCTAGCTGGCCACGACACTTGCGACGCACAATATATGGAACTTCCATGGGTCAAGACTTCCTCGCAGCCGCGCCCTCTTTACATGGATACAGGACTGGTCCCCCTCAGCCTCAACATGCCCACAACCCCCCACCTGGCCTAATTCGATGGCACTATTTACAGTGCGTTATCCGAAAATTTGCGCATTCCGACTACGAAAACTTGCCAAATATCTATCATTGTGAGTTGCCCCTTCGGATGGAAGGTGACTCTGACGATGAAGGCACCGACGGCGAATATGAATGGCCATCGGCTGCTTTGGACCGCGGGCGAGCCATGGAGGCGGAAACCAAGCAACACGAAGTGCGCCAGAGACTCGTTGGAGAGTGGGTCACTGCACTGCAGTTGTAGCATATTGTCTGTAACTCCGAACCTTATCAATTCTTCATTTTTTTTTGTCTTAACACGATTGCGCTCCAAAAGACTCCCCTGGCCATGATGTTACTGGGGGTGCATAGTGCTGCAATACGATAGTCTCGTCCAGTCTCATTCCCATCCGTTCCACAAACTTGGTTGAAGATTATCAGAATCCGCGTCAGACTCTGAAAAACTGATGTAGACAAGTTTGTATTTCACTGAGTTGGAATGCGACGACCTGGGATCACGCGGATATCTGATCCGCTTGGTGATGACATGATGACAACCGATGAGAAGGGGGACAACCTGGGTTCTCCGAACAGAAATGCGATATCAATACACACGTAGGTTTAAGTACAACTGTAAGCGGATACTCATAAAATTAGGGAAATCTACGATGCACAGCGTCCCACGATAAGACGAGCGCCAAGTGGGAAGATGGTGGTGATCGGACGAGGCGATCAAACAACCAAGGCACGGGGATAATATTCGGCGGGCCAACAGGGAGGATCGAGCGCTTCGGCAGCCGTCCAGACGGTCGGAATTGAGACGGACTGGGCTGGGAGAGGGCAACGATGGAGTAGGGCGGAGCGCTCGTGCCGACGGGAGAGCTCGTCTGCACGTGGAGCTCGGGCCGTTGCTGGCGTACGAAAGGGGGCGTGCGCGACACGGCGGGTGAAGCAGGCGGAGAGATGAGCAGGGTCGGTGACACCTCGGCGGGCGCGAATTTTGCCGCAGGGTTGCATCGCGCTGCCGGAGGCTGTTGAAGAGGTCCTTGAAGTCCGTGTTGGGCGTCGAGGGAGTAGTAGGAGGGAGGCGACCGCGGATCCGGAGGCTCGAGGAAGACTGGAGGAGGTTGTACGTCGAGGGTTAGTGATGTTATAGGAGGAGGGGGGAAGGAGGGGGAGCTCACAGTCGGGCTTATGGGTGACGTCGTGATGCCCACAACACGTCGGCGGTGTAGGACCAAGGGCTTGATGCGTAGGCGTCCGGACGCGCCCGCCTTATTGACGAGAGGGGCTCACAGGGCACGAATACGCCTGATGCGGAGCCCTCGCCGTTCGCAGAGAGGACATAACCATCTTCTTCGCTGATGTCGAGATCTTTGATTTCGGATGTGAGGAGATCCCAGTGCTGGGGAACGGGGCTGCAATCGACCCACACGGCGGCAGGGCGAATGTACGGTCGACGGGTGGAGTCAAATAAATGGTCCTGCATGGGGGAGCGGACCACCGTTGAACACGTTGCCGCGAGAGTGAGGTCAGCGATAGGAGGGACGTACCGAATCGGCATTGACAGACATGGCTTGCTGAGTGCGCTTCCTGGGAGAGGGCGTCCGAGAGATGCGAAGCATGGGAAGTACGGGAAATTGTGCAGCCGTTTCGCCGTCGTGGTCATCCGGTCATGATTTTAACAGATTGGTCGAACGGGTTGGCCGCGAGGTTGATAACAAAGGTGTGGCGGAGGCGTGTGGCTGCCTAAAACAGAGACCGCGTGTTTCGTGCGTGGATCCCCTATGTACAGCCACATGCCTTGGGCTTTTCGATATGCACCTTCCCATCTACATCTGACCGAGTTGGCCTCTTTCTGCGTAATCTTCAAGGGTTTATTCCAGTGATTAATTACAATTACCGACTCGAAAGGTGCGCCGGGTCGCGATCACGTGACCTTGTAAACGACCTCGACGCGTGGGTCGACGGGTCTGCTGAACTCGATGCCACAAGCCTCGCAGGCCAATGAGCACGCCAAGATCACGAGCTACGTGTACACTCCACCGAGTCACCGCCTTCTGTTCAGAGGTTCTCTATCCGTTCCAGACTCACGGCTTCTTCTCGAGGGCTTGTCCTTCACGCTCCCCATTGACAATGCGCGCAGTCCCAGCGTCAAGTTGCTCCAGAATCCGCTGGCCCTCGCTCTCGAAAGCATGCGCGGACGAACACTGGCGTTGTCTGGGATCAGCAGAGTCAATTCTGTCCACTTGGACAAGATGGCCGAGGTGGACGTGTGAGTCGACCCCTCGGATGAATGGATGAAGGGGTGAAGTCTCTGATACATGTTGGCAGAGATGTTCACCCCTCCGCATTTATCAGCCGTCTCTACTTTGAGAACCAGCTCTGCTCGGCCCCAATCACCTCTCCTCATGGCCACACGGATGTTGGTATCCGCGTCACGCTCGGCGACCTTGGTGCGCACGTGTTGTTTCATTTGGCACCTTACTCCTGCGAACGGTTTTGCCTCGCAGAAAGCCAAGATGCGTCAGACATCCTCATATATGGTCAACTTCTCAAAACGGAACAATTTGATCCGTCCTCCTCCACATCTCTGGATACAACCCCCGGGCCCGTACTACAGCTCCGTGCCGCACGCATCTTCACCGTGCCTCCATCACAACAGCCGCGACCCCCTCGGCCTGATGACCCCGTTCCTCGTTTCCCGCCCACACTCGTGTGCACCAAGAAGCGCCGTGCCGAGGAATCGCCCTCTACCCGGCTCAAGCGCCGGAAAGAGGAGGCGGTACTCCAGAAAGCACGCGACGTCATGACGCGCATGCCTTCGGCGGATGTGATAGGCAGCGCCAATCGGCCCAAAGTATTTTCGCGAGCGAAAACGGTGCAAGAAGACGTATTCAAGGTTCCACCACCGCCTGATTTGAAGGGGAAAGACAAGGCACTAGACATTTCCAAGGAGCTCGAGAAGGCCAACAAAGCGGTGAGTCGCGCACGTTCCCTTCCCTTTTCCGAGTCATCCAGACCTGACAACGCGTTAGGTGGTTAAGCGTGCTGCGAGTGACTGTCTCGCTAAACACGGGATCCACAAGGCCGATCCGAACTTCAAAGAAATCTGGGGTTTCGTGTATCGCGGGACTGAATTTGCTCTGGTGAGCCCAACTGTTCATCCGTGGGGTCACGCAATAAACTTGCCTGCAGAGGACCCAAATGCAGTCACGCGCTATAGAATGTCGTGCTGCGGAAAAGTTCGCCAAAGTGCATACGGAGATGTATGTCAAGGGAACAATACCGGGAGGAACTAGCGGGCTTCAGGAAGGACGTCACAGATGCAGCAGTAACAATAGTCGCTATAATGATAATGGCTGAGACAGGTCCGGTCGTGGTCACCTTGACATGACATACCAACACTAACCCAAACCTTTAACGCTTCAACAGCACCTCTCATTTGACTCGCTGTACATTGTTTCATGGGCATAATTTAGATCACCACTTGGCTTTGTACCAAGTGCCATTGTACTGTATTTTGGTTGTAAGGTATATGTATATACGAGATGGGTGATACAGTCGGATAACTCTCTGTTTCTCAACCTCAACCAATGAGTTGATTGACCTGGGAATTAGTGGTTGTCAGGTGCCAGTGATGTGCTGATATGTCGATTTTAATGTGTTTATTAGATCAATATCATGCTGCCCATCAAGATAAGAATTTAAACCCAGGGTCCCAAAGCTGGATACTTGTGACTTACAATGATGGGACTAGATGGGACAGATGCCATCACATTTTCAGCGCAGAGGATGGAATGGAAATGATGGGTGATTGCTAATTTCGGCCAGGCCACTGATTGTAACTTGCCAAACTCAGACCGGGCAAGACAACAGCCTGTGCCCTTTCCTCATTGCTGCATAACAATTTTTTTCCGTCTTGAAAATCTTAGGACATGCCAATATGAGACACCAGACCTCGTGTATCGATATTGAGCATGAGTGAACAAGTGATCAAGTGATGGGGACCGCCGTCGGACAACTCTCAGGCTCGTCACGACCCTTTACGTACACCCATGGCGCGTACAGTGATTGACCTCACCCAGTCGCTCAACTCCAATGTCCCTGTTTATCCGGGAGATCCACCCTTGAGGTTCAGCAGTCCTGCACCGTCCCTAGAGACGGCTACTCCGTCCATGCCCTTTCGTGTTCATCGCACGCTGGCACCCACATCGACGCGCCCTCACACTTCCTCACTGACGGCGCCACCATCGACCAGCTCCCCCCGAGCGCATTCATCCTCCCCGCCCTCGTCCTGGACGTCTCGCACAAGAAGGCACGCGAGTGTATCGCTGGGATGCAGTCGCGCCCGTGGCCACCGCATCCGCCCCGGAACCGCGGTGCTCTTCCAGACGGGCTGGAGCCGTACTACTGGGGGGCGGCGGACTGCGCCGTTCTTCCTACCACCACCGTGGCTCCCCCCCCGTCAAACTCCGATCCCGGGCGGCTTGCGCACCACTATTTCGACCACCCCTGGCTCGCGGCGGACGTCGCGGAGCGCCTGCTCGCGCTCGGCGTGCGCGTCATCGGTACCGACACGATGAGCCCAGATCAGTCCCCCTTTCCCGCACCTGCCGGCGGCCGGGGCGAGCGTGGGGAGAACGGTGCGGAGGGGGAGGGCCCCGTTTCCGACTTTGGGGTCCACGAGACGCTCCTGGGCGCTGGTGGGCTTATCGTGGAGAACTTGGCGAACCTGGACGCGCTGATGGCCGCACAGGACGCCGCAGGGCCTGATGCGGAGGTGATCGTCAGCTTGCTCCCCTTGAAAATTGCCGGCTGCGACGGGTCTCCGATAAGAGCGGTTGCATGGCTCCAGCCTCGGGGTTCATTTTTGTGACCTACGAGTTCCGCCGTTTGTGTGTTTTTTTTTCTTCAGAAAGTACCTGTTTGTGACGTCAGGGGGAGTACTGGTCCGCTATAACTACTGCGGCATGTACCCGCGGTGAGTATGCAATGTGTGTGCGGCTGGGCCCGAATGGTTTGGTCTCTCCTTGTCTTACGTCTGAGTTATAGACTGGACTCGCCTTGACCCGAACCTTCTAGCGGTTGAGGATTTCCATTGCGGGTGGTTCCTAGCTCCTTTCAGTCCAGTCCAGACTCTTCTGGTGCCTATCGTACTAGCAATGGTCACATGAAGCTCATGTTATTCGCGTTGAGGTTATAACGACGTCAGTAGGATATCGCCAGGGGCCATCTATTTGGCGCGATATGGATAACGCGGCGAGGTCTTTTCCATAACCAACTGCTGGAATTAAGCAGGTGAGATTGTTTTCGTTCATGTGCCTGATGACAGGACCAAGGGATGAGCGGTAGACGTATCAATATTGTTTCCTGCCTGACATGGAGTCGGTGTCTTGCGATGCCAACGTCTGTGTGTGATACCGCCCTCTAAAATCATGGGCGCATATCTTCTCTCTGACATTCTCTTCCTCTGGCGTGCTTACCCTATTTCTCTGGACTCACAGTGAACTTTCTTACAGAAAAGGGTCGCGGATCCCGGTCATGTGTCCGACCAATAGTGGTATATAGGTTCCCCGACACCGTCTACTCTTTGGACTATAGCAAGAGCCATGCCGATTAACTCGAGCGGACCACCCCATTATTGTTTGCCTGTTTCGCCCCCTTATTTTTGCATTTGTTTTTTGGAACTAGGCATCATGAGCGGCCTGCCTCGGCGACGCAGCCTGTCAATATTTGATCAATTCAGAGAGATCGATTACTTCACCGATACCACTCTCGGATATCACACTCTACCATGTTCAAAAGCACCTCAAGAGCACCTTGGTTTAGGCGTCTGTCCGCAACGAAATGTCAACCCCCACCCGCAAGAGGATCGTCGACCTGACTCATCAGCTCGCACAGACTGGCCTCAGCTATTCCGCTGGCCATCCAAGCTTCACTTCCGAGCAGGTCATGTCCCTCGCGCGAGATGGAAGCAACGTCTCGCGGATCACCATAGGGTCACACACCGGCACTCACCTCGACGCGCCCATACACTTCGTTGAAGGTACCGCGACAATTTCCGATGTGGACCTTTCGTCGCTGGTCGGGCCAGCCATCGTAGTCGACGTACGAGGGAAGGAGTCTTACGGTGTCATAACCTGGGACGATATAGCACCCAAGAAAGACGAGCTCAGCCCCGAGGTCGCCTTGCTCCTCTGCACCGGTTGGTCGCAGCACTGGGGCAAAGAGGAGTACACGACAAGTCCCTACCTCAGCGAGGAGGCCGCGCAGAACATTGTCGAATGTGGGGTGCGCGTCGTCGGGATCGACGTGTTCTGCATAGACGGAGGCGCTTCCAACGACTCCCGCAAGGCCTTCCCTGTGCACCGCCTACTTCTCGGGAGCGGGATTCTTATTGCGGAAAATTTGACCAATGTCGAGGCGCTACTCGACGGTAGTGCTTATTTGGTCAGCCTTCTTCCGTTGAACTTACAAGGATGTGATGGGTCGCCGATTCGGGCAGTCGCTTGGAGCGTGTAATTAAAACAGCGGTGCGTGTTTGATCATATTCGTCCGACCTAGACTCACGGGCTTTCTGATCAGAACGGGCGTCAGTTGAAGGGTCGAGAGATCGAGAATTGCGTTCCTATTCCTGAGTTCGTATGATACGTACAGACAACTTGTAGAAAAAGTAAAAGTGAAATTGTACACAAAAGGCACCCGCGGCCCGGTCAGCCGACGGAGAGAGAAACGCTGACCTCGTCACTCGACTTGCTGTGTGCCAACTCGAAAGCCATGAAGGTGCTCCTTTCGGCACTTTCAACCTCCCTTATCTTACTCGCATATACCCCTGCTTTACTGGCCTTCAAGGCTGGCGACTTCAAGACCTGCTCTCAATCCGGCTTCTGTCGTCGTGGACGCGCTCTCGCCGCGCGCGCAAAAGACAATGTCGCTCCTGGCGCTCACCCTACTCCGTCGACGCAAAGTCCATCTCTCTCGCCTCCGGCAGGGCTTCTCTGACCGCCGCAGTCAAGTCCGAACTCTACCCGGGATCAACTTCAGCCTCGAAGTACGCGTACACGAAGATGGCGTCGTGCGCGTGCGCATGGACGAAGTGGGCGGTCTGAAGAAGCGCTACGACGAGGCTTCCAAGTGGGCCTTGGCTGCTGAACCCGCCATCACTACGCACGCCGAGTGGAAAGTACGCGCTTCTGACGCGCGCGCCAAGTTCGGAAGGCAGCTCGAGCACGAAGTCGTGGTGGACTTCAGGCCCCTTCGCGTCGTCCTCAATAGGAAGGGAAGGAGCAAGTCGTCGTCAATGGCCGTGGGTTGCTCCACATGGAGCATTATAGGAACAAGACCGTCGAGGAACCCAAAGTGGAGGCCGCAGAAGGGGGCGTGGAAACGCAGGAGGTGCTCAAGGTCAACCCAAACGCCTGGTTTGAGGGTGACACGGAGGATGCTTATTGGGAAGAAGCTTTCAACTCGTGGACAGATAGCAAACCTAAAGGTATGCCCCGGGATATGATATGATCACCTCCTTGCGCTATACCAACAATGGTCATTAGGTCCCGAATCCTTATCCCTCGATATTGACTTTCCTCGTCACGGCCACGTTTACGGCATCCCCCAACATGCCACCTCTCTTGATCTGCCCACCACCACCGGCGACGAACCCTTCTTCAGCGATCCCTACCGATTCTACAATGCTGATGTCTTCGAGTACCTCGCCTCTGGGACGACGTCCCTTTATGGCTCCATCCCAGTTATGCACGCACATTCCGCTGATTCGACAGTCGCCATTTTCAACGCCGTTGGTTCCGAGGCGTGGATCGATATTGCGCATCCGACAGCTCAATCGACTGACACTCACTGGATCTCCGAATCGGGGATCCTTGATCTCTTCATTCTTCCCGGTCCCTCCCCTACAGAGGTATTCCGGCAGTATAGCGGCCTCACCGGCGCAGCTCCTTTGCCTGCGCACTGGGCGCTGGGTTACCACCAGTGCCGCTGGAATTATGTCAGCTCCGACGACGTGCGGGGTGTACAGAAGCGCTTCGACGAGGAGGACATGCCTTTCGATGTCCTTTGGTTGGACATCGAGTATTCCAAAGACCATCAATATATGATTTGGGACAAGAAGAATTTCCCTGACCCAGTGGAGATGACCAACGACGTTGCCGCTGTGGGCCGTAAAGTCAGTGGTCGTGTACACTGGTTGAAGAGCGCTCTCTAACATTCCCCTCATCAGATGGTCGTGATCGTAGATCCCCACTTGAAGCGCGTGGATGATTACCCCGTTTACAAGCAAGCACAGGAGCTTGACATTCTTGTAAAGCAGAAGGATGGAAAGGATGACTACGAGGGATGGTGCTGGCCAGGTAGCAGTGCTTGGGTCGACTTCTTCAACCCCGCCAGCTGGGACTTCTGGAAGTCTCTTTTCAAGACGACAAAAGGTTCCCGTTGGTCGTGGACAGAAAGCACTGAAGATATTCACATCTGGAATGACATGAATGAGGTGTGTAATGTGTCTGTTGCCATCGCGTCAGTTTGATCCCAATTGTTTCACCACGTCCAGCCTTCGGTTTTCAACGGACCCGAGATCACCATGCCAAAGGACCTAATCCATTATGGTGGCTGGGAGCACCGCGACATCCATAACATCAATGGCATGTTCCTTCCGAGGATTACCTCGGAGGGCTCACTGCCCGGGGCGAAACACCCAAGCGACCGTTCGTGCTTACGCGATCCTTTTATGCTGGTTCACAGCGTTACGGCGCGATGTGGACTGGCGACAACCTTGGCACCTGGGAGCACATGGCCGTCGGCATCAAATGGTCCTGTCGAACGGTATCGCAGGCATGGTTTTTGGCGGATGTCAGCGCGTCTTACTATCCCTCCTTTGCTTCTTATTGTGCTGATATGCAAATGTAAATGTACGTAGCCGATGTCGGTGGCTTCTTTGGCAATCCGCCGCCGGAGATGCTCGTGCGCTGGTACTGGGTCGGCGCGTTCTCGCCGTTCTTCCGCGCGCACGCGCACCTGGATAGCAAGCGCCGAGAACCGTATCTCCTCGACGAACCTCACAAGAGCACCGTGCGTGAAATCCTGCGCCTGCGATACGCACTCCTTCCCGTGTGGTACACTGCGTTCCGCGAGACGAGTGTCACCGGCCTCCCCTCTTGCGGTGTGTGCCTTCTGTTTCGGCTAACGTCCGTTCCTCCCGGCTAACGGTCACAGCCCCCACTATGTGATGTTCCCCCGAGACGAAGCAGGCTTTTCGATAGATGACCAATTCTTCGTTGGCAATTCCGGTCTGCTCGTGAAGCCCGTTACCCGCCCCGGCGTAACAGAGGAGACCATCTACCTCCCTGAGGATAACGTATGGACAAATTTCACATGGCGCTGTGCTCTAATTGCATCTTTGCTTACCCCATGGTACAAAGGTCTACTACGACTACTTTACGTATCAGACCTACCGGGGCTCCCCAAAGGGCAACAACGTGACGGTTCCGGCAGACCTGCATCAGCTCCCGCTGCTCGTGCGCGGCGGGTCCATCATCCCAACGCGCGAGCGCCCGCGCCGCGCGTCCTCGCTCATGCACCGCGACCCATTCACCCTGCGCGTCGCGCTCGACGGCTCACTCGCCGCGCGCGGCGAGATCTATCTCGACGACGGCGTGACATATGCGCACAAACAGGGCCACCTCACGTGGCGCGGTCTGGCCATAGAGAGGATCGCGAAGGGCGCCGCCGAGTTGCGTCTCTCGAACGCGGACCTGGCCGCCACCACACCACATGCTGCCGTCGAGGGCACCGCCCTTGCCGAGTTCCGGCCGGGCAATCCATTCCAGACGGGCATCGCGTCCGTGCGCGTCGAGCGCGTGGTCGTCCTCGGGCTCCCAGGCAAGCCGAAGCGTGTGGCCGTCGAGGGTGGGCGAGACCTCGAGTGGGAGTATGTGCCGGGCGCAAGCGCTGCGGCTGCGAGGAAGAAAGGAAGTGATGGCGTTGGTGTTGGTGTTGGTGTGGCGAGTGTTCTGACGATCAAGGATCCGGAGGTTGGCGTTGCTGCCGATTGGGCCATTCGGATCACAATCTAGTGGCGCACACCTCTACGTATTGTATCGGGCGGCGGAGAGAGAAAAATAATAATAAATTGGATCTTTCCATGGGTTACCCTGTGCTTCTTCAAATGTGGCTTGAGGTGTGGTAGTAGTGGTGGTGGTGCGGTGTGTGTCATGTTTGTGGACGGCCTGTCGTTAAGCGCTCGCTTTCGCTGCTCCATAACCATATCAATGGAAAGGAAACCCAGGCGCCACCCTGGCGTCTCCTCCTGCCGCGTGTTTGACTTATCGACCACAGTTTCGTATTGGGCTGCGGCCGCGGGTCTTGTGGATGTGCCACAAGGTGATCTATAAGAATCCCCCCATAGATGGCGATGAGCCGGAGCCAAAAACCAATCAAATCGTGGTCCTCCGCCAGGATATATACCCCCACCACTCCCTCTCCCTCCTGAAATTGTTTGTCGCCACTGCTAGTGACGCACTCTCCGTCCTCTGTCAAACCATACGCACGCCCCCCCCCCAAGAAAGAAAGGAAGAAACATGCACGCCGAGAAGTTCGCCGATGCACCATACCCGCAGCTGGACGGGGAAGACTCTATGGACGAGAGTGTGTTTCGCAACTACCCCCACCCGGCACCAGTGGCGATAGAAGACCTGTCCGCAGAGAACAGAGAAGTGCTGGAGTCGGTGAGTATGATGAACCCGCGTCCTGCATCCAGTCACGCCGAAAGGTGTGGGGAGGGGGGGACGGTTTCATTTCACGAGTTGCTGTCCCAAGGCGATGATCTGACCCTTTACTTGTGGGCTATGCCTGTGTGTGTATGTGCGCGCGCGCCCCTCCGCATCCCAACAGATCATACAAGGAAGTCGCGCCCGCATCCCTGAACGTCGTGGCAAGACGCGCCGATATGCGGCCATCTTTGATGAAAAGGGGCTTCCGCTTCCATCCGCGACGGGCGTGGTCATCGGCGGCGCGCGCTCGAGCATGCTCGCGGACGGAGAGGAATCAGAGATAGGGCCGATCGTGGTCGCGCACACCGTCGCTTCGGGAAAGTCGACCGGGTTTCGCAATGCCTTGCGGCGCAGGCTGTCATCAGCAGCCCGCAGTGTGTTGGCATGCGGTCCGTCCTGAATAGGCAGGCAGGCCGGTGCAGAGGGTTGGTTTAAGGGGATCAGAGAGCACCCACTGGAGATCGAAAGAAACTTATTTGTAAAGCCGCACTTAATTCACGGAATCAGGACCGGACAAGCTCTCAGTCGATCGTTTCATGGAAGGTGGGAGATAAGACGACGAAGCGTGTTGTGAGTCGACGCTGGGTTTGGGAGAACCGTACATAAGCGGCGAGCACGGGGGATGTGCTTGGACATCGTGGTGCACAGAGGTGGACTAAGAGATACTCAAGTTAGTCATCGTACTCGTAGAAGCCTTTGCCGCTTTTGCGCCCCAACCAGCCTGCGTCGACCATGCGCTCGAGGAGAATGCTTGGACGATACTTCGAGTCGCCGGTGCCAGCGTGGAGTGTTTCCTGGATGGCGAGACAAGTGTCAAGACCGATGCTGGGAATTCGACAAAAGTCAGCGACGCAGAGGGAGTTCCAAACAGGGACGCGTACAAGTCCGCTGGACGAACGAGATATCAGAAACGGGAACAAAAAGCGGAAAAGACAAAGACATACCGAGTTGCAAAGGACCCATTGGGTGGTTCATCCCTAAACGGAGCGTCTTATCGATATCATCTCGAGTCGCGACGCCCTGGCAGTAGACATCGAAGTCAGGGAGATTCGAAAACAGAAGACCGCACAGCCGATGTTACCCTTTCGAGAGACATGATTGCCTATCCAAGCAGTTCAAGCAGGGGTTCGAATGATGAAGAATAGAAGACGATAACCTCGTTTATAAATGGCATCAACAAAGCGTTTGAGACGAATCCAGGTACATCCTTGACTCGGTCACTTCTTTATCACATGCAGCTGCGAACGCCCCGGCACGTGACAGCGTCTCCGACGAGGTTTGCAAAGCCGAGATCAGCTCGACCAATTTCTACGCTTGTTATTTGTATCCAATCAGAATTTTAAAAATGCTCTGGGGACTCACCATCACCGGGACTGGGTTGAAGAAGTGAAGTCCTGATGACCGACTGTGGTTTGAGCGTGAACGCATTGAACATTGCCCAGAACGCACCGACAACCCGCCCCGCGCTGCTCTTTCCCAACGCCGACGCAGCAGACTCGCCCTGCGGTACAGCAGAAGCCGCAATTTTGGTGATAGAGATGGAAGATGTATTAGTGGCCAAAATGGCGTCTGGCCTCGTCTCGGCTGCCAGTTCCGCGAATATGCGCTGCTTGACTTCGAGGTTCTCCGAGGCAGCCTCGAGCGTGCGTTCAGGAAGTGGACTGAAAACGGCAAGTCTGTTTGGCTGCGCACCTCGATGACCATATCGACGTCTCGCAGCGCGCGCACTCCCACAGCCTGATCGATGGCAGACACGCGTTCCCGTGCGTGTCGCGCGTCCGCTTCTTGAATCTTTCCCTTTGCGACATCCTTGGCCAGCAGCCTATCCATGAATTTCAAACCCTTTGTGACTTGCTCGTGGGAGCGGTCGTATAGTTGCACGGGCACTTTCGCCTTCAGAGCGGCCACATAGGCGATGCCGAGGCCTGGGTTACGATATCAAGGGATTGCCGGTGGGCAGAATGAGAGAACCGTGCAAAAAGGGAACATACCCATCTGACCCGCGCCGATGACGCCCAGAGTTCTGATTCCATGGGCAATGGACATGGTGACGAGTGAATTGAGAAACGGGTCAGTCTGAGGCCATTCACGTGCTGGTGAAGAGTAGTTGAGTTGCTTGGCTCAATGGCTCAAATGGCTCAGCAAATCCGACTCTCTGAGATTTGACAAATGAGCGGTATAAAAGCAAAATCGCGGTCAGCCTACCCACGCCCTCCCGTTGTCTCTTCAACGTCTCCGTATAATGGCCTCAGGCAAGAATCCTCATCTCCCGCGCATCCAAGCACCCCAAATAGCTGCGACTCCCTCTTTCCGCGACTCCACCCCAGGCACACCATGGCGTGAGGATGATGAACGTGCACCGTTGCTGCGCCCCAGCGACATCGAGCGTGCTGCAAATAGCGCTGCACGTAGGTCCCACTTCGCCTAAAGTTGTAGCTTCTCTCAGTCTCCGTTCCCAGGTAACCCGGACCCTGACCTCGAGGCCGACATCGCTAAGCCTGCGGGGCAAACATCCACCGCCTGGGCTAAGGTACGGTACTACATACCCTCGCTGTATTGGATCCCGAATTATACTCTCTCTCTGTACGAAACTCTCAGTTGCTCTCATTTCCATTTCCATGTCTAACTATCACGGCTGTGGCCGGGTATGCCAACAGATTCGGCGGAGACCTGACTGCGGGCCTCACTGTCGCTTGCATGCTCATACCACAGTCCGTCAGTTACGCGACCTCTCTGGCAAAGCTGAGTCCTGTGACCGGCCTGGTGAGTCGACAGCTCTTTGCAACTGTGTTGTGCCCGGATCGTCGTATACGGGTCTTGAGACGCGCTACTCACCTGGCAGTACTTTTTGACAGTTTTCCGCATCAATACCCGCGATTGTATACGCACTCCTTGGTTCCTCAAAGCAGTTGAACGTTGCACCAGAGGCTGCCCTCAGTCTTCTTGTCGGTCAGACGGTCACATCCATATTACGAGCAGACCCCCACAACCGTCCGGCCAACCCTGAAGCTATCGGGTTTGCAGTTGCTACCGCAATAACTGTGCAGGCACGTATGCGCTTTCACTAATCGTCCCGCAACCCACTCATTCAGCTCCAGGTCGGGTTAATTTCCTTCATCCTGGGCTTCTTTCGCCTTGGTTTCATCGACGTTGTCCTATCCCGCGCACTCCTTCGAGGATTTGTTGCCGCCATCGCATGCATTATACTCATGTCAGTGTGCCCAGTCGTATTGTGTGGCCGACCTGACTCACCGCTCTTGTAGTGAACAACTCATACCAATGCTTGGCCTCACGGCGCTTGAGCACAAACTAAATCCAGAGACAACATTAGAGAAGATATTATTTTTAGTGGAGTATGGATTTACAAGAGGACACCGTCCTACGGCTTTTGTCAGCACTTGCGCCCTGGTTGCTCTTGTCATGTTGCGCATGCTTAAAGCTTCCTTACGTCGATTTAAATGGGTTGTACGCATTCCGGAAGTGCTGATCGTCGTTATCATCTCCACGAGTACGTTTCCTTGCCCATGTATTCCTCGCCCTGTGGCTCAGCGTCTGCAGTTCTATCGGATGAGTTCCGCTGGGATGATGATGGTATTGCCATTCTTGGAAATGTACCCATCCACACAGGTGGCCATTTCATCAAGTTCCCATTCCACCACCACAGTGTCCCGTACCTAAGACAAACCACCTCTACTGCAGTGTAAGAACCTCTCTCTATCCTTGACAATGGCTAATATTCAACCCCGCGCAGGCTTATCTCTATCATCGGATTTCTCGACAGCATCGTTGCCGCGAAGCAAAACGCCGCCCGTTACTCCTACTCGATTAGTCCAAATAGAGAGCTCGTCGCTCTCGGTGCCGCGAATCTCGCAGGCGCCTTTGTGCCGGGTACGCTTCCCGCCTATGGTTCGATTACCCGCTCGCGTATAAATGGCGAGGCTGGTGCCCGCACGCAAATGGCTTCGATCATTTGTGCGGCCATTGTATTGCTGGCGACATTCTTCCTGCTCCCTTGGCTTTATTACCTGCCCAAGTGTGTGCTCGGGTCGATGTGAGTCTCCCTACTTCTCCCAATGCATAAAAACTTACGATCTTTTCAGTGTCTGCCTGGTAGTATACACCCTACTCGCCGAGACGCCAGAGGACGTCATATTCTACTGGAAGTAAGCCTGTGCGCCCCATGCAATTGGCTCATATTGAGCTAATGTGGGGGTTGTAGGACGCGGGCGTGGATTGACATGACGCTCATGACTCTCACCTTCGTTCTTACAATTATATGGAGTGTCCAAGTAGGGGTTACTGTCAGCCTTATCATTTCTCTTCTTTTAGTCGTTCGTCGTTCGTCCAAGACGCGCATGACAATTTTGGTGGGATATATCTTCTATCTAGCGAGTCATCTGTTTTAACGCATCGGGCGTGTTAGGGCCATATTCCAGGAACAGATCGTTGGGAACCAATCGACGAGAGTCCAGGTGCGGAGGAGGACGTACCTGGTGTTCTTATCGTCCGGATTCGTGAAAATCTGGATTTCGGTATGTTCTGCTGACTAAACCCGTCTACCTACCTTAACCCTATTCTTGGGTCGCTAGCCAACACCGCTCAGATCAAAGGTAACTCCCCTTGCTCGAATGAATCAGAAGCCCCGATGTTCATGATGGCACTCAGAACGCCTTCGCCGCCTTGAGCTTTACGGTGTGCACAGAAGCCATCCTGCAGACACGCCTCTGCGCCAACCAGCAAGCGTATTCATCTTTCACTTGGCGGATGTGAATACCTGCGATGCGTCGGCCGTACAAATTTTCTATGAACTCTTTGAGTCCTACAGGGTATAGTTTCTATTCATGTTGTGCCATTTGCACACCACTGACAAGTCCTTAACGCGCGCAGGGCCGTGGGGTCGGCGTATTCATAACACATTTGCGTGCAGGGCCACGCGTCATGTTTGAGCGCGCAGGAATAGTGAAGCTTTTGGGTGAAGACGCGTTTTATGAAGATGTTGGCTCAGCGATGGGGCGGCTGACGGGAGAGAACCCACTTTGAGTTCCGGTACGCTTGGAAGAAACAGATCCCTCACCTACCGTTCGCTTTCGTATTGCAATGTTGTTCAACACCATCACCTATGACACATGCCTCTAGTTTAGAATATTCAGATGCGGAAATGATAACTAACCGAAAGTTGCAAGTTGCAAAACCGGCGACCAAACATCTCGGAGGAAAACCCAAGTATGACGTCATATCTGGTCTGGGCTGGTCTGGCTGTGGACAGCTGATCGCAGTTGACCATCATCATGTCAAAGGTTCGTCACAACACACCGTAGTTTCTCTAACATCCGCTCAAAAAGTATAGGGACCCGACCCGCCCTGTCAATCCGAAGGCTAGAAGCTTTCCTTTCACTGCGCAACGGGTGATTGACTGATTCGCGTTACAGCGTGCGCTCTTCAAGGGTGCTTATCCAAGAACACATATTCCCCCGAGAAGTGTGCGGGACATATGCGAAGCCTCTACGAGTGCTGCCAATCTCTGTACGACGCCACCGAGGACCGTGGCGAATCGACTGCGTGTCCCATGCCGTACGTTGTGCGTCGGTGGCTGAAAGCTCACCCCGAGAGCGTCAAGTGAAATCGTTATCGTTATCTGAGATGGCAACAAAATACGACTGGCTGCTGCACTACAGCACTACATCATCTACGCCCAACGGAATTTTTTTTTTGCTACAGTAAAGTTCCCCGGGAAGTACTGTACACTTTACCACAATACCATGATGCCACACCCTACGCCCACATCGCTCTGAACTTGACGTCAAACTCTTCGTGATATTGTTGACCACGCCCTGAGGGCGCTTGAAGGAGGCGCGCCTATGAACTTGACGGAGGCGGACAGTAGGCGGACTTGGACTCGGGCCGGGCCGGGCCTTACTTGACGTTCGCGCATCTCTGATCTGACCGTCATGCAATGGCTGACCCCCTTCATACTATAGGGTGGAGAAGGATCCTGAG
This sequence comes from Russula brevipes, assembly GCA_022496215.1. NCBI lineage: Eukaryota > Fungi > Basidiomycota > Agaricomycetes > Russulales > Russulaceae > Russula > Russula brevipes. The sequence goes on from WTXF01000026.1 coordinate 250,986, forward strand.
GGCGCATCCAACGTGAGTATACTACGTGCCTCGTTCGCCGCGACCCTCCTTCTGACGACCGCGCCCCCCACGGTACATGCAACTTCTCCGAACGTCGATCGCGCCGACATCGCTATGGACGAGCGACGCGCAGGAGCAAGTTGTCGCGGTCTTGATCGACAATAGCTCCGTCTTCGTCGCAGGCGGCACGCCGCAGAACGGCTTCAAGTTCCGGCAGACGGTTGTCCACGTCGCTGCCCGCCAGGTCGGAGGCATCCGATCCGCCTTCCCGCCCGCGCTTGCGTGTTGATCAACGCGCCGGCGCAGCGAGGCAGAAGAGTTCGTCGTCCTCACTGCCCCCGCCGTTTCTAGCCGCGATGACACTTTCTGCTCCCACGGCCGAAGCCACTCCCTCTGGCCGTAAGACCCGTGCTACGGCGAGGAGTAGGGCAAAGGCCGGCAGTAGCAGGACTGGGGCCGTGCCAGCAGCCCTCGCCAGCGCCTCCGGAGCTGCTCATGGACGTGATTCTGGACGACATCTCGGCTATCCACGTACGTCAAGACGCTCTCATGCTCGGCACCGCTGAGCAACGTCACTCTCCCGCCGCCTCCACCGTTTTGGCCGCCCAGGCCCAACAGCAGCAGGGTTGGGGCAGGTCGTGGGTGCGAAACGTAAGGAGTGTCACCAGCGGAGCCCCAAGTTTGGAATGTAGGCATGGCTTAGTAGCCCGCCAATTGCGGGCTAGCATCTCACTTCCGTCACAGTTCCGTGCGTTCGAAACGTTTCTTATCACAACTTCAACAACGTTAGCATCTCATTTCCGTCACAGTTCCGTGCGTTCGATACGTTTCTTATCATAACTTCAACATTACAGGATGCTGAAAACGGTCCCGAGGCTTGTACCAACTCCTACCCCACTTATTTCCGACCGCTGCTACCAAGTGCCCCTCAAACGACCGGAACCTGCTTGATCACGTACAGCGTCTTCGGGCCCGGCGCAGCGGAGACGTGGAGCTTGAACTTAGCCGGGTTACCGTTCTTGTCCTTGCCCTCGTACACGTTCGTGGACTGGATGGACCCGCCGTTCGGGCTGGCGGCCTGGAAGCCGTCCTTGGCCTGGCTCGACTCGACGACGCCGGCCTTGAAGCTGCCGGCAGTCGGGTTCGTCCAGCCCTACAGCCCGCTCGTCAGCGTCTGCTTTCCAGATGCGAGCGAACCGGAAATATCAGCTAGGATGGTTGCTCACAAAGGCAATGTCGTAGTAGTGCGTGTCGTCAAGCGAGATGCGGAATGCCGTCCCGCCGCTCACGCCGGTGAGAATGGTGCTGTCCCCGTTGCAGCACGAGAACACGGACTGATCGAACTGATTGAACGAGCCGGGAGCGTCCCAGTAGCGGCCCGAATCGAAGTAGGTGTTCATGAGGAGGACGTCGAACTGGCTCTCGTTCTTGATGGTGCACTGGATCCAGCGGAACTTTTCCGTGAGGTCCTTGGGAGGCGCGGGGATGATCTTTCCTGCAACCTAGATGTTGAAGAGAGCGTCGATGAAAAGGAATGGGTATGATGAGCGGCATCCGGAGAGGGAGGAAGTTGCGAGAGGCATACCTCGCTAATCTTGGCGACGAGCTCGGCGCCGGTGACGATGATGGTGAGAATTTCGATGATACCCCCGGGCTCGGACATGGTACGTGTAGAATTCGACCCGAGGCGGATGTGGCTTCGGGGTGATGCTGAGTCCTGGATCACTGAGGGTTTATATATATCCTCCTCTATATAATAAAGCAACACGTTCGGCGTATATCTAAGTTAGTGCGAACCCCGGACAAAAGATAACATTGTAAGGAATGCGCGCGTTGAGCTCGGAGCCGCCGCATTGGACATCAGCAAAATGTGAAAATTAAATCCGGGTTTCCGCTGGTTTTCACTCCTTTCCAAGTTTTTGGAAAATGGAAACTTGGAAACCCGGAAACTTAGACTGACAATGGCAAAGTATGAAATAGAAACCCTTTATAAAATGAAAAAAAAAGGTTTAATCAGCACCTTACAACTTGTGCATAGAGTTTCCGGAAAATGGGACATAAGTTTCCGTATGTCCAGGTTTCCGTGGTTTTTCATGGTTGCTCAACTTGAGCAACTACCGCATTTCAAATTTCATGTTTACTGATGGAGCGCCTGCGCACCCCCGTCATCGACACGACCGACGCCACCGCCACCGCAAGCTAACGCTGTCACCCCGGGCCAAAGCTATCGCCGACCGCCCCTATCGCGTTGTGCACAGCGCTGCCGACTCGTTCTGACCCTGCGTCTCGTCCTTCAACATTAACCAAGACATTTACTTTCTTTCTCCTTGGCAACTACCAACTTGTATATAAAGTAGACTAACTACTATCTACTTTGACCTTACGGACCCCACCCAATAATCTCACGTCCCGTCCGCTTCCTGATTCCCGGCTCTCCTCCCCCTTCAACCTCTTATCTTATATTTGTCCACGACATCCCCTGGGTCAAATTCACAAACTCGCACTTATAACATACTAAACCAGAAGAGCGAGTAGTACAGTACCTTAGATAAGAGATAAGATCATTTATAATCCAAAGCTTCAATTGCTCTGCATATCTGGTCTGGGTCTGGCTGGCCTGGTCTGGGCGCATGTCAGTCATGTCAGTCATGTCATGTCAAAGGTTCGCCCAACACAACAACACAATACACCTCTCTCACATCCGCTCAAAACATTTAGGGTCCCACCAGTGACCCGCCCTGTCAATCCGAAGGCTAGAAGCTTTCCTTTCATTGCGCAACGGGCGATTGACTGATTCATTTTACAGCGTGCGCTCTCCAAGGGTGCTTATCCAAGAACACATATTCCCCCGAGAAGTGTGCGGGACATATGCGAAGCCTCTACGAGTGCTGCCAATCTCTGTACGAGGCCACCAAGGACCGCGGCGAATCGACTGCGTGTCCCATGCCGTACGTTGTGCGCCGGTGGTTGAAAGCTCACCCCAAGACCGTCAAGTGATGACAAAATACCACTCTGACTGCTGCATTTTATCGTTGCACTACAGCACTACATCATCTACGCCTGACAGGGTATTTTTTCTAAAGTTTTCCAGGGGAAATACTATATTACAATGAACAATACCATGATACCACACCCTACGCCCACATCGCCTTGAACTTGACGCCAAACTCTTTCGTGATGTTGTTGACCACCTCGTACACCCGCCAGTCCCGATCGAGCACGCCCTGAGGGCGCTTGAAGGCGCTCGTACCAGGCTCGTCCGCGTCCTTCTCCCACTCGTCGAACGACTCGTACCCACTGTCCTCGGACACGCTCGCCAGGCTACACTCCGCCTCGTTGTGCGGCGCGTCTTCCGCGGCAGTTGCCATGCTCCGGAGCAGGTTCTCCAGGTCGCCGCGGATGGTCGTCAAGGCGAGGTAGAACGCCTGGAGCACGAACCACACGTCGCCGCGGCGAAGGCCGTTCATGTATACGAGCGCATCGACCTGGCCGTGGACGAAGAAGTCGTACAGATATGCGTTGAGTGGGAGCCTGTGGTCTAAAATGCGCTCGAGCGTCGGGATGGCGTGTTCATTCAAGTGGACGCCGTGCCGCACTGTGCGCGCGAGCTCCCCGATCCCGCCGAATGTGTCGTCGTGGCCCGAGGTGGCGACGAAAAGCGAACGAGCCTTGGGCTGCACGGCCGTCTCGGCGAGGTAGGAGAAGAGGGCCGTTTGGGGGCGTGTGGATGTATCAGTAGGGCCGATGACGCCCCCACTAAGTGGCAGTCGATTATCAGGCCCCAGGTCACCGGAATGTTGTGATGAGAATGCCAGTGCATATGCACGAAAGATCCCGAGAGTCTCCTTTTGGTGCGCAAGCAGTACTTCATGGGCTTTGGGATGTAAGGGCGCCAGGACCACGCAAGATGGGCCCTTTCCTATGAGATCGTGGATATTACTGGTCGTCGCGTAGACCTCGGGCAGATATCTGCGGCCAAAGAGATTGCAAAGTAGGATCATAAGATCTCGCTCCGCATCGACGGGGCCTGCCTGGGAGCAAATTTCATGGAGAACTCCGCTCTGTAGAAGCACGACCAAGGCCAGGTTACTCGGTTCGGTGTAATAGAGATGCGAGGCGATCCCGAAGAGTTGACGGGCTTGCCCTCCTGGCTCAGGAGGTGGGTGCGACGCAGGTAATCGATGCTGAACCTCAGGTGGTGCAAGAGTTGACTTTTCCCGACGTCACAGTCGAAACTGATATGTGGAAGTCGGAGGATGCTGCGGATTGCGTGGACGGCATAGGGTGCATAGTTCGAACCTTCAAGGAGGCTGAACAAGCGCAATACCATTGTGGACGAGAGTGGGAAGGTCCCAGTGAGCCGCGGAAGCCTCGATAGAAGGATCCGATTGATCCGGTCCAGGGGTATTCCGTAGAAATAACCCTGCCCAGCAAATCAAATCCGCGACGACCTGCCTTCCGGCGCACTGTCGGAACTGCTCGCCTCTGTAAGGACCGGCAAGTGTCTCGGAGTAAAAAAGGACGACGAACCGTGAGCGCCGTAAGGAAAGGAGAATCCCCGCAGAAAACGGACGATTTTGTCGGTGCGTTGATCCCAAGCGCCAGAGTACCTTGCGTAAGAAGACGGATTATCGCTTTTGGCACACCTTCGATGACGCGATTACTTACCTGTTGCGATAACGACCCGAATGAACCCAACACGATAAAGTCTGATACGGTGTGCGGTTCTTTCAACCTCTGGTTGTCAGACAAGATGAGGGATGGGGCGTACCGCTCCACTAGAATACGATATCCCTTATACATCCCGCTATGATGAACGGCAATTCCTCTCCAAAGTGCCTTGAAGAGAAACTTGGGAGTCGAGGTCCAATCCAGGGAGTCGATGTCCTCTTGGAGCTCTTCCTTCGGATATGCGGAAGTACCTGCAAAGGAAAATTGCGGGGAGGGATAGTCTGGATCGAAATAGCTTTCCCATGACTGTACTTCGCCCTGTTGAGGGGTCTCATCATCCAAATTCCGCTTCCGAGCCGTCGCCTTTTGCGAGGCTCGTTCCCGGTTCTTCTGGCACGCCTGCCAGGCCCTCCATCGCCCCATTTTATGCTTCCACTCGGGACTTTCTGCCCTCCAGACGCCTTCGGCCTCTTCGAGCATGTCGAGAATGTGAGAAGCCATCATCAGACATTCCTGGCGATCAAAGTTGAATAGGATCGCAGGCTACGCAACGTGTCATCGCTAGTCACGGGGAAAAAAAAAGTTAGAGGGCGTACCAGGCTGTCGTTTGCTTGCATGTCGGATAGCAGGTGAACAAGGCCAGACGAGAATGCGGAAGAACTTGGTGGGGCATTGAGCCGTGACTTGGCCGTCTGTTTGAGAACAGGGTCTTGAACCTCTTGAACCACTTGCTGCAAAGGAGATGACGGGTCGAGGGCATCGGGTGCAGCGACCAGACGAGCCAAGATATTCTTGATTTCAGCCTCATAGCGCAGTACGTCCTTCTGCCGGATGAATGCTTCGCGGGAAAAGAAGATGGTCGGCTCGAGTCGTTCTGCGTCGGCAATGCTTTGACTCTTTAAGGCCCTGTACAAATTGAGTAGATCTAGGGCCTCCAGAGATAGATCCGGAGGCATCGTCCCAGCGAAAGATAATGTGGAGACTGGATGAATAAAGCGCATCATATTAGACTGGGAACGGTCACTGTCAAGACCGCGAAAGGGTTCGTCATCGCGAAGCAACTGAGGGAAGTACGCAAACTTCCGTAGGTGCGAATATCGGTGGGGGTAATGTATGAACTTGTGGTCAAACCCTTTTGCCCTCTGGACGCTCTCAAGCCACGTATTGAATTTCTCGGGCTCACCGATGGTCGCGGAGAGTCCACTGTAGCCAAGGGATATCAGAGATCGAACATTGTGAAGGATTGAGTAAGCGACGAACATGATAGGACAAGGAGCCAGCAGGATGACTTGTTCCCAGACCGACCCGCCATCATGCTGACCGATAGTATGGATCTCGTCAAGTATGATCCTTTGGTTTTTCCGCTGTTAGGACAAGGGACGACAGTATTCCGCAGAAGCCTCACCGCCTGATCCGCGGCGTCCATGTTCTCGCCAATGGTGGGGAAAGGAGCATGATCGCCAACATATCCGGTAAAGTGACAAGGATTTGGGATTTCTGTGAATCGTGCACACGGTAGTCCTTCGTGTATATCGACCAGCAAGTACCTACGACTATCAGTGAAACCGTCGCCGAACTTGTCGAGGCGAGGTCTACTCACGTCCGTCAACTTCCTTACGAAACCGTGCATAGAGCTCCGCCGCAACTTGATTCACAAGGGCCTTCGTCGGCGCCACATACACGAGGATTCCGTCGTCGGATTCACGAAGGACCTTCTCAATGGCGTAGAAAGAAATGAAGGTCTTTCCAGCGCTCGTGGGCGCTGTAGATCACATGTCAGCTAAATCCCAAAATAATATTGACTTCGAGGAAGTACCCACCCACGACCAAGAGAGAGTTCTTTGGCTTGTCCAAGCAATCAAGAACCTCACGTTGCCACGCATCGGGGTGGAAACTGACCCGAGGATCTGGAGCGCTGTCCATGCTGCGATCCATATACTCGCCGAAAACCCTCATTTGCCAGATCACCGGATCCTCCTTGATAGCATGAATTTATGGACGGGTTTGCAACTCTTGGATTTCAGTAGCTTGACGAATCGGAACGACAAATTTCGATCGGGTTGCAATCTGCGAGAGGCTTCGTCTTCCAACGCGGCGATGTAATCCTTGAATCCCAATGCGACCATGACGGCCGCAAGAACGCTTAAAGCCGTTCCAGTGAGTAAATCGCTATTGTACAGCTCTTTGATCGTGCGAATGATTGACACAGTATAAGGTCGTGAATAGTAGGGTTCTCGAGATCTTGTTCAGCTATCCATTGTTGGATTGTCAGATGGAGGCTGTAGAGCCGAACTTCGACCGATAGCCATCCGGCGTCTGTCCTAGGATTTCGAAGCAGGCCTCGGAGGCCGACCACCTTCTGTTCGTAAGTTGTCATCTCTTCTAGTTGGAGAAGTTGCGCCATCCACCATTCTTGTGAGGAGCTATCTTCCTTAGCCTTCTTATCAAGAGCATGCTCCTGGCGGATGCGTTCTCGACCCGGGAGTGTAACGCGCTTGTTCTTCTTTTGCTGGTTTGCAAATCTTTTTCTCTCAACCCTCTGAGGTATGTCGATTAGAACTAGAGCACGAATAGTCAATTTTCTATGATCATACTTTTTGGTCTCGGTGCGGATCGCAAGTCGGGAAGTCATTGATGATATCTGAGACTTTCCGTCCTGTGGGGGGAACCAGAATCTGTTGCAACACCTTCCCCGATGCGCCTGTCAAAGTGGCAGCAAGACGTTGCATTTGCAACATGAAGCGTTGTCCGCGTCGTAAGTGCTTTCGGCGTAAACGCTCATCGATACTCCTCACCCCATCCCCACCCAGGTATTTAGGCAAGATGGTGAGTTGATGTGAATGCCAGTGTCTCGTATCCGAGAACAGGGTGCCCTGACAAAATTTCAGACTCGTGGAGGACGACGCTTGGTGGCCATCCGAGATAGTGACATGGACAACGGCAAGTTCTTCATCAAAAACCTGATTATGAAATGGTAGGAGCGTGAACAACGTAGTTTCTTCATCCAAGGCCACGGACGGTGGCCCTAGATCCCCAGAATTTGAAAAGAAGGAAGACAGCCTCGAGAAGTCCGGTTGTGGTGCATTCACAGATCTCCATGTCGTCTCCAGCCGAGAAGAAATCGCAGGTCCTACAAGTTCTGCGAGTGCACTTGTTCGGAACCGGTCTTCAGACATCATGTAACGAAGAATGCTCGTAAAAATCCTGCCGTCGATATCGACGAAACGATTGGTCTTCGAAACAAAAGCTGCCAGGACGGTGTTGATTCGGGGAAGAAACGTTCCAATGAGCATTGCCACGAGGTCTTCGCTCGAATCTTCACGCTGGCGAGCTCTCTCGGAGACCGGAAGAGTCGGAAGGATCATAATATGTAGGACAAAGAGCGATGCAAATTCCCAGAACAAGTCCGGGAGTTCTGTGTGATGCATGACGAGATATTCGAGTACCTCTTTGAGCAGGAGATCTAGACTGTCCTTGCCGGGCGGGGCGACTTGTAGAGGTGCAAGGGGCACGTGCAGAATTCGACTTTTCAACGTGTTCTCAAGTTCAGTACTACCTTCGTGCACCGCGCTCCAAAAAGAAGCCGGGAATGATTTGTGAGAATCCAGTCCAAATTGTTCCTCGAGCACGAAAGAAAATATCTGTGCATAACCTCAATGGACTTGACCATCATGAGACAAAAACCAACCCACCTTGGAGTCGCGAAACTCTGCTCCGCGTAACAAAGTGACAGCAACGCCCGAAGTAAGAAGGCCAAAAATGAGGTTGCGTTGAACAAGAATGCGCGTAGCCATATCGTCGTCGATATTTTCGGGTGTTCCGCCATCGTTCAGCATGACAAACATTGGCTAGCAGTCCCATTACTATAATAGAGCTGAAACTTGGCGTCCTGTTTTAAAAACTTACTTTGGTTCGCTGCTGGTAAACGTGCCAGGCTGGATCCTTCAAGCTCGAGAAGGTATATATTTCTAGGCCCATTTTCGAGAAGTGCTCGACAAGGTGACTGAATAGAAGTGCTCGGGCAAGTAAGCGTGAAGACACCAAGAAGTCAGTACCCCCTTTCAGCGTGAGGTGACGGGTATCTGGAGACAAGTGATACAGCCAGATAATCCTTGAAGTGATGGCTTGGGCTTACCATCCCAGAAGACTATATCGAAGACTGCGGATCTCCTGAGCATCTCGTTCAAGAGCCGCTCCATCGAGTGAACGGCGTGCAGAATTTGAAAGCTCGGATCTATAAATACATACGCTGAAGGTTGCGCCACATATGACGAACAGACTTACCACCAGGGCGTGCAAGCGCCAATAAAGGATCATCGAGGACGTGTTGCAGCAATGACTCCCCTGAGGACAAGAGTGCGTTAGATCCTCCACAGATAAACAGATATTCCATTACCATCGAGGATAAATCTTTCGTTTCCAGCATAGTCATCAATCAAGTCCATCCAGCGTGACTTCTTTCCCACAACTTCCTTGTACCAATGGTCATCGATGTATTTCAACGCCTTGAGGGCATTCATCTTCTCCTCAAGGGCAGAACTGCCCATGTTTCCGTCGACAGTGGCCAAGACAGCGTCATCGAGAGCAGAAGCCTTCACATTCATGATGGTGAGAAGACAGGTATTTCGAAGGCGTAGATGTTAGCTGTGGGTGATGGGGTTTGTGAGAGGAGGTTGCTCGGACAGACGCCCGGGGGGGCACGCGACAAGAGTCCTTATATGACTGCCCACTTGACCACTAAAAGGTGACCGTCCAAGAATAGGAGTGAAAAAACAAATAAAGTCCTTCACACGCCTCGTTGCACTGTCACGGGCACTCCCACATTGCATATGCGAGGATGCAATGCGCATGCGAATCGCCCAAGGATGTCGAAGAAGAACCAGGCTATCTTCGAGGGCACCGTAAAGCGCAGTCCGCAGTCCCAAGGTTGCGCAACATCGTGCCGATCTGTGTCAGATATGAATTGTGTAAGGGCATGTGAGAGAACTCGTGCAAGTCAAGGTCGCTGCGGGTGATGAATTAGGTGGGGATGATAATGTCGCCGCAACTGAATCGAGGGTGGGAAGGCTCGGTCACCATCGGCCCGGGTTGCGTGCGCTGCGGGCGCTAGTCGGTCCCAGCAGCAGGGACCGGAAGAGCTGACTTCAAGTTGCCAGTGTGAGGTTCGCACGTTCGTTGTGGCGATCGGTACCAGTTTTTGGTACCGTAATGACCTGAACCAAAACACACGCAGGCGGTAGCCCTTATCTATCTTTCCTTCGCTGTCATGTTCTCGTTCTCAAAGGTCGCTGGTCTCGTCCTCTCCCTTGCTTTTTCTGCCGCGGCTGCGCCCATCATCTATGACGGGCGCTCGCTCATGAACTTGACGGAGGTGGACTTGGACTCGTCGACCGGGCCTTACTTGACTTCCACGCATCTTTAATCTGGCCGTCATACATGGCTGGCGCGCTTCATATCATAGGGTGGTGAAAGGTTCTGCCAGTGAGGACGCGTCCAACGTGAGTATACTACTACGTGCCTCCGAGTCGTTCGCCGCGACCCTCCTACTGACGACCGCGCCCCCCACAGCACACGCAGCTTCTCGGAACGTCGATCGCGCCGACATCGCTATGGACGAGCGACGCGCAGGAGCAAGTTGTCGCGCTCTCGATCCACAACAGCTCCATCTTCGTCGCGGGCGGCACGCCCCAGAACGGCTTCCGGCGGACGAACGTCCACGTCGCTGTCTGCCAGGTCGGAGGCGTCCGATCCACCTGCCCGCCTGCGCTTGCACTTGCGCGTCGATCGGCGCGCCGGCACAGCGGCTGCTTGCACGGCTCCAATCACGCTGCTGCCAGCCTTTGCCCTGCTCCCCGCCGTGGCACGGGTCTTGCGGCCAGAGGGAGTGGCTTCGGCCGCGGGAGCAGAGGTGTCATCGCGGCCAGAAACGCGAACGGCGGGGGCGGTTCTACCTCGCTAGCGCCTCCGAAGCTGCTCATGGACGTGATTCTGGACAACATCTCAGCTATCACGGACGTCAAGACGCTCTCATGCTCGACACCGCTGAGCAGCAATACGCTGCCGCCGTCTCAGCCGTTGCGGCCGCCCAGGCCCAACACCCTTGCCAACACCGGCAGAGTTGGGGCAGGTCGTGGGAAACAACGCAAGGAGTGTCACCAGCGGAAGCCCAAGTTTGGAATGTAGGCATGGCTTAGTAGCCCGCTAATTGCGGGCTGGCATCTCACTTCCGTGCGTTCAAACCGCTTTTTATCACAACTTCAACATTACAGGATTGAAAACGGTCCCGAGGCCTGTACCAACTCCTACCCCACTCATTTCCGACCGCTGCCCCCAAGTTCCCTTTAAGCGACGGGAACCTGCTTGATCACGTACAGCGTCTCTTGGCCTGGCGCAGCGGAGACGTGGATTTTGAACTTGACCGGGTTACCGCTCTTGTCCTTGCCCTGGAACACGTCCTTGGACAGGACAGACCCGCCGTCCGAGTCGGCGATCACGTAGCCGTCCTTGCCCTTGCTCGACTCGGCGACGCCGGCCTTGAAGCTGCCGAGAGCCGGGTTTGTCCAACCCTACGGCCCGCTCGTCAGCGTCTGCTTGCCAGGTGCGAGCGAACAGGAAATATCAGCCAAGATAATGCTCACAAAGGAAACGTTGTAGTAGTGCTGGTCGTCAAGCGAGACGCGGAATGCCGTCCCGCCGGACACGCCGGTGCCGACGGTGTTGTCCCCGTTGCAGCACGAGAACACGGCCTGCTCGAACGGATTGAACGAGCCGGGGGCGGTCCAGTAGCGACCCGAACTTGTCCTTGAGGTTCTTGGGAGGTTCGGGGATAATCTTTCCTGCAACCTAGATGTTGAAGAGAGCGTCAATGAGAAGTACGGGTATGATGAGCAGCATCAGGAGAGGGAGGAAGTTGTGAGGGGCGTACCTCGCCAATCTTGGCGGTGAGCTCGACGCCGGTGACGATCGTGGAGAGGATGGGGATGATAGACATGGTGCGTGTAGAGTTCAACCTGAGGCGGGTGTAGCTTTGGGCTGATGCTGAGTCCAGGATCGCTGGGGGTTTATATAGCTGGCGAGTAGTACGGTACCTGAGATAATTCGAAAGGCGACTCTAGTTCAGCACCGTACATCAGGTGAGGGACGAGGTGATCGTTGCACCTGGTAAGGTGAAGTCCATGCAAGACTCGGAACACAATGTAGGCCCTGACAGTACGCGATGTGTACCATTGCCTCGCCTCTGCGTCTTTGCTGCGCTTGGTCCCACAATGGCATAAGCTGGCGCTCGCTTCCCCGAACATTAGGGTAAAAAAAAACCGTTGTCTTGAAAGAGGGTTGACGTCGTCCTGACAGAGAGTTGACGTCGAGCATTGCATGGATTCCCTGAGCCATTTCAATGTGGGTGATCAGCATGAATAACTCGAGAGAAGCGTGTGATGCGGATGACCACTCACTGGGAAGTCTAGTAAGCCTTGCACTAGGATATAAGGACATACCATCGACGTTCTTCGTGAACCCGGCGTCCTTCTGCAGACTTACCTGTATGCGCATGTCGTCGGACACGGTGCTGCTAAGCGCCACAACTCGGTTGTACGTACGAAGTCATACAATAAATCACCAGCGAAGGGGCAATAGAGCTCGAGCCCAGATTGATGTACCTGATAATGAACATGGTAGGCCCAAGGGCCCGTTCGGTTTGACGTTTTTTGAATCAGTAGTCCAGACGGTGTTGAAGCGGACAGGCACCGTGACATTTGTCGACGTGGAGGCGTCTCCCGGAAAGGCGGAACTGGTCCTTGACGGGTGAAGGTTGACGTCGAGGACGTTGAGGCCTTGAGGTGTATGGCACGAGAAGTGTGCCTTAATAATTAACCGACAGGCACGCTTGAATGAACTTGAAGGGGCGCGATCCACGACTTAACTATTGACAGACACACGCCGGATGAGTCCCAACAGTGTGTCTCATAAGCCCCGATGCACGCTACTACATTGGAAGGTGATGAGAGAAGGAGGGTACGGTGACTCGGTGAGCACCCACTGGCATGCTACTAGTACCAGAACTAGTGTCACAGTTCATGCGATACACTCCGATCAACTCGCCGTCAGCCTGCGTCGGAAGTTCGGCTTGCGTGAGGGGCGGCCCCGCGCTTCGTCGGCGGGAGACGCTGCGTGACTCTCCCGCTATCAGCGCCACAAAGGGCAGCGGGACGCGGGACACAATACGTCAGCCGGCAAGTGCCACTCACGTGCCTCGCATGCTCATTTACGCAGCAGCCCTCGCCGATCCGCCCTCGCCATCCGGCGGGCTCGCGAGGGCGGCAAGCACAATCAGCACGAAGGTTCGCCCGACGTCGGACGCATGCATGGAAGCCGAGGACGACGCGGGGGCCCAGGCGCACGGAGACCGCGTGAAGCCGCAGCGCCGCCTCCGTGACTCCGTGAGTGACCCCTGCTGGCTGGCCCCATTGGAGACAGTGATGTCAACTTAAACATCGTCTAAGGTAGCCAATCTTCTCGCCAGAGGACAGGGTATCCAAGCGCCGTGGGCGCGCAGCGGCACCGGGTGTGCGCCGAGCGAGGGAGGCACAGTGGCAGCTCCGTCCGAGTCAGCCGGCGTGGATGGTGACGCTCGAGAAGTCGAACGCGCCAGGGGACAGTGACTAGTCCTACGATGGTGCACTCAGGGCCTATACCTTCACCCAAAAGGCCCTCAGAGTGTCTATGGTGTCGTCCATACTACATGTAGTTCCAATCCTCTGAACGACCCCTTCAGTTGTCCTATCTTAAGGGCCGCGTGCGCTCGAAGGGCCTGCGTGCGCGTGACCGGCGCGTGGTTGCATGAGCGCCTGAACGACGGACGCGTCACCGCGGCCTGTCGGTAGCACACCATGTCTATCATCTCCATCCTCGCCATCATCCTCACCGGCGCCGAGCTCGCCACCAAAAATGGCGAGGTACGCCCCTCACAACTTCCTCCCTCTCCGGATGCTGCTCATCATACCCATATTTTCATCGACGCTCTCTTCAACATCTAGGTTGCAGGAAAGATCATCCCCGAACCTCCCAAGAACCTCAAGGACAAGTTCCGCTGGCTCCAGTGCACCGTCAAGAACGAGACCCAATTTGACATCCTCCTCATGAACACCTACTTTGATTCGGGTCGCTACTGGACCGCCCCCGGCTCATTCAATCCGTTCGAGCAGCTCGTGTTCTCGTGCTGCAACGGGGACGGCTCTATTCTCACCGGCGCGACCGGCGGGACGGCATTCCGCCTCTGGCTTGACGACAAGCACTGCTACGACGTTTCCTTTGTGAGCACCATCCTAGCTAATATTTCCGGTTCGCTCGCATTCGGCAAGCGGACGTTGACGAGCGGGCCGTAGGGCTGGACAAACCCGACTTTCGGCAGCTACAAGGCCGGCGTCACCGAGTCGAGCAAGGGCAAGGACGGCTACGAGGTCGCCAACCCGTATGGCGGGTCTATCCTGTCCAAGAACGTGTTCGAGGGCAAGGACAAGCGCGGGAAACCGGCCAAGTTCAGGATCCACGTCTCCGCTGCGCCGGGCCAGGATGCTCTGTACGTGATCAAGCAGGTTCCCGTCGTTTGAAGGGCACTTGGTGGCAGCGGTCGGAAATGAGTGGGGTAGGAGTTTGTCTAACCCTCGGGACTGTTCTCGGAATCCTGTAATGTTGAAGCTTTGATAAGAAGCGGCTCGAACGCACGGAAGTGAGATGACTCCTTGCGTTTCGCACCCACGACCTGCCCCAACCCTGCTGCTGTTGGCGGAGGCGGCGGGAGCGTGACGCTGCTCAGTGGTGCCGAGCATGAGAGCACCTTGACGTCCGTGATAGCTGAGATGTTGTCCAGAATCATGTCCATGATCAGCCGAGGTGGAAGAGTTTGTCGACCTCACCGCCCCCTATTTCTGGCCCCGATGCCACTTCCGCTCCCGCAGCTGAAGCCACTCCCTCTGGCCGCAAGACCCGAGGAGCAAAGGCAGCCGGGCATTCACGTGTTCTAGAACATACAGGGGCCTCACACCATCGGCGAACTCGGAGGTTCAGCTTGAGGTTCAGTGCGCCAGAGTGGACTGGTCCTTGAAGGTCGAAGGTTGAGGCCTTGATGTGTATGGCACGAGAAGCGTGCCTTAAGCCGATAGCAGGATTACATGAAGGAGTGCGATCCACGACTTAACAAACCTGAACCTTGACAGGCAGGCCGGATGAGTCCCATACATCGCACCCAGGCCACCGGAACTGGTATCACAGTCACAGTTCATACGATACACTCCGTTGACCTGAAACCCTTTGATCAGCTTTACGATCATACTGTATCGTAGTCGTAGTGGGACTCACCTACCCGTCAAATCAACTCGCCGTCAGCCTGCGCCAGGAGCGGCCCCGCGCTTCGTCGGCGTGGACCATGGCAGTGACGCTGCGTAGCTCTCCCGCTATCAGTAGGCTATCGCACCACAAAGGGTAGCGCGACACAATACGTCGGTCGGCACGTGCCTTACGCGCGCAAACACGCAGCAGCCCTCGCCGATCCGCCCTTGCCGTCCGGCGGGCTCGCGAGGGCGGCAGGCAACAAGCAGCACGAAGGTTCGCCCGACATCGGGCGCATGCATGCAAGGCCGGCGAGGACGACGCGGGGTGCAGGCGCACGGAAACTATGTGAAGCTGCAGCGCCACATTCGCGAGTGACCCCATCGGAGACAGTGATGTAAGCCGGATCATATTGTGGATGTGGAATGTTGGGATGACTGGATGAGGATGGGTACGTCAGGCGGCATTCACAGACGTCTGTGACGATGATCCGCCTGAGCCCAAACGTATGCCCCCCAATGCGACTGAAATCTAGATCCAGAGTCCCTTGCGCCATGCTGTCTCCAAAGACCATTGCTGAGGGCATCCTCAATTGCCAATTGTCTTTGATTCCCCAAGCCCAAGACAATGCGCATGCGAATCGCTCAAGGATGTCGAAGAAGAACCAGGCCATCTTCGAAGGCACCGTAAAGCGCAGTCCGCAATCCCAAGATTGCGCGACATCGTGCTGATCTGTGTTGAGAGAACTCGTCATAATGTCGCTGCGGGTGAATTGGTGGATGATCGGTGGGACACGCCCGGTAGCCATCGGCCCGGAGTTGACGGTGAACCAACCAATTGCAAATACCTTATGCATTTCACGCGCCACGCGCAGCCCTGCGGCCGAACAGGGGTGCCAGAGCCCGTGAGGGGATAGCACATTGATAGACAACTACAAACAGAACAGACAAGAAAGTAAGAAGAGCTCCATTCACAGTCATATATTAATACGAATGGGTCTGATGACATAGGCATGCGAAAACACAAAACCACCACAATACGGCGGGTTAAAAACCAACGTTCATCCAAAATTCTTCAGAGGTAGTGTAGTTGTTGAAAATCAATAGGTTCTTCGTATCCGCGGGGAGTGAAGTAAGCACGTCCCGACTCGCGAGCCTAATCACCGCTGCTTTGAGCTCGGCAGGGCTAAGGGGCTTGTCCTCCTGGACTGGTGCCGTGACGGCTTCAACAAGGTGTGGGGGAGGAAGGAAGCCAGAAACCCAGCGTGGCATCACACTGTACACAGAGCCATAGAGGCCGGTAAAGGAGCCGGTGAAGGGGCGTTGTGCGTTGAACTCCGGATGAACGAGGGAGGGTGAAGGGTCGAAAGTAGCAGATGGATAGATGGAGAGGAGATATGCCATGAGACCAGCGGTGTGTGGGGACGCCATGGAAGTGCCGGAGATGGTATTGACAGCGTTATTAGAGCCTTTCCATGTGGATAGGATGTTCAGGCCGGGCGCAAAAACGTCAACGCAGGAACCGATATTAGAGAAGGTGGCACGCTCATCCGCGAGCGTGGACGCGCCAACCGTGATGGCATTCTCGGCGCCAGCTGGAGAGAAAGAACAGGCATCACGACCGTCATTGCCCGCCGCAACAGCAAAATGGAGGCCCGATTCAACGGCACCATTGACGGCATCATCAAGGGCGCGGGATTTGCCACCACCTAGAGACATGTTAGCGACAGAACCCTTGCGCTTCGTCTTTCCGGTGGCCCTGAGCTCAGCCGCAGCAGCGGACGCCTTCTCTGCTGCAGCTCCCGCAGCATAGTCGACACCTCCGATAACATTGGACATGGAACCACTGCCGTCCGATCCAAGAACTTTGACTGCAATGACGTGGGCAGACTTGGCTACGCCGTATTTGCGTGAGGCAATGGTGCCGGCGCAGTGGGTTCCGTGGCCATTGTTATCATCATCAACATCACCCGTGGGGATCGTCTTGCCCCACGATGCGCGTCCTTCGAACTCTACGTGGTTGATATTGATACCCGTGTCAATGACGTAGACATCGACACCTTCGCCGCCATTGCCTTCATACTCATACTTGTTGAAAGTGCCAAAGGAGAGCTTGGGGCGGTGGCTGATACGTGCGAGACCCTAATTGTTGCGTGTCGATGAGTCATACACGGCGGACGAGTCACTACTAACATACCCAGGTAGCGGACCTCTGGACTTCCTGGGTCTTAACAATCTGGTCGCGTTCAACATAATCGACTTCAGGCATCTCGCGAATTCTTTGGATGACGCGGTCCGTAAACTTCCCAGTATAGCCCTTGATGTGGCTATTGAAGACATGGCGGATCCCACTGTCATCATCCAAGTGAGGGTCCTCGGCATGTGCAAACCGGAGGAAATTGTAATGGTTATCAAGAGCCGCCAGCGGCAGGTCCTTCTTCAACATGACAATGTACGAGTCATTGATAAGTCCGTGAGGAGCTTCATGCTCTGCGACGTGAAGGGGGGCAAGGCCGAATGGGAAACCCTGGGTTGCACCATGATCATGGCTGGTAGAAAGAGGCGTAGCCAATGATGAAGCGACCAGGGAGAGGGAGAGGAACGACAAAGAGAGAATGGGCGACATGGTTGTGGTTCGAAACAGGCCCCGCAAAAGGAGCGCGCCCTTGTATCTGCTGGCGACAGGGAAACGGAAAATTTGGCTCTATTTGTTCCGCTGTCGCGCCGACCGTCACAGCCACGTACAGTATGGGGCACGGCCGGCCATTACAATTACATATACCGTTATCAAGGGCTGGGGGTGAGAAGTAACTATGTTCAGTATTCAGTCCACGATACGCCCCATGCGGTTGCCTCCGCAGCTATGATGGGTCCCCAATTTGCCATATCCTAAACGAGTTATCTCGGCAGGAGGGCCGAGGTCGGTGGCGTGGCCTTCGTATGAACGCTCGTGTGACGTCTTGTGACGTCTCTTCGCCCAAACCCTCTGAACCTGAACTTTCCTCTCCATCACTAGCATCACTGTCGACATCATCAAAATGGCGTGATCCAGATACGGAAAGCAAAAGCGGGTTAAGAGGATGAAATGCAACGGATCCAATCGTATCTGCACTGGCTCTAATCATCCTGGTCATCCGCAAAGATATTCCCATACCATCATGCGCGTGAAATTTCAAGGTAGGAGTGACCCCGGAGATAGGAGCTTCTTCGGCCCCCACCTCGTCTGTCGGCCCCGCACCGGATTCGATGAGGCTGAAAATTTTGACGCTACCATTCTACGCCAAGGGATATCTCAGCTGAGGGGTGTTCCTGGTGATCTACATCCACTCACTTGATCGCCGACGCCCATCAAATTTCCGCCAAGATCAATGTCAAACTTTGTCTTCTGGTTCGTATCCAGCCTCGAGCCATTGCTACAGCGAAACGTCTGCAGTGGGGTTACGGTACTGCCGCGAAGGTCCCAGCTATATATCTCATCGTGCCGCCGAAACGAACCATATAATATATGTGACTTTAAAGGATCGAACGCGAGCTGCACGGAGAGGGGTCAACCGATACATCGAGATCAACATCAAGAGCAGACCTGCATGACACCTGCTCTGACATCGCCGACCCATCCCACAGGTTTCTCGCCCATGTCCTCGTTGAAAAGAGCTATGTTTGCGGAGTTTGCAGAAGGAGGCGAGAGGGAGCCCGCTGCGTAAAGTCGGCATGAGGGGTCATACGAGTTACAGAATGCAAGCGCCGAAATGATTCCTGCATGAGAAATCGAAATTGCGATCAGTCTCTGATTTACAGATTCATGGGTACGCCACATGCCCTTGAGCCCGTCGCTACTCTTCTTTGATGGCGTCGTCGCGAGTCTTGTACCTTCCCCTGGGTAGTTGAGATCGAATACCTCGATAGCGTCCTCAAATCCGCAATACAGTCTTCATATCGTGGCCATGAGAACAGCGTTTACACATGACCCAGAGAACTTACTTATCAGCTGAAAAGTTAAAGGACAAACTGTGTGGTCCAATCTGTCGTTCGCGATGGTCAACGATCTTGTAAGACGCCCGCAACTAATCGTAATGATCGTCCCCATCAATCGTGCTGCCGAATTACTGGACTTTTGAAGAGCGGCTTACTCTGCCATCTGAGGCGTCGAGCAATTGCACAGGCGACTCGCGGACAGACGCAACAAAGCAAAATAACGACGCGTCGCGGGGCGTTGCGCGTGGGTACCAGACGAAATCGAGAATGGGTGCGGCTCGCGGGAACACCCTTGTCTTGGGAGGGTCGAATGGGGCAGGAGCTGCGCATATGAATGAATAAAAAGACACGGAATCAGCGTCCGGGGAATAAACGGTGGTGTCGCTTTAGCTGACCTGATCGCGGTAATGTCCCATCCAACAAGTCCTGCGGACTTTGCGCCGCATGCATTCCTACAGTCAGCCCAAGCCCAAACCACTACTACTCGTTCAGAGGGACGACGCACATGTCTAGATATTGCAGGCTGCGATTCTCACACTGCGCGAGGGCGAGCGAACCATCTGGACACCTTGTGTGAGAGCGATGATCGGCGGGTGATCCTGCGCGTTACTGATCCATTGGAAACCCGAATAGCGTCTCGAAAAACGCACCATTTTGCTGAGCGCGCAAAGTTTTCCTGGAAGTGCGGGTCCGGGAACAAATGACCCTCGTGTGCAAGTGTCGGCTGCCTGGAAGTGTCGAAAGTGGGGGGCTTCCAGATGAACTGCGATTCCATTCGCACGACCTTTAGTGCTGATGGAAAATGAAACCACCGGCGAGAGTTTCAGGGCTTAGATCGCTCAGATATCAACCGAACCGGGTGCAACACGGCGGGATGGGATCATATTCCCTCTAACAGTCGCATCCGCCGCCGCCGCCTGGAGGCAGTGGCATTCAGTTTGACGTCATCGGGTCCCTCTCCTCTTGCTCTGGGGTCGGCTCTAGAAGGTCATATTAATCTCTCGGGCCCATCAGAGGCGTCAATCACTAACCACGTATCACAGGTTACCGTCCACACACACGAAGAACCCCCTCACCCATAAGTTACTAGATTCTAGACAGCGCAAACATGACATCGATCTCGAAAATAGATTACACACGACGCCCTGATTCAGATCAACCCACAACTATCGCCCATTGGAGGTCCATCTTGACATTGGTCGTCTTTTTTCTCAGCAGTAAGTTTAGACAATCGATGCGCCGTCTGCATTAAGTTGTTTTTGGAGACAATTGCTAAGGAGCATCAGATGTTGTTGTCATCTTTCCGTTTCGCATTCCTCTCCCAAGGATCATTGCTTCCGCTTCCCATGATGCGCTCGTCAAACTCCGTGTTTTCCCCCGCACGTCCGAGCCCCTTCGGCGGCCATTCCTGGCCGTAAATTTCCTTAGCGGGCCAATAATAGCTGTCCTACTTCTGCTGGTCACTAAGGTGATCAATGGTGCAGTGTTGAGGCGCGGGATCCTAGGCGCAGATGGTGTGCAGCCGATAGACATCATGGCATTGTTTATCTCGCTAGTGCGTGGACAGGCCTTATCTATCCGCTCGCCACTCGTGGCTTATGACGATAACTGTAGGCGTATCTATCCATTTCCCTGGATGCGACTGGCCTGCTCCGTTTTCTCGCCTTCTGGGTCGCGAGGAGAGGGGGAGCTTCGGGACGGAGGCTCCACTTTTACCTCTATTTATTTTTTTTGGTGTGTGCTGTGATTGTCGGAAACGTAAGTGGCAAGGTTCAATTAAGGGGTCATCGCCTTCAATGACGCGCCCGAATAGGACCCAGTCATTCTATCTGGGACAACGTTCCTGGCCTATCTGACGAGAGTATTGGGGTGCGTCCAGCCTCTCCTATCCCCCTAATACTCTGTTACAAGGTTTCGTAGGATCACGCCCCCAACCGCTTGGATATTTTCTCAATTTGCCGCGGCCAACATGGGTAGGTATTGGGCGCCTTTGTCTTTGTTTTTCGTTCGTACATTCATCAATTCCATAGCGTCTGCTGTGTTGATCTCCTCGAATCCCACCAATTTGGTCTTATCGGGAGCGTTTTCACTCTCATTTGTCACGTACACGTCATCTGTGGTCCTCCCATTTCTCGCGGCTGCGGTGACTGTGTATCTGTACCTTTTTATCGTGCTGTTCCGCTCCGCGGAGTACATCCCGCCGAGCATTGAGCTATCACCCGGCGACGGTAATGGAATGGGCATCGACCGCCCAAGCACCGCACTCATCGACAAGTCTGGCGCTATCTTTGGCAGCGTTCTTCTCGTGGCGACATTAGGTGCCCTGGTGGGCATTAGCACGGTTGGTATCCCCGTCTGGCAAGTTACAGTACCCTCAGCCGCCATGATGCTGAGCCGCGATTTCTGGTGGGACTGGCGCTGCCATCGCGCTCACCTAGCTGTGGTCAAAGAACGAGAGCGAGACGTTGGACCAACGAATATACCTCCATCCACAGCGCATCCTCCGATTGAGCTCCAGAATATCTCCTTTTCTGCTTCTCGCGTGGATAGTCATAATCCCGGACGCGACAGCAGGCGTCAAATAACGCTGTCAAGCGTCTGTACCATATGGATACAGCATTTCGTGCAAACATTCCCTACTGTTCATGCTGTCTGCCGACAGCTGCCGCTTACGCTGGTGCCATTTGCATTCTTAATGTTCATCCTAGTTCAGGGCCTAGCAAGGCAAGGTTGGGTACACGTCTTCGCTTCCTGGTGGGAAGCGTGGGTGAATAAAACCGGAATTGTCGGCGCCGCGGGAGGCATGGTGATCGGTTCAGGATTGTTGTGTAACGTATGTCAATCCTTTTATTTTATTTTCGCGTCTGACCCCAAGGGGCACGTGCCATCATCACGTCACCGACAGATATTTGGCACCAATATTGGCACGACCATTCTTCTAGCGCGGATGCTGCAGGAATGGGAGTCCGGCGAGCAGCCAGTCGCCACGGGTGTCCGGTACGCGTCTGTGTACGGACTTGCGCTCGGGTCGAATTATGGGGCGTTCACTCTCACGTTTTCGGCGTCGCTGGCAGGGCTGTTATGGCGTGACATACTGCGACAGAAGGGGATCCACGTGCGGCAATATCAGTTCGCGCAGCTGAACATGGGGACGTTTTTTATAGCGAGTGTGGCATCTGGGGTGGTGTTGATCGGACAGACGATGGTGGTGCATAAGACGTGATACATTCAGGGCTTTGGATTAAAGTCGATCCGTGCGGGCGTGAGAGGATTTCATTGGGCTGTCGTCTGGTCGTCGGGTATCAAAAGAGAAAGAGGGTGTCATGTCAGATGACTGACTACCGAAGACGGGTGTCATTATACCTGAACGGGCAAATGGGCAATGCCGGCCAGTTTCGCGCAAGGGAGAAAGAAACACAAAGCTTGCTTAATGTCGTCTTTATTCCTATCTCCGCCTCTCCCTCTTTCCTCCCATCCACTGCTGTCTCCCGCCCCCGACTCCTGAGCCTTCCCTTCCTTATGATCAGGCGCATGACCGACAAACTTGGCCATCTCACCCACGGCCACCAAAAACTTCCACATCATCAGCTGCAGCAACAACAACAACAGCCACAACAACCCAACTCTTCTCTTCCTCTCCCCGTAACCACGCATCCACACCTCGAGCACCGCGGCTCAATATCCACGCAACGCACCAGCGAAAGCAGCAAGCGTGGCGAGAGCGTAGATGAGAGGCGTCCCATAGACGAGTCCCTTTTTCCCTACCAGCGGAGAGCAAAGGGCACCTACCGTCTCGCCGACTTTTACTTTCAGCGTACCCTCGGCACGGGCAGCTTTGGACGGGTCCACCTTGGTAGGCTCGCCCACCGCCCGTCGCTCTCACGCTCACCATTCGCAGTCCGGAGCAAACATAACCTCCGGTTTTATGCCATCAAAGTCCTTCAAAAGGAAAAGATCGTCAAGTCTAAGCAGATCGATCACACGAACAATGAACAGCAGATGCTGCTCGCTGTACAACATCCATTCATAGTGAATCTGTGGGGCAGCTTCCAAGACGCAACAAACCTTTACATGGTCATGGATTTCGTCCCCGGCGGCGAATTGTTCACCCTCCTACGGAGGTCCAACGTGCGTCTCTTCCATCGGCGCTGTCAGCTTTCCCCTCTGAGCGTTCTCGTCTAGCGCTTCCCTGACCCCGTTGCAAAATTTTACGCCGCCGAGGTAGCCTTGGCGCTTCACCACCTGCATAACCTAGACATTGTTTATCGTGACCTCAAACCCGAAAACATCCTCCTAGGTCTCGATGGTCACATCAAAATCGCTGACTTTGGATTCGCAAAGTACTGCCCGAATACCACATGGACGCTTTGCGGTACCCCGGATTATCTCGCACCGGAGGTGAATCAATTGTTTCACATCATCCACGTCTTGTCATCATTTTGATCATCCCCCCACAGGTTATAAATCAGAGTCGCTACAACAAATCAGTGGACTGGTATGCACTGGGTGTGCTCATCTTTGAGATGCTTACCGGCCTACCACCATTCCACCGGCCGGATGATTCACCCATGGCGCTTTATGCTCGCATCCAAAGTGGGCCATCATGCATTCGCTTCCCCGCCATCAATATTCTTGCAAAGGACCTGATCCTCAAGTTCCTTGAGAGCAACCCCTCAAAGCGTTATGGCAACCTCCGGAACGGCGCTGGTGACGTGTTCTCCCACCCATGGTTCCGTGAGGTGGATTGGGAGAAGTTACGGAATCGTGACATCGTCGCCCCTTATCTACCGAAGGTAACCGGGGAGGGTGACGCAAGCGCGTGAGTGCTGATCGATTCTTGTTGTCCTCGTTCTCAACAACTCATTGGCACACGCGTATAGTTTTGAGCAATATGAGGAGGGCAATGCCGCTGCACAGTACGGCCTGCCTGCCGAGGACCTGCATGGTGTCCACTTCCCTGATTTCGAATACACTGCCATTTGATATGGTGAATATGACTGGGCCTTCGACACTTTCCTGGACTTTATATATCATCACGACATTGACATGAAAGACTTGTATGACTATTTAATGTCTTTCTTTGCATGTGGTTGTTCCATACGGATACCTTTATTATATTCTGTTGGCAAATTTAAGGGCACGGCCTCTTTGACACAGATTCGTGGGTATGGGTGCGGCTGGGTGCTTGTGTGAACGTGTGTTCCGCGGTGCGGTGACGAAGTGGCCGCGTGTTTGCACCGAACAAATACAGCCCTGCTGAGCACCTCGGAAAATGGCGCTTTCTTGCTCAATCAACCCTCACATCCGCGAACGGCCCACGCTTTCTTCCTCTGCTCTTCTCCAACACACACGACTACGCAGAGCACATCTGGCAAGCCAACAACTGCGTCGTGCCGTGCGATATCAGCCGAGATCAAGCACCGTTGTCGTCGCTGCGGCTGCCTCGGCATCGCCCAGCTATACAACGCATTCATCATCACTCGGCGCAGCTGCACTCGGACTAAAGTATGGGTCATAGAAAGTCGTCTTCTGTGTCTCTCAGTGGCCAGAAGCCTTCGCGAGAGGACCTTCAGGGCGCGGAGAGTGGTGCTGGACGAGAGGAGGCTTCGACACATGGACAAGGCGCGAGTAGCAGCGGTAGCGGTGTTGGCGGAAGTGGAGGTGGCAACTACGTGGATGCCTCTCAACCGCTTGACGCTGAGCGCGCGGCGTTGCTGCGCTCTAAGCAGGCAGAGCTTGATGCGATCGAGGATAAGCATGATGATCTGGTGCGTTTCTGACTCCTTCGTCGCGCGCGCGCCCTTAGCGGGGGTGTGATGACTCCACATTCGCGCGCATGGGCTCATTGAATATGGTCCATGTAGCTACGCGAGGCGTTTCATCTAGAACGTTGGACGACTTTGGTTACGTATGACCCTGCCGTGCGTGTCCTAACTTCCTGTCCTTTCCAAACCCCTCCTCCCATCGCTTCCTTTTCCTTTCTCTCATTGGTAGTGTTTCCTGACTGTTTTTTTGCGGGGCAGATTGCAAAGGAGGATAACTCTGTTGTTTTTCAAGAGGTGAGTGGATATACTACCGCGCAAACGGGTGATAGACGTATCCAATTTGACCCCTAGTTTAAATCAAATTACGATCTCATTGGAGGCGCGTCTTCGTCCCCGGGCCCATCACGGAGGACAACGCGACGTGCGCTTCAAGACCGTGTTGAGAAGCTAAAGGGGGGGCCAGCTGGACCCCCCGTTACTGCCTCGTCACCCGTGAAATCACCCTCTGCGCTGCCACATGACGATGGCCCTATCTGGGACATCTTGGGCTTTTCGCACAAGGGGAAGGGGAAGGATCGTGATTCACGTTCCCCAAAAACTACGAAAGGAAAAGCGTCTTCTGTGTCTGGTGGCACCGGGACCAGTCTCGCCACGATGCATGAACCTCAATCCGTCCCAGTTGCAGCTCCTAGGCTGACTCGTCAGGCTACATCACGCGCATCTCTCCCCAAAATGCCATCCCCAGTCGCTTCTGGTCCTATCCAACCAGGAAAAGAATCGCTGGTGGGCAAAACGCGTAGAAGACAGAGTCTTGACGCGACTTCCGACGTCCACCTTGCGGCTCCTCGTAAGCGGCGGAAAACAGACATTCACCCTGCAGCTGATCTACTGGGTTCCCTGCCCATCGGCTCACCCGCAAAGACCCACGTGCTAGACCTTTACAATCAACTCCTCCACCCCCCACCCGAAAAGCCACTTTAAACGGTGTGCACCAGATAACCGCGGCCAAAGTATCGCCAGGACCCCTCGCTGATAAAGGAAAAGGGCTCACGCCAGTTGCATCAACGCCACCCATCAGGAGAATAAGGCTTATCGTTCGCGCTCCCGAACCTGTTTACACTAATCCGAAACAGAAGCCCACACTCCCAATTTTCAATAAATCCGTGGCGTCAGTTCTCGCGTCATACACTCGACTTGAAAGCGATGATGTCGATGAAGATGCACTTGTGGCAGAGGCACGCGAGCGTGCTGCGCTCCTTGAGGCGTGTACGCCCTGCGTCGACAGGGCCGCATGCTCCTATCCGCAGAAGATGCTGGTCGTGCTCTCCAAACTCGGCCAATGGACCCGCGGACAATCGGCGCAGACCCATGGGACCACATACTTGATGCCGTGCGCGCACACCATCGCCAGCGAGAAACGAGCGGACCCGAAATCGCAGCCACCATCGCGGCCAAGGTGCGCATGTACTGGGACCTGCAGAATGCGAAGGAGGGCAAGGTGAAGCTACAGCAAGAGAAGCAATTGCGTGCATTGGCAAAGACAACACTGAAGCTCGTTATCGCCGAATGGAAGAAAGCTGTATTTGTAAGTGATTCCTTTGGCGCTCAGCAAGATCGTGATATAGAATGGCTGGTTGACGCGAGTTTCTTCCCCGCGGTAGCATATACGGGAGCAGGAAAGGCTTAGGCGTGAAGCAGAGGAAACGCGCAAGGGCCGCGAACATCTCGATGCGTTGCTAGATCAGTCTGGGCAGATCTTGGAAACTCAGCATCTTGACCTGTCCCGCGGCACTCGGTCGCGCAGCCGATCTAGCAGCGTATCCGCCTCTCTCCATGACGTGGACGACGAAGGAGACGGAGAGACTGACGTTGATGAGGACGTGGCGTCCGATGATGATGCAAGCACTGCTGGGGGCTACTCCAATCTCGACCAAGAAGAGGAACATTCAGATGGGGCTGAGGAATTGCTTCCATTAGCTGCTGGGGAGGACAGCGATGATGAAGATGAGGAAGAGGGCGTTTCTGTCACCGCTTTACTAGGACCCGATGTGTCAGCCGTCCCCCAGATAGCCCTCCTCTTTCTGAGAGGGCAGAGGGTGACATTGAAACGATGGAAGAAGAAGATGGTACTCGGGCTGTCGACGAAACTTCCACGGTTCCGTTTGATGATGGCCCCTCCCCGCATTCCGATCTGGTAGCGACGCCATCCACCGATCCCTTACCCGGCTCGCCGCATCCTCTTGTGACCACACCACGCTCAATGGTCTTGACGCCACCACCTGACTTACTGCCCCATGCCCTGCCTCCTGCGAAACACCCCTTCAGTGAAGTCCTTCTCTCAGTCAAGGAGGACCTCCATTCAGTGTGCAAGACGCCAACCGCTGAGTCTGAACTGGCAGATATGCCTATGAACTCTTTAGTCGCTGCCGGTGATCTCCCTACTCCTGAAGAACACCTGCACAGGCGAAGCCAGAGCCAAATGGCGATCATACGATTGCAGGACATCAAGAACTTCTTTCAGTACAGCCCACTTCTGCCCTATACGACAGTGAGGCCCAGCGACCCGACTTCCCGACTGATGGTGCTAGTCAATCTGTACCTGATGACGAGGGTGGCATCCCCCTCGTAGATGACGATGATGCAGCGTCGGCTATTGGGGACGAGTTCGAGGAAGATACGCGCATCCCACGTTACCTCAAGCCCTATGCTGTGGCACCAGTCGAGTGGGACCCCGCGGCTCAGATCAAGCCCCCCGCGCTTCTTCGCGGGATATTGCGGCCATACCAGCAAGCTGGGCTGGAATGGCTTGCCAGTATCCACACTAGGAATCTCAATTGCATCCTTGCAGACGAGATGGGGCTTGGGTACGTGTTTGCCCATCCTTTCGCTAGACGTACGTTGACTTGTCTCCAGAAAGACATCCAGACTATCGCTCTCCTGGCCCATCTTGCATGCGATAAGGGCATCTGGGGTCCGCATTTGATCGTCGTGCCGACCAGTGTTCTCATGAACTGGGAGATGGAATTTAAGAAGTTTCTCCCGGGATTCAAGGTCCTTGCTTATTACGGTACGTCCAAGCGACGGAAGGAGCTGCGCCAAGGCTGGTACGATAAATTTCACTTCAATGTCTGCGTCACGTCGTACGCACTTGCTAGCCGCGATGCGCATGTCTTCAAGCGAAAGCCGTGGTACTACATGATCTTGGATGAGGCGCATATGATCAAGAATTTCAAGTCCCAGCGATGGAATATCCTGCTGATGTTCCGCTCGTTCCGCCGGCTACTCCTTACTGGTACTCCTCTCCAGAACAACCTGACTGAGCTGTGGGCATTACTCAAGTTTCTGATGTCTGGGACTGATTTTGCGGACCGAAAAGAGTTTGCGGAATGGTTCGCAAGTAAGCGATAGCATCGGTACAAATCTGCGTTTAATGCATTCTAATCGAAACTGAACAGATCCATTGGAACAAGCCGTCGAAATGGGCACAACTCTGGACGACGAAACACAGAAGCGTGTTTCCAAACTTCACACCGTCCTACGCCCTTACCTACTCAGGCGCCTCAAGCGCGATGTCGAGAAGGAGCTCCCTAGCAAATTTGAACACCTCGTGCTCTGTCCGCTCTCCAAACGCCAACGAGTTCTCTACGATGAGTTCATGTCGCGCGCACAAACTCGCAACGACTTAGCGTCTGGCGTGTATCAAAAAATTGCCAACATCCTCATGCAGCTTCGCAAAGTATGCAACCACCCAGATTTGTTCGAAGTGCGACCTATTGTCACGTCTTTCGCGATGAACCGTTCCGCCATCGCCGATTTTGAAATCAAGGAGCTGCTCGTCCGACGACGCCTTTTGCAGGAACGAGATGAGGACCAGCTGAACCTTGACGTCCTTGGCCTGCGCTTCATAGATCGTCAAAACACTTCGCTGATTGCGAGCCTCGAGACTCGGCGACTCGACGCAACATCCTGTCTGCCCTTCGTCTCCGAGTTACCGGGAGAACCCCCGCCTTACGATGTTCGTACAGTTGAGGGCTACAAGAGGCTCCGAGCGTACAAGGAACAAGCAGCTTCTGTCGCGCGCTGGACGCATATTGGTTATCTCAACCGCCTACGTTGTAGTGATTCTCCGGTCTACAGTTGCGAGCTCATCGCGAGGTTGCAACAGTGTGCCGCCCATTGTTACCAGCTTCTATTCGTGATCCCTCGGCGCACCACTTTGATGCCGTCCCTGCCATTCGCGCGGCCATCAAGTCATACGAGGCACGCGCCAAAGAAATGGCACCGGTGGTCAACACCTTCGCTTGTCTCACTCCCCCGGTAGTTGCACACGATCTGCCTCGGCGCGTTCTGACTGGAGTTGAGGAGTCTGTCCTCGCGCTGTCCTCTGACGTGGAGTTCGACACGGTTCTTCATCAGCCAAGTGTGAAGTTGCAGATCGCCTTTCCCGATCTTTCCTTGTTGCAATACGATTGCGGCAAGCTCCAGGAGCTTGCGCGCCTTTTACGGGAGCGCAAGGCGGGCGGCCATCGTGTCTTAATTTTCACACAAATGACGCGGATTCTAGACATTCTGGAACAATTTTTGAACTTCCATGGCTACCTGTATCTCCGTCTGGACGGTGCCACGCGAATCGAGGATCGACAATACATCACGGAGCGCTTCAATGCGGATGCACGTGTCTTCTGCTTTATTGCCTCGTCTCGTTCCGGTGGCGTTGGTATCAAGTGAGTGTACCCGAAGCTTGGACTCGAACCTTAATAACACCATTGTACTCGCAGTCTAACCGGTGCGGACACTGTCATTTTCTATGACAGTGATTTCAACCCCCAAATGGACCGGCAGTGCGAGGATAGGTGAGGTCCTATCCCATTCTCGTAATGAAAGATCTGTGCTGACGACAGCACCGACAGAGCGCATCGAATCGGGCAGATCCGTGACGTGCACATCTACCGTTTCATCTCTCAGCACACGGTGGAAGAAGCCATGCTCCGCAAGGCGAACCAGAAGCGCTCGCTAGACGACCTTGTCATCCAGAGGGGCGAATTTGATTGGCGCTCGCTGTTTCGTGGTACGGGCGGCGACACCATCACGCGCGTCCTGGAGGACTTTGCAGATCACGAAGATGCCCGCGCCGCCCGTATTGCCGCCCAGGAAGCGGGCGAACTGGAAGGGGCAGACGCGGTCGACTTTGGAGAAGACACCCGGGCCGGGGCCGCTCATGACACGGACGGGCCTGGAAGCGTGCCGATGGAACCTGCGATCGGGTCGCCTTTGCCCTCGGGCGCTCCTCCCGAAGATGGTGAGCCCGAAGAGGAGCCGGCGGAGGAGGAAGACGTGGTGGAGGGTGGAGGAGATGAGGAGGACGAGGGCGGTACCACTGTCGACTACATGCTGGCGTTCGTGCGGCATGACTATGACTTCTTTAGAGATTGGCGGTTGTAGAATGGGTTTTGTCCAGGTCTTTCTCCCTCTGCAAGATCTGATGCTGATGCTAGTAATATGTTCTATTTACTACCAATCTAATGTCTCACTCGATATCTCATCTCAATTATGTGGCGCGTGACATTGTGATCAAGTCTTGAGCTTGATCTGATGCACTCTGACCGACAAGGTAACAATACATTTTGCACTTATTAACAGTATTATATTTTTGGGCGACAGTAACTTACTAGTGATGTATGGGAAATAGGAAATATACACAGAACATGACAACTAGCTGTGACTTCTGGATACAGACCCAATTGGTTGGGGAAAACACAACAACACTGAGTAACTATGGCACGGCCAATGCAATGGCCATGGGTGTGAAAGAAACCAAAAAAATGCAGCACTCCAAGGTAACCACCAGGACATAGATAGACTTGTCCTCATAGGGCTTTCTTAGGCTTGCTAGCTTCCAAAAAAGGGTACAGATTCTCCGTTTGGCACGGTAACCATGGCACTGTAGGACACAGAGGCCGTGGAAAGCACCCTCAACTAGGCATCCCGAGTTGAGAACCGCGCAAGAAAACAGAAGCCTGCTGGGCAAAAAACAGCCCAAGCGACGGCCAGTCGGTCTTGTACCGTTCAGGGCTGGATCGCTTTTAACATTTCTGGCGTGAGCCCGATGTGCGCGCAGTGGCCACGTTCGACTCTCTGCAGGAAGAGTTCGATCCTCGCGTAGGTCGGCGCGTACGCTTCTTCGAACTCGCGCAGCGTACGCGGGATCGGCAGAGGAGGAGCCGCGGGCGCCTGCGCGGGCATTTTTGGGGCCGCCGCGTTGGTAAGCGCGTGGAGCCTGTCATCCTGCCTCGTGGGGCGGGGATCTTCTGAGGGCACGTTCTGGGGGCCCGGTGGGGAAGGGGGTGAGACCAGAGCGGGCTTCGCGTGTGACGGGCGCTGGTCGTGTGGGGGTGGCGAAGGCAGGTGGGTGGACCCTGGGCTGGGGCTCGGAGGCCAGCCTGCCAGTGGTCCATATTTGCCAGGAGAAAGCGGACTCGTATCGACGGACGGTGGGGAGTGCGTGTCGGCGTGTGATATGAACGATGTCCTGCGATGCACTGGTTCTGGCGATATCGTGCCAGCAGGAGTGGGCAAGTGGGCGTGAGGATCCGTCGCTTCGTTCATTTCCGTGACGCCCTCGTCAGTGAGGATGGGTGGCAATGTTTTATGTCCTCGTTGGACATCTTCCCGCGACGGATGCCCGTCCTCAGTGTGCAGGCACGCCACACGCCAGTGAATGAAGTTTTCCACATGTTTCCTTTCAACGCCAAAGTGGTTCGCCAATAGTTCTTTGTGTTGAACCGTTAGGTGTGGCTGTTCGAGTAACATGGTGTGCAGACGATGCAATGTGTCCGCAGAGAGCGATGGCCACACTTGGAAGGTACAATAAGCCACAGTGAACATCGGAGCATATGAGCAACGTACATTCACGAGCCACACCAGTTGTCGGATCCAGTAATGTGGTTAGGGCGTTTTCGCTCCCGTCTTTCCGCTTACCCTTTGCTTCATGGAGCGATCTTCGTCTGTTGGTGAGCCAACCGTTAAGCTTCGATAGGGAGTAACCCGGGTCTGTCCTCTGAAGTTCACGCAACAGTGCATCTTTCTGTTTCCTACTTGGAAAGTGGAGCCCGGCATCAAACCTCTCTGAATCCCCAAATGCCACAAAGAGTAACACATTCGTTAGCAAAAATCCAAACCCGGTGTTCTGCCCTGCCAAAGACGTACGTGTTAGGAGGGCACGACCTTCGAGAGACAGTCTCGTTGGCCCCGCGTGACCGGGAATACTGGGTCCACTGGCAGGATGGGAAGGTTGCGCGCTGTACGAACCTAGGTCTTTGAGTACTACCACGATGGACAGAAAGGCATGGTGCTCACTCATTGCACCCAATTTTTCAGTATTCCTTTGATGATACTGATGGCCGGAGAGTGTTGAATGGGTCACACATGCGGGGAACACGAATAGGGAAACAAGTTAGCGGGCTTCGTCGTTCGTTTTAAAAGCCGTCGCGGCATCGAGGTAAACGACCATTTGGGGCTAAGGCCGGTATTTTGACATGTTGAGATGCAGATCAGCATCAGCAGGAAGGCAAAAGTGAGTCAGCTACACTAGCTAGAGCAAGATTTTCCCATCCCGTCAACATGATGCATATGATCGATACCGATAAGGCATGATGTAGCCATGGAAATTTTTGTTCAAGTTTGGAAGGTTCTAGAAGCAGTCTGGCCCCTCTGCCAAGCTCATCTCCTTTTCCCTTCCACTCACAGATAGTGGGACACTTTTATCCCTGTGTTATCTTTGGGACCTTCAAGATTTGACAGTGGAGGATAGTCTGAGTTCAATGGCTAGGACTGAAGTTTCATTTCTGCATTTAGCAGCTCATGTTTCTCACACATGACAATTATTTGCATTAATTTTTTTTTAAAAAGTAAATTATGTAATATGTTCTAGACTAGCACTGTTAAGCACCAATAAGCACCAATAAGTCTCAATAACAGTAAGAAAAATCAATATTTTCCTGATGAGTACCCAAAAGTGGAAAAGTTTTGTAGGTTTGCTGATAGTGCATGGAAACCATGGATTATATGGGGAGGCACTATGCAAGCTATTTTAGGCTATGTAGCAATATTCTTTTTTTGCAGTTGGAGATTGACCAGTGTATGGTATGGAGTGATGTCCAGAAAGTGGATAAATCAGAGGTTGGTTCACAATTAATGCAGATTAATGGGTCATTGTGCATCATAGTGCAAGGGACCAATGTCATCATCATAGTAAAATAGTTTACAACCAAGCATTTTTGTCCATTGCCTGCTCTGTCTCTGCCGAACACCGAACAAACGGCGAGTGAGAGGCCCTGGGGTTAGGGCCGACATTGACATGCATGGTTGCCAGTGGGGATTCAGACGCCTTCCCCCAACGAGTCCCCAACGTCGAGTTACATTACCGTGCGAGAACTGGAACGATCCCTCGCGACGGCAAACGGAGAAAACCCATCGTGACCTTTGTCTGAGTTTCTCCAGCTACTAACACATAGCACATTTCAGCTGAACACCCTAGTAGGAATCATGTCCGACCCGACCTCCCCCACCGAAAATCCTCATGTTGCATGGGTACGTCGTGCATCGGTGAAGCGTCGCCGACGCCCGTGTAGCTGTGTGCTTGCCACACATGACACTGACGTGCTTCTCCCCAGGTACGGTCAAAATGCCAATATCTTTAGCAAGCGCGTGAGGTTTTTCACCTATTCACGCTGTCAACTTGAACTGATCACTGTGATATGAACGCCTCAGGTTGCCGCACTTAGAAAGAGCTTCGGCAAGGACATCGAGCTTGGTAAGTCGCGTCCGCGTTGCCGAGGGCCATTGCCGTGTGATGGTCTTTCGGACATGGCACAGTTTTCGTCGATGCACCACACGTGTTGGAACCCGTCGACCTGACCGGGCACGGTACCCACTTGGATGCGTTCGGGGCCCCCGAGGCGTCCGTGGCATCTGAGGATCCCACCCTCAAGCCGCGGGGCTGGTGGCTAACCGACCCGACGCGCACGCGCACGGACGGACTGGACGAGAGCCTCGCGCATCTCCGGGACATCTTAAGGACACAACGCTTCGAGGTGTGTCCCCACCCGACTTCTCTCAGCAAGGACTGCGTGAACCCCACGCGGCTGACGGTTTCTGCTTCTCTGTCGGGCTTCCGCAGGGTGTCTTCGGCTTCAGGTGAGGTTTAACGAGGGCCTGCCATGCACGCCGCACGCGCGATCTGATCCCGCTTTTCTATGCTTCTGGCGTTCCATCGGCAGCCAAGGTGCTGCAATGGCGGCTCTGCTAGCGGCTCTTGTGCGGACATATTTTTTTTCTCGCCCTCCCGGCAGAGTTTTCCAGCGAGCTAATAGACTATGAACGTCGCGTAGCTTGAGCGGCCTCATCTCCATCCCTCGTTCCTCGTGGATGGCGAGCCTCCGCACCCACGGCTGTATGTTACAATCCGTGGTGCTTCTTTTCTTCGCCCCATGCGATGCACTGACGTGTTTCCATTATGGCACATGTCTCCGCAGCAAATTTTGCGTTGCGGTGGCCGGGTTCAAGGTGGCTGGACCTCTCTCAGCCGCAATTTTTTCGGAGGGGTATGCCACGCCCACGCTACATGTTCTGGGAAAGAACGATATTCTCGTCGTGGAGGAGCGTTCACGAGTGCTAATCAATGTCTCCTCGGGGAAACGGGTGGAAGAGCACGACGGAGGTACGCGTTGAATACGTTTCCCCTTGACCCGAGGCATTCGTTCACATTGGTGATCTCATTCTCGCCATGGTTCTTCAAAGGCCACTTCGTCCCATCCAAGGCCAGCTGGCGGACATTCCTCAAAGCATACATGCTCAATCCAACCGGAAACATCCCCAGTCCTGGTCCCTCCTCAGTTTCACAGTCCAGGTCGGGCACAGTCACGCCCCTTGCAGTTTGATGCGCCAAGCGAGAGGAGTACCTGGCGCTTGTCGAGAGATGGCACTGTGCCTCGGTGTTACAATATGGATACAATCGAGCTAGAATTCGTGGCTTCGCTAGAGTATGTGACTGTGGCTGGGGGATAATGACGCGATGACGTCGCCCTGATACGAAAATGGCTTGTGGTGATTTATTTGCCCCCTTACCTTCTCGTGAACAAAGGTGAGACTCGAGAAGTGTTGACAGTAACTCATCTCACATCTGACATATCAGCTGCTTACTCGTATATTCCCGCCGCCAACTAAGACTATAAAAGAACTCAGAGTTCATGAGCTACATGGGCGTTCTCGGGCGCGACGCCAATCTCTAGGTTCCGCCCGCGAGTGCATACATGTGGATCTTCTTCGCACCCAGTGGATATGGACTGACGCGCAATCGTGCTGCTTTTCCCCCACCTTCCCGCTCCCTTTGTGATTAACCGCGATCGGGCGTTCGCCCGGTGCCTATTTAGGCGCGACTTCGGATGATCGGATGTGGGTTGACCTCAACAATAGGAATGTGGCCGGACTGATGGCAAGGTGAAGAAGACATGAATAGACTGATGGCACGGCCTGTCCGGGGGTCAGACCGGTCAGATATATATGACTGGTTGGATTGGCGAACGAGTGGTTGAAAGATTGAAGATAGATCTGGACCGACAAGCTGGGGAAACATTGCCGATAAGGGGTCGAACGCTGTTCTAGAATCCATTTTGATACCATTTAGCGCTGGGCTAGGATGGCCGTGTGATAAGGATCATATCACAGGGCGTGCGGGTTGGCCTGACAATGTCCTGCTGGATGGCGTTTGAGATGCCAGAGGGTCGAGGTGAGGATAAGGACAGAGGTTGTCATCATCACGGCAGATGCTTTTCCGATGTCACTTATTGAATGGGGAGAAGCGTGACATAAGCGCTCATCTCCGAAGAATAGCTCGCTTCTATTAGGTGAGGTGACAGGTGTGACTCGAATGTGACTGTGACGAGTAACGCGTGTTGGTGTCCTATATTGAAGAAGAGGAACTGGACGGTGGAGAACCTCTCAACCTAGCGCGGCCCATTTCAACGCATTCACAACCATGAACGTTTGGTCACCGCAACAGCACGACCTCGATGAAATATTGTCCACCATCTTCGAATCTACAAGCTCTACAAACCAGTCCGTCCAGCGCACCATTACCCACGTGAGTTCACCGTTCATTTGTTTCATTCATCACCCGCAAATTATTTTTTCGATTCCTCTTTGACCGTCATAACAGAAACTCAACAGCTTCACGCGCGCCCCTGACTACATCGCCTATCTCGCATACATTCTCTCCACCCTCACTCAACAGGAGGACCGTATCAGGACCATCGCCGGCTACCTTCTCAAGAATAATGCCCGCCTTGTCCTCCGCGCTTCGCAAGAAGTCATCGCATTTGTCAAAGCTGCTGTCTTGCACGCATTTAAGGATCCCAGCGATATGATCCGCAACGCGGCTGCGCAGGACATCGTCGCATTCCTTGGTATCCTCGAGCCTAAAAACTGGCCCGAATGTCTGACGTTGCTCGTCAACCAACTGGATGACCAAGATCCAGTCCACCAAGAGGTGTGTTATTTCCCCCCAGCTCGGGTGATTCGTTCTCGGTTTGTTTTCGTTGCATCCGGCTACATCGGCAGTAGACGCGCTGCAACGACTTCGTTGCTCATGCCGATTCGGCATCTGCTTCCTTGGTAATGCCAGGAAATTGGAATGAGAAATCCTTTCCCCCCCTCCCCTCCCCTTCCTGATTGCTTCGGGCATCGAAATGCGCCTGTGCTCGGTGGGCCCGCCCGCTTAAGGGCGTCAATGGACGAACGTTTTGTCATCGAATCTCGCATGCTCTCCGATCATGGCAACTGGTCATCGGTCAGCGCCTGCTCCAGTGTCCACCCCCCACCTTACACTGGCATGAGTCCCACTTTCCTTCGCCAGTTATCGTCCTCGGGGTTCGCTCTCTGGGTTCGCTCTGCTATCTTTTTCTCCCTTGTCATGCATCCACATATAAGATTGCTGAATTAACCATTTAACTTCGTTAGGCTGCCTTCAATGTTCTCGAAAAAGCATGCGAAGATTACCCCCGAAAACTTGATGTCGAAATCAACGGGACCTTTCCCCTTAATTTTATGGTTCCAAAGTTCATTATGCTCACTGAGCATCCCAATGCCAAAATTCGTTCGCATGCGGTGGCATGCCTGTCCTACTTTGTTCCTATCAATGCGAACGCCCTCTATGCCCACATCGACACCTTCATCGCATGCCTTTTTAAGAGAGCCTCAGATGAGGAACCCCAGGTCCGCCGCCATGTCTGTCAAGCTCTTGTACTCCTGCTTGCGTCACGTCCCGAGAAGCTCTTGCCAGAACTCGGTAACGTTGCCGAGTACATGCTTTTCTCGACGAAGGATAAAAACGAGGTTGTTGCTCTGGAGGCATGCGAATTCTGGCTGACCTTTGCAGAAGACCCCGAACTGGCACAGTATCTCCATCCCTTACTTCCTCGTGTGGCACCAGTACTCCTCGACTGCATGATTTACAGCGACGATGACTTGCTCTGGCTCGAAGGCGATGAGGAGGATGACTCGGCAGTGCCTGACAAGGAGAGCGACATTAAGCCCCGCCACTATGGAGCAAAGTCTCACGGTTTCGACCGCGAAGATGATGCTCCGGCATCCTCCGATGCACCGAAGAAGTTGGGCGCGTACGGCGAGGAGCAACTCGACGGGGACGATGATGACTTCGAGGACGAGATGGACGATGATGACTTCGCCGATGAAATGTCCACCGAGTGGAATCTTCGTAAATGTGCGGCGGCCGCGCTTGACGTGCTCGCTGTTCGCTTCTCAACGGACCTTCTGAATGTCATGCTCGAACCCCTTAAGAACAAACTTTGGAACACTGATTGGCTCCAGCGCGAAAGCGCTATCCTCGCGCTTGGCGCCATCGCGGAAGGTAACGCGTGATCAAACCCCATATTCACACACTGATGAATGATACTAGGCTGCATCGAAGCTGTCGAGCCACATCTGCCAATGCTGGTCCCATACCTGATTCAGTCATTGAATGATCCCAAGGTCAACCCCGATTTGCGCCCACAAAGTATATCCTCTGACGCTCTTCTCTGGTGTAGCCCCTCGTCAGATCGATTACTTGTTGGACATTAGGACGATACGCGAGCTGGTGTACTGCAGGTACGACCGATGACCACAAGGCACAGTTCTTTATTCCTACTATGGAGGGTGTACGTATCTCTCCATCTATCATGCTTCTGTTCTTCTGTGAAATGTTTATCGATGTATCTTCACATTTCCAGCTTCTACGTATGGTTCTGGATAACAACAAGCGCGTTCAGGAAGCCGGCTGTAGCGCTTTGCAACGCTCGAGGAGGATGCCGGGGCTGAGCTTGCGCCATACCTCGAACCGGTCTTGCGTAACCTGGTTTTCGCATTTGACAAGTATCAGCACAAAAATATGCTCATCCTCTATGATGCTGTCGGCACACTTGCTGATGCTGTGGGACCTGCCTTGCAAAATCCCATGTACGTGGAGATATTGATGCCCCCACTGAACAAGAAGTGGTCCAAGCTCAAGGACGACGATGAGGACCTCATTCCACTTCTGGAGGTATTATAAGCACTTGAAATAATAGCCACCAGCGCTGACTCCGCTCGCGTCTAGTGTTTGGCATCCGTAACTATTGCCATGGGTTCCGCTTTCCTCCCATACTCAGGCCGGTTTTCGAACGATGCGTTAACATTGCACGAACGTCCATTGTCCAATACCAGACTTGGCAACAGAATCCTGAGCTCGACGAGCCAGACAAGACATTCCTGGTTGTTGCTCTGGATTTACTGTCCGGCCTGACGCAAGGCCTCGGTATGGGGCTCAAACCTTTTATCGAGAATAACCAGCCAGCATTCTTCCAGTTGCTTGTCCTGTGCCTCAAACACCCGCAAGCACCAGTGCGACAGTCCGCATACGCTCTTGTCGGTGACCTTGCTATGGCGTGCTTCCCACTTCTCCGGCAACATATGCCTCAGGTCATGCAAGAACTCATTCTTCAGCTCGACCCTGAGCCTAAGGTTGAGTTCATATCTGCTTGCAATAACGCGGCATGGTCTGTGGGCGAGGTGGCTCTGCGTTACGGTCGCGGTAAGCACAACCTGATGCAATCAACTCGTTCTCAATTCACACACTCGTTATAGATGAGCCGGAATTCGCACAGTGGGTCGAGCCGCTGATTTCTCGCCTTGTACCTCTCTTGCTTCACCCAAAGGCTCCGCGTAGTTTGCACGAGAATGCTGCAGTGTCGATTGGCCGTATCGGTCTTATGCACCCACGCATGGTCGCACCTGTACTCCCAGATTTCGCTCAGGCTTGGTGCCAAGCACTGTTCGAAATTCGCGATAATGAGGAAAAGGACTCGGCTTTCCGTGGGCTGTGCACTCTTGTCCAGGTAAACCCTATGGGTATTGCCAAGGTTCGTCGTGTGGGAGGTTTTTGGTGGCGTGATCATTAACGGAGTTATTTCAGAGTCTGATGTGGTTCTGTAATGCCATCGTGCGCTGGAACCAACCGTCCGAGGAGCTCAACTCGATGTTCCAGGCGCTCTTAACAGGTTTCAAGACCCACGACCCCCAGGGTTGGGCTGCGCAAGTACAAACATTCCCTCCCGCTATTCAGGAACGCCTCGCGCAGCGTTACGGTGTCTGACCACCATCAATTTCGCCTCACATCTATACCTTCCACATCGGACGAAAACTTGTGTCCCGTGCTACAATATGTGCCACTTCGCGGCCTCTTTCTATGAACGACATGTCTTGGATTATCATTTCGCTGTACTACAAGCGCCTTGTCCCGTTTTATCAGTAGTTACATACAAGTCCCAATTTGTTTTGCATATGTACGTACCGCCCGAGTTAAGGGCCACACTCTGTCAGTAGTTACAAGTAGTTACAATTTTCCGCACTCCGTAGTTATAGCATTAGTTGGTACAACTTTCCCCTTTTATCCCTCACGTCAATTTGTCTGGTAGATACATACATACATACTTACTCGGCTTCTCGTCCCTTGACCCCACCAATCCCAGTGAGCGCGCCATCACCATCAGAGGCGCGTCTACTCGCACGTGGCATATTTGTCGGGAAAATTCTTAGCTGCATAGCCATCGTGCCTCGGGCCTCACCCCTTCATCGTCCCCACAACTGAATCAGAGCGGGCGGCGGGGCGTGTGCCACGCCAAGACTCACGGCAAATTCATTTTGCGTGCAAAAAAGTATGAACCAGAACAGGTTGCACACCCCAACACCAGAGGCCAAGGTGCGATTGCCGCCCTTGTTGCTCTCAACTCTTCCAATCCGCAGCACAACTGTCCCATTCAGAATATCTACGAACGCGCAACCAGGGCTGAACTCGCAAAGGATTTCGATACGGCCTTTCGTTTATACGTCGAAGCCGGCTCTGCCTTTCTCAACCTCAGCCGCACCGCCGCCTACCCTCACTCCCAGAAACAGGCCCTCCAAGATGCGAATCGCGCTCTGGGACGGGCAGAACGAATTCAGGCGGCCGTCAAGCGGGACTTGGCACCGGTGTGGCGTGATCCGTTTGCTCTCGGTTCGTCATCCCGTCGTGCTTTTTTTATTATCAGATGATGGGTGACCGATGGGGCGAAAAACATGCTTCGCAGAAGAACAGCAGCTGGTGTTAAAAAAAGGGTCTGTGATCAATGGTGTCGAGGTGCCTCCGTGGACGACACCTTCTCCTGGGTTTGAGGCCGCCGGAACCGGGTCCTCGTTCAGGTACGCCGCGCCCGTTCGGGCCTGCTTACAGCTATCATCGCCCGCACGTCCCCACCCAACCCGCCTTCTCCGTAGCGCTGATATGTTTTTTTCTGCCTTTTTTGTGTCGATTTAGCGACCCCGATGGGCTGCTCGAGTTGTCGGATGAGCAGAAAGAGGCGGCGGTTGTTTGGCGCCGGTCAAGCGAGGCGTTGGCGAGTGCCAAGATTTTTCTTCGGATCTCCGCCCGGAGGACATCGCGCAGCGCGTCGTGGCCGATTGCTCTCTTTGCGCATCCATCGTCGTGTGTCTGTTGCACAGCCGTATACACCACTCGGAGGTCTGCCGACCCACCCCCGGCCCATTCAATTTGTGGCAATCGGATATCTGACTGCAATTTCAGGCTGCGTTGCCCACCCTTTATCCCCGTGGGCTAGATGGAAGGCCAAATCTATCTCCGATAGGCGGATATGAACTGAAGGTCCTCTTCAATGGGACACACCGACGTGTGAGCGCGCATACCGCGTTGAATGATGCCTAATCTCACGTTTGTCTCTCGTCGATCATTAGTTGGTGAGTACATCTGCTCTTATTTACCCCTCCTGCATATCCAGCGCCTCATCGTGGTTCACGGCGCCTTCAGCGATCGATGATCATCTCCCTTTTCTCCCCGACGGATCCCTCATGTGCATGACAAGCAGAGGGAAAAGGGATATCTGGCCTTCCCTTGTTGAGAAAGCAGTGCGTGCCGAAGTGGGGCCCCAGTACACCACGCCGCTCATTTCTCACACAGTATCTGAAACTTATGGGAGGATACAATTTCCCTGGCTCGTGCGTCAGCATCCAAGTCTCGTGGCTGTGCTTATGATTCCCTCAGAAATTCGACTGCGGATATACAGTACTAGCTTTCCCACCCCCGGTATTATGCTCGAGCGTCTGATTGTGTTTTAGTGCACTGACAGGATGGATACCGGACTACCTTGAAGTCAAGAGGTGGTGCCCTCTTTACTATCTCATCTCGTTTAAATTGTTCACGTATACAGCCCTTCGTTCCAACGAGAACAAACATGGTCGCGGCTTAGCCGCGGTTTCAATAGTGGTGGGTATATTGCATCTGCATCTACCTCATGACCCTAGTGATGTCCCTGTAGGGAGTGTATCTTGACTATCGGGACCGATAGTCGACCTATCGCCAATCGGGGGCGCGTGAGGTTCCTTCCCACTCATAGTTACGCCGTGATAGGTATATTTCTGCGCCCTGTCCGTTGATAGCACCTAACAACAACACTAAAAGACGTTAAGGAGACGGAGGATGGATCACGGTGGCTGACTGTCCTAGATTCACGGCTGCCGAGAGCTGATAGGACCGAAGTCGAGGCTCTCCTTGATGATCTGTCTCTTGATGATCACGGCGACGATCAAAGGCGTAGGCACGGTCTGATTCTTTCACATGACCACGCTCATTTTCATTCAGGGGTCATTGATATAGCCTGGGACGACGTCTGCAATTTGTTTGGGACCGTATGCGTTAGCTGGAATCCGTCGATGTTCAAGAACCAGCTGCTTTATCACGGGTAAGTGCCTGTGTCCCATCGCAGCCGCCCTCATTCCCAACCCAATTTAACTTAGGGTTTGGAGAGCCGCCAATTCATTACCGGCAGGACGAGATGAATGTGCGTCGTCTGCTATCGAGGCACCCACGGCGTAGATTAATTTCTTGGCAGCTGTTCACCGCACGCTTAGGCTCCTGCTCGAGCGTGTCGAGGATGCACAGATACCACTCGAAGAAGTTTGGATACTTCTAACACGGCATCGAACAGATACTCGCCGGTCCTCCGAGTTTATTTCACTCCATGCAGAGTACGACGATGGACATCCCAACGCTAGGAAAGATTTGTCAGATATTGCGAAGACTCAAGGCATCTATACAGATAACCCTCATTTCTTGGTACGGACGTCACCTAGTGGCTCAATTTCTTACTCACGCAAAACTAGGTTCGGGTGACTGTACCCCCTTCCGATGGTTCAGGCACGATCTCTCTGAATCTCTCTTACGATGGCCTTTTCGATGGTATTGGCTTCTCTATAACAGCGTACTCGGGGTTCAGTATGCGTTGGGATAGGCCGCTTCGCACGCTCCTATTTGATCTCAGGATACCTGGTGCCCTGACTGCGAAGACGTCTGGTGGAAATTACACCTTACCTACGTACATGATAAATCCACAATACCGCCTACATGTACCCGCAACAACACAACATCCACCCTCGACAAAAACACGTGTTGAGGTATCCTTACATGTCCCGCGGGACGTGCCTATCAACGCGGCAGTTACTTGGGGCCGCGGCAAGCGTGTCTTTGAGTGGGTCACCCTCCTTGTTATGTGTGCTCTTTTTGTCTCATATTTTGAACGGGCAGCCTAGCACAGAACGACATCATAGCAACATCTGGCGCTTATACGTATGGGTTTGCTCGACTTTGCGCTGACCTTCCCCGTACGTGGGCGTAACCCTGCACGATCATCTGTACTGACGAGATGTCACAGCGGGCGATTTCACACTTGCCGTATCCGCCTTCTCACCCACGCACTTTGGCGAATTCTCGTTGTTTGTGTGTAGTTCTCGCCGAATCGAAGTCGATCCGATCCCACAGGAGGGCGCGGGAATGTTCGCCAAGACTATGCGCGGAGAATGGTACGTCTCGTTCACATGGTCTCCACCCACGGTGCTTGCCGTCCCCCGGCGGCGCAACTGATGGAGCTTCTGATCTGATTCATTCTTCAGGGCAAATAGTGCGTGCCCCCGGTATTCTCTCGAGTTGCCTGCCAGCGCGGATGTCAAGTGCGTTTTTCCCACAACCAACACGCTGTCTTCTGCCTTGTCACATTTTACTTACGGCGCTCCTGTCGACCCTGACGAACGCCGTCTGTGCGTCACATAGAATTCGCTTGCAGCCTCAGGCTCCTACGTTCGTGCGTGTCGAGTTGTTCTCGGTGACAGGGCAGACACCAGTGACCTCGTCCGGGGCATTTACCGACGCACGGTCAGGCGCTGTGACTGCCCAGGTCGCACTGCGGGCGGGACAGTATATTATAGAGCCTACTGTGGATGGCATACCGAGCGCGGACAGAACTTTCAGTCTAACGGTATATAGTTCGAGTGCAGGGATTTCCCTCACATCTCCGTCTCAGTAATAGAGCGAGCTCGTTTTGGACTTCTTTAAGTTACCTGCATGTTTGGATATCCCAAACGGTCCGTGCACGGGTGTATATGGATAGACGTATTACTATACTAACATGGGCGCGTTCTAAAACAACTTTTCTCGCTGCGCATGGAACGAAACCAGCGTTGTGCAGGTGAAAAACGGGGTGGAGTTGAGGGTCGAACAACGTCATGCTGGCAACTCGAACTTCTGGCCCTGGAGAACCCTGCAAATGTACATGGGGGGATGTGAGGACACATAATGCGAGACATCCGGGTTAGCAGAACAAGAGGCAAAGGTTTAGCACGGGCCACGTACCTGGTGAAGTATACATAAAAGAAGTCGAGATATAATCCTGTCTGTACGAGTCCAGCAGTGATCGAGATTGGGTCGAGGACGTCCTCCGCATAGTATCTACAGTTCCCCCGCAAGCGCTCATGAGCGATTTGAAACCTCACGCGTCTAACGCGTAGACGAGGGGACAGACAATTACGCACCGGTATATCCAGTTGGGAATGTACAGTCCACGATATGCGCCCAATGCGGCGAGGTAGTGCGTCGTGATGGTTTCTGCTTCACCGGTGCGCTGGAGGATGAAGAGTTGGGGGAGGATGGCGACGGCTTCGAGGAAGATGGAGAACGACCAGAAGATCTCCGTGATGGAGTAGGAGTAATTGAAGAGGACTCCGAGTACGAACGCGGGGCCGAGGAGGTACTCGACACGGAAGGTGTCGATGGACGGGTCGTTCGTCGGCCTGGGACCGATGCGGAAAAGGCAATGAGCGTGTCAAGAGTCGTTCAGCTGAACGCGGGTAAGGGAAGCAGTGGCGAGTGGCAACGTACCGGTAGCGAACTTTCATGAGATATAGGATATAGACGCTGCTACCAATGAAGAAG
This sequence comes from Russula brevipes, assembly GCA_022496215.1. Lineage (NCBI taxonomy): Eukaryota > Fungi > Basidiomycota > Agaricomycetes > Russulales > Russulaceae > Russula > Russula brevipes. The sequence goes on from WTXF01000026.1 coordinate 295,565, forward strand.
ATCTTCATGACGAAATTGTAGAGGGAGACCCATTTTTGGACCAAGTCGAGGTAACGCGACACGAAAACGGTGACATAGAGGGCCTGTGTCTTGAAGGAGATGCCTAGGAGGAGGGCACTTGAGCACGCGTGTATGTGCGAGTCAGATAGGGAACTGGTAGAGACCTCTGCAGGAGCGAGACGTTTGTATTTTGTGGAGGAGGACGATGATGGAGGCGAGGTGAGAGAGGTCGCCTTGGCGAAAGGGGAGGGAATTAGCACGCTCAGCTCAGCGACAGACACGATGGGGGGCTCACCCAACAGTCTGAAAAGGTTCATTAGGCGAAACTGACGAGATTCGGACACGAAGGGATTTATGCCAAGGCGGTGACCGAGCCTCGTCTCGTCGTGTCGCGCTCAGTCGTCACACGTGTCTGTTGATCTCTGTTTGGTCCTCGTCCGTCCACAGGTCCACAGCTCACCGTCCCCGGTTCCGGTCCTGGGACCGCTCACTCAGTGAATATATAAATAGGATGAAAAAAAAGAAAAGAGAAATAGGTGCATGAGCCCCCGACGGTTGGGCTCGATCGCAGACCGCTTGGATTCCGAGTCGTGTGCTCTCCTCAATGCTTGCAGCCATCTCTTGATTCATGCTCATGCACTGCGTGTATCGCTATTCTAATATCTCGTCTGACCGACTTGCGGCCACTGGTCTACAAGTACCAAAACTTGTTTCTTGCCACGGAACGCCGTTCTTCGCGTATCGTCGTCCAAGTCGCCTTGCCATCCTATTCCTCCCTGCGTCATCATTGCATCATTGATCCGAGGACTCGCATTGACTTCCGCGGCACGCCAATCGGTTGGAGTTGAGGTCGCGACCACGCACAGGACAGCACATATACCGCATAGTCCGACGTGGGCGTTCGGGCATCACTTTGCTTTATAAGATCATCGTGATCACGGATACAACACTTTATCAATTTATTTATCGCGATCATTCGCAGAATAGTTCCAAGCAGTAGTTGATGCGTGCATGTAGCCCTGCTTCTGCGTCTACAACCTACTTCATCATGGCGTCTGTAATCCAAATCTGTCTACTATAATATAAAGACGTACATCTTTTGTGTACATAGTCTGGAGCCCGAGATGCCTGATATAAATCGTGCTGCTCATCGTGCTTCTCATTGGACAATCTTGCCATCGTGAATATGAATATGTCTATATGTTAAATTGGAGCCTTGACAAATCACACGATCGCAACACTTGCCGTCGTTCAATTGACTGGACTATTGTTGAATTGTTCCCATCGTTGGGCACATTGGTCTCCCTTCTGCCATCTTATTTAAGCCTGCTTCCGCAAACCCCGTGCATCCCACCCAATCCTCTATCTAGATGAGATGACACTTCCCTCAACATCCCCAAAATTTGACGGGCTTTCGGCGACAATGTAATTCTAGACTTATTTATTCCTCTCTTTCGCAACCCCCCTTTACTGATGGAACCTCCCCAGCGACTCACAAACCCCGCGCCCCCCACCATGGGAGCTAAAGGCCAAGCTTTATCTCTTCACTACGCTGCTCAGTCCAGGAAACCGGGAGGACCCTGTCCTTCAGGGCCTCCCACCTGGCTCGTACAACCCCTCGGAAAACGTGCATCCCTCTGCCCTTGCGCCTATCAATGGCGCACCGCAATGGAAGGGCGGTTTGACGAGCGTCGTCCTCGTCCGTTATGAGGACTCGCCAGTCGGGCCGTACGACGAGCTCATCATGGTCGCGGATGGATTTTCCAACCCGTACCAGAAGGGCGCCTCGGGGCGCATCACGAACATCTACGTGAGCACCCGGGAGAGCGTCTGGAACGGGCGCACCAACTGGAGTATGAGTTTTCACGCCTTTTTTCGCCGTTCGTATCGGCTGACGCCCGCCAGATATCCCGAAACACCTCGCGTCCTTCGAATTTGTCGGGACGGGTCCTAAGACTTCCACGTTCAAGGCATTCCTACCGGGGGAAGAGAACCCGTTTTTCGCCGCCTCCATCACGGATTCGTACATCCCGGCCGTTCCCATCCCGTCCTTCCTTCTCAACCCGTTTATGCGCATCGTGCAGCCACCTCTCCTTGCAGGAGAACCCGAAGACCTTCAGGTCGGGACCGATGACGAGTGGATCTCCATTACTCCCGCCTATCGTGGCCGATGGCGTGCTGCATATATTCAGCCAGTCGAGGCTGGTCGAGAAGAATACGGTGACGGGCTGTCTTTCCCTCGGATCAAACCTTTTTGGATCGGATTGAAGTTTACGGGAACCGTTGACTTTCCCGACGGGGTAAAGGTCAGCGAGACGGCACCGTGAGGCGACTATTTGTGGCGGCAAGTCGTGGGACTGATGATAGCATGTGCGCTGTACTGTACATTTAATCTCAGCCTTGAGCGTGAAATTTTTGAAAAAGGTGTCATCCATTTTGGATCTCGCTATAGAGTAGCGTTACGGAAAGTTACCCATTGTACCTATAGACATTTCCCAGGCTGGTTTGGGTGGGACCGACGGTGTGATACCACGTACTGTACGGGAAATGGTGCCTGTGGAACGAACTACAGTAAGCCAAGACTGCTTGTCCCGGCGTCACGGCATCGCCGCATGTAATCTGGCTCAAGTTGAGCTGCCATCCCTACGCCATTCTTGGAATATGGAAGACCAGTTGATTTATCCATTTTCCACCGATTCAGAGGATGAGAACAATCAACACGAGCTCGCAATCAACGAGCACTACGCAAAGGCTTTTCAATATCGTAAAGAGCGCGAGGAGCTCACGAAGCGTGCGCAACCGCCATCCCGTTTTTGCGTTGCACCGCATCTCGCTGACTGGCCGTTTTTGTTCTCGTATCGCGTGCAGTCAAAGAAAAGTACGGCTCGGATGCGGATACAGATGATGCGAGCTCGGGCGGCTCTGATTCCGAGTCGGATGAGAGCGAAGACGAGGATGGCGAAGAGCTCACTCCCGCTCTCGATGCCGCCATCCTACGCACGCTCGCACGTATCAAAGCGCGAGATCCGGTCATCTACGACGCCGGCCGCCACGTATTCGACGGTACGATTTCTCTGTCTCTGTCTGTCTCTCTTTTCTTCTCCTGTTTCCTTCCCTTTCCCTTTCCCTTCCCTTTCCATCACCCCATTCTTTTTGGTTCTCATGTTCCGATATTTTATTTGACAGAGGAACACGGCAAGTCTGGCGCTCTGCCCGCGCCGACCCGCGCAAAGAAAGCCAAGGCGCCGAAGCCCGTGACGCTCCCGGAGCATCGCCTCGCCGCCGCTCTCGACATCGCGGCCTCCCGTTCTGCCTCGCCGGAGGCCTCGTCTCCACCGCCGCCGACGCACGTCGCGGAGCAGGCGGCGCTGCGCGCTGAGACGGTTGCCGCGTTCCACTCCAGCGCGGGCGCGGGAGATGCGGAGCAGGACGAGGAAGGAGGGCTCTTCACTTTGCGTGAGAAGACGAGGGACGAGGTCGAGCGGGAGGAGGCGGAGTACCGCGCGTATCTCGAACGTGAGGCGGGCCCGCTCGAAAAGATCCTGGACCTCGGCGAGAGAGTAAGGTCGAGGATGAGATGCGTCCGCAGGACGTTGGGGATGCGCACGCGCATCCTGCCGAAGCGGACGCAAGGAAGAAGAAGGGGAAGAAGGTAGAGGAAGAGAGGAAGGAGACAGATCAAGAGTTTTTGATAAAGTGCGTGTTTGCTCCCTGTTTCACACAGTTATCTGACAGAATGGACTCGATTCTCTGGTTTTCGTACAGTTACATATTGCATCGTGGCTGGATCGACCGCTCTGCGCGGCGCGTACCTACCTACAAGGAGATCACGGTGGGAGCTTCGTCCTCCAAAGACCCAGATCCCCCAGCGACACGCTCTGGTGCCGATGTGGACGCCGAGGCCAACGGCGTTCTCCTCGAGGACGACGACGAGTTTGAAGAGGTCGCCGAGCACTTCGAAAGCTCGTACAATTCCGGTTCGAAGAGCCCGAGGCGTCGCACATCTCGTCCTTCCCTCGTGCCGTGGAGAGCGTGCGCCGTCCAACAGAGCACGCGGAGCGCCGACGTGCGACGCGCGAGCGGCGGCGTGAGCGCAAGGAAGCGGAAAAGGCCCATCGGCGCGAAGAAGTGAGGCGTCTGAAGGGGCTCAAGACGCGAGAGGTGGAAGCGAAGCTCGAGCGCATTGGCAAAGAGGGAGGATGGGCACACGGCCAAGGTGTGTGTCGCATACCCTTCCCACGGCCTCTCGGTGCCTGAGATGACCGCGGTGCAGCGTTACAGGAACTAGACATAGACGGAGACTGGGACGCGGAGGCGCATGACCGGCAGATGGCAGCCGTGCTTGCCGAAACTGATGGTGCGGGGGACGACGAGAAGCCGACGTGGGACGATGATATCGACGTCGGTGATATCATCCCGCCAAGCGTGGACGACGCATCGCTTGCATCGGCCACAAAGGAGCGCAAAAAGGCGAAGAAAAAAGAGAAAAAGAAGAGAAAGAGGGAGGACGATCAGAGTGCGGTGGGTGTCGATGAGATGGATGCAGACGCAATAGATGAGGACGAGGAGAGGTGGGACGACCTGGAATGGGATGGCACAGAGGAGATGCGCAAGCGCGTGCTCGATCAGTACATGGAGGAGTTATATGGGCTCGAGTTCAACGATATGGTACGCCCTCCCTTCCCACATAGCCCGTTTTCCTCACGCTGCTCATGCTCACGCGCGCGATGCCCATGCACCCAGGTTGCAGGGATGCCCACGCGTTTTCGCTACACTCCAGTTGCAAAGACCACGTACGCGCTGACTTCCTCAGAGATCCTGCTCGCAGACGACAAGGACCTGAACGAGTACGTCGGCTTGAAGAAGCTCGCACCGTATCGCAAGCAGAGCGAAGCATGGGATGCGAAGCGTACCGAGCGTTTACGCGAATTTAAGCACAAAGTCTCTGCGCGATTGGGAGACGCAGGTGCCGATATCATTGCAACGGAGCATACGATGGACGGCGAGCGCAAGGCAAAGAAGAGGAAAGGAAAGAAAGAACGCATGCGCGAAAAGGCTGTGCGAGCCCCGGAGGAGGCTGAAATGGCTGTGGAGGTAGTAGGGATGAAGGCTACAGATCCTCCGGGACAAAGTAACAAGAACGCCGAATGGCGGAGCGACGATGACGAAGAAGATGAAGTGAGCGAGCCGGTGAAGAAGAAACGGAGGCGACAGAAAAGGGCAGGAAAGCCACAAACGGTAGAATAACAACAAAGTGAGTGTTATGTATGGGCAAGAAGTCGTGCTCTTTATTCCGGAGGTATGAACGGTCTGATATATTTATCGATGTAGGACTGAGGGATGCCTTTCTGGAGGCCGTGCTGGAGCCCCATGTTTATGCGATGGATATACTCAGTCTTTGGGACATCGCGGCTGGTACGGTGGAAGTCTATGTATACCAGTGCATCTATGGTTTTCTCCGTAGCCGTGTCTGCGCTGCCGTAAGACGTGGTAAGCTGGACTGGGATAGTCCTCTTCTCGTACACATCGGGAGCTCCTTCGCACTTGTCCAGGGATGCCTCATCCTTAGAATTGAGCTTGTATATGAAACCATACACAAAGTCTCCGGGGGAAGGAACGACATTTGCGTAGCCTCTTTGATTGATGATCCAACACCTATGGGATCGATGAGTCACTGTGGGGGTACATAGATATCCTATCTCACCAGTCGTGCAATACTGCGATCCCGATGTATTTGTTCTCTGGGCAGCGTCTGTTCATCTGGTCTATCCAGAGGTTACTTCCGTAACCGAAATACAGCGTCGGTGCGGTTGCGCGTGTCTGGGAGTCATCGTCGTCGGGCATAGCAGAGCGTGTCGCGGAGACCCGGGCCGTCGGCAGAAATGGGTGGTACGATCACGTGCCACGGAGCACACTATTGTTTCGGACGACCGCCAGAGTCATCGAAAGACAATGGCGGCGACAATGGCGAAGAAACACACGCCCTCTTTGCCGTTGTATTGTCTCCGTGGACCATCGGAAACACTGCGTGGCACATGAAATCGCCTACCTCTCTCCTTCTCTTCTTACGCCCACTGTCTTTCCTTAGCCCTCATTTTCCTCCTCCATATGCCCACGCATACGAAGTTTTCACATGAGTAGAACTTATCAGCAGCCACTTACACCCTCCTCGCAAGCCTCCTCGACGCCCTCGTCCAAGCTCAAAGAGCACCTGGCGGTTGCGGTGCCTCCAGCGTACCCGCCTGTCGAGCGATCCCGCTTCTCTCCAGACTCTCCTACAGAGCGCGCATTCTCTTTCGGCGGATCCACCCTTCGCATGTTCTCTCCGCGCTCACGGCCTCTCGATCTCGAGAAGGGCCCTGCAGGCCTTCCGGCCTCGCAGAGCCCACGACCCAGCATCAGAGACCGCATTGCACCTCTCTTCCAGGCTCTCCGAGTGAGCCGGAGAGATGACCCTTCCGTCCAGCGCGATGCGCCCGTCGTAGCACCGCTGTCGTCTAAATTGCCAGACTCGCAGCCGCTTGACGTACGTAAACCGGAGGGCCCGTGCACCTGTCACGTACATCATCCGCCGACGAGCACGCAAAAGTGGTACAATCGAGCGGTCTTGTTTGCGTTCATCGTCTTTCTGCTCTACCTGTTCATCAACGTGGTCTTCCTCAACATCCGCATATTTACTCTGTCGCGCGTAGCGACCCGGTCGTCGTCCGTCACCCCGTCTGCGAGCGCACCGATGATGAACACGGTCGCGCTTTCGGCCGACACTCAGCAGTGCATAAAGGAGTACACGCTCAACGCGCCCAGCGATCCAACGGGGTACTCGTGCGACACATGCCTCCCGCTCGTTAATGCAGTGCCATCAAATGCCACCGACGTTTACCCCGTCGCACGGGACGCGTCACAATTCTGTGGCCTGAGGTCGATATGGGAAGATGCGGGCGAACAGGGCCGGGCTGGACTTGAGGCTGGAGGGTGGGTCAAGGACATCAAGTTCTGTACTTGGAATGGCGTGCGATGCAACGGCGCCGGTCGTGTCTCATCGTTGTGAGTCTCATGGTCATATTCTCTCTTACGCCCCCTGTTCAGCGGTAAATTTCTTTTTCCTTGTATTTAGACAGCTGACCTTCCCCGCCGTTCCTGCGTCCCTCCCCGAACAAATTACGAATCTGACATGGCTCGAGTCCCTCGAAATTGTTGGCAATGGAAACTCTCCGGGTATGACTTTGCGTGATCTCGTGTTGAAGTGGTGGGGTACTTACTTGGCCAATTTTTGTAGCTGGCTCGTTCCCGAAAGACTTCGGTGTCTTGACTGCACTCACGACATTACATCTCGAAAACACGGCGCTGGGCGCCCTCCCAGATACCCTGCAAGCCCTTACGTCTCTGACTCTGATCCGTAATGCGCAGCTTGGGTCATCGTTACCCCCAAGTATCGGGGGTAGCGCACTCCGCTCATTGTACGCCGCCGAACTATGTTGTCATCATACGTTTTTCGTGACTGACCGTTTTGTTCATGTAGGATCGTAAACAACGAGCCACTGACACTTAGTTCAGCGCAGAGCGCGGCGCTGTGCAGTAGGCCGTTACAGAACTGTGATCTTCGGGGTACGGGCATCCAGGCATGCGGTGCATGCTCGGTTCGCTGAATGACCCCCCTTTGATCTGTATGATTAACTTCTATGACCTTACGCACAGGCATGTCCCAGTGACGCTCCTCTCATTGTTCTTATTTCCCTACTACACTACCAGACATTCGAACATACCTTGTTCATAGGGTATGACGCCCAGCACCTGTAGGACCTTTGTGTATATAATTCTGTAGCATACTGTAATAACGTAGTTGGGAATTTGCACGCGAACACGACTTGCCACCACCCACCATGCCGAAGACATCAGAGGCATCAGCGCGTGCCCACATTCGCCGCGAGTCGCTCGACATCTACAATCGCCTGCATTCCATCGATGCCGACATCGCCTTTGTCGACCAAGTCCGCGCGGCATATCCTACACTTCCGCTAATACGTGCAGCTCGCCCGTTTGGCTCTATCCGTTCTTCCCATCTAATAAGTTCCATAAACAGCAAACCTCCGCTGCGGAGCCTGGTACACAGATCCTACCATCGTACATGAATCTCCCTTCCTTATCTATGACGCTTCGAGCGTAAGCGATGATGATGCCCCCCCATTATGCAGGCGCATCCCACAGCGCACGCGTACTTCAAGAGCACCGACGGCCATCACGGCAACTGGGCTTTCAACCTCCGTCGCCCGAACATACATCTGCTGCCCGTCGCTGCAGCCCACGACGGGTACGTTGCCGCCCGCCATCTCGAAAAAAATAATTATTGACGTCCGTCTTTGCCACAAACAAGACTCATTCTCGTAGACTCGACGCGCGCGGGCAAGCGACTCCCCGATGCGCTCTCCAAGACCGTCCCGATCTGGTGCGCGGTCATAAACCGTGCCGTGCACTTGCGCAGTGGCGGCGTAGGACAACACGCAGCCGCAGCCGCAGCCGCGGACACAGACACAGACGAGGAAGCCGAGGGAGATCCGTGGAAGAAGAATGCCGTGGCGGATCTGTGCACCCCACCCGGGGCAGTCGGCGCACATGAGCACGCCCAAATCGCCGCGCGGCTCGAGAGTTGGGCCGTCGCCCTCGCAGTGCGTACACACGCCACCGCTCCCTCCTCCTCCTCCTCCTCCTCCTCCTCCTCCTCCTCCTCCTCCCACCCGCCCACGACCGTGAGCGAGCTGCTGACTTGACCCTGTCTTTCCCCACGCAACCCCAACTCCTCGTGCACGACAGGACTCGTCTTATGCCCTCCCGGAACTGGCCAGGCCATTGCGCCCGCTCTGGATCACGCCCGCGTCGGCGCGCTTCCCGCACGTCGCGCCCGATGCGCCGTTCGTGCCCGTCATATGCGTGAGCGCGTCGCGCGCGGTCGACGAGGGGACCGAGCGCCGCACGGGCGGATTCTCGTACGTACAAGGGTCGGGAGACGACCATGAATTATGGGGTCAGGTACGCTATCGCTATCTCTACTGCGCCTTTCCTCGCCTCGATTTTATTCTATCGGGCTTGCCGTTTGGGGCGAAGAAGGAAGGTATTTTATTTGGAAACTGACTCAACCCCCGCGTTGCCCATGTTTGTAGGGCCTGACGCCACAGCTCTTTTGGCGGCACCGCGCGGAATTGTTGGCGCGCTCCCGCGAAGAGGTCGAGGCGGTGGTCGCAAGGCTGGTGGTAGCAGCTGCGCCAGACACGGAGCAGTGTGCTGAGAGACTTGAGGGAGCGTGGAGCGCACCCCCGACGCCCGTGCTGAAGGTCGGTGGCCGCGTGCTGTTCTGCACACTGGGGGACCTGCCACGAGGCCTCCCGGTCAGCAGCAGAATACCCGGCCCATGCGAGCGCGAGCAAGACGACGACGACGACGACGAGGGTGAAATTTCGTTCATCGTCGTGGGCACGTCGGACGCTGCAACAAATGCCGCCGCCGACGAACCCGTCGTCCCGACAGAAGCACGCCCCGCCGATAGAGAATCTCAGCCGGGCGCGGCGCGAGTGCTCCGCCTGCGCGTCTCCGCGGCGGCGGGAAGGCGCGGACGGCACGCGTTCGTGCACGAGGTCCTCCCGCGCGCCGTCGAGTTCGCGAGCTTGCATCTCGGACTCGGGCGGCGGATCTGCGTCGCGGGAGGAGACGAGGGCATCGGGGTGCTGCTGGTGCTGCTGCAATTGTTCTTCGATGACGGAGGCGGCCGGCGCGTTGATGATATTGGCACGCCCCCTGCTGGTGCTGGTGATGGCGGCACCGCGGCGGCGGCGGGGAAAAGTTCGGTGCGCACGCGGCTGGAATGGATCATTGCGAGCCGGCCGGAGGTGAATCCCACGCGGGCCGTTTTGAAGAGGGTGAACGATTTTCTGCTTTCGCCGCGCTTGCACTGCGAGGACGGGGTAGCGTAGAAACATTGGTTCCGTCCGTCAATGCAATTCAATACAATTCAACCTGCGTATCTTTGCTAATGGAGTCCCCTTTCTAAAATAGAACGGCACATAAAAAGCTGTTTGCTACCTGTAGGTTTTTTAGGTGTGAAAACGACGAGTCCTTCCACCAGAATCTAGGTACAGGGGGAATGACGTGGTGGCTAGACGTGTTAGCACGACGGCGTAGCACATCTGCGGCAATGTAAATATTTCCTATTTACATCATCGTAGATGTGCTAGACGTCACTGTAGTTTGGCTCAAGTCCACGAGTTTCCTCCCTGTGGAGGACAATGTCCAGGTTGGAATGTCGCCTAACAGTGAACACGTTGTTCGTCACGAGGTTGAGGTCACGACACCGGCAGGGCCCCAACACGTGATGGACGCGTTGCGTATTCGAATTCGCGTCCAAAGGCCACCAAACGAGTAGAACCCTGATGAAAAACGGGTTCTGCTCGTCATTCACTGCATGACCGACTCTCATATGCCGGACCGTGACAAAACAAAAGCCACAGACAGCCTCGTTTCAAAGTCCAAGCCTCTTCTTGACAAATAGAAGCGATGGATTCGTGGCATTCTACTGATCTCGTCTCGGTCTGCTTTCGTAGACGTGTCGTGGTGAACAACCTCAGAGAGCCTTCAGAAAGTTGTGGACTCGGATAGGTCCTTCATATTACGGGCGCAAATGGTATGGTCCAGGGAAGAGTGGACAGAGACGAGTGAGCGCGGGATGGGTGATCGAGGGGCATTTCCATCAATTATCGATTACTAGGATCGGTTAGGTATACGCTCAAAATCGCTTGCTATCAGACCATATCAGACCACCTCCGCCTCCCCCATAGTGGTTACCAGAGAAATATCTGCGACCGTACATTTTCCAGCCATACCAAGCCCCGACAAGTACTGCGCCAAATATCAGGAAGCGCACGAAGGACGAGAACCAACCTGCACCGGAATGTATGACTTGAAGCTTGTCCCGTGGTGCTTCGGCAGCGGAGAGAACAGCAGAAAATACCGAGACGGAGACGATGCTATCGGAAAGGTTGCAGTCGTGTCAGATAACTTGGAGGACGAAGGGATCTAGACTAAGATGATGACGTACTCGTGTGCATCGCTAACATCGCCTGTCATGGCAGTAAGGCCGATGTAAGGGTTCATGGGGAGAGAAATGTCCTTCAAGGTGAAGCAGTCGTTCCATTGTTCCCCTACCAAAGTCAAGACCTAGCACCAAATCAAATAATCGCAGAATACGCACAGCCTCTCGACTGGATCTTCACCTGGAACGACATGAATAAGGTTGAGGATTAACATCAAAAAGGTGCAGTTGACGTACATCCAGTACCGTGTCCTTGACATAGATGACCTTGAGTTTTGTCGCGACGTTGGAATGGCGAAACTCCTCCTATGCCCTATGGTTTGAACCTCAATGATGTTACAAGGAAAATAATCCCATACCGTACAATCTCCGATCATAGTTTGCATGCCGTCCTTGCCAACGTCGTAACTTGTCTGCCCGTCGCCTTGCATGGCAACGACGCGGGGAAAATGGAGGTCGGAATCCAAGTCATTCTTGTAGCTGTGGCACCATATAGAGTGAGTTCCGACTCGAAAAACACGGGAATGTCAAGTGCGCACGTATCAAGGAAGATCCCGAGTCCGGTGAAATGATCTAAAGGTTGCATTCATGGCTTGGGGTGAGGAGAGGGTAAACGCTGTCACTCACCCTTGCTACCAAATACAGGCCCTGGCTGCGCACGCTCGGTTGTAATCCATAAAGCAATACCGTCTCCAAAGAGGTGTGACGTGCTGCCGGATATCTGTAGACAACATGAAAAAAGACAAACACTAAAGAATAAAGAAAAAGCTACCCACTTTGAATTCGACCTCGATGATGAAATTGGTGGAGGTGAGAGGTAGACGGCTCCAGAGCCATCCCTGTGAAAACGCGGCCCGAAATCAGCAAATGCCACGTACAGGTAGAGATATGTACCATCTGCGATTGGACGTTACGCGTCAGCCGAATGTATTTGTTGGAGTTCTGTCAGAGACGGGCGAGAGTCAGAGCCGTCCGGAGAGGAAGCCAGGATTAGCGACGCACCACGTATGTATCGGCGCCGAAGTCATACCATCTGCGAGCAATGGTCAAGTGACGTGACGCGTACGGCAGCCGGATCTGAAACGCACCGATTTTGAAGGTCTTGGTCAATGTACGGCGCAAATAAGGAATGTGTTCGCAGTTGAACCGTCTGAAAAGTGGGAAATGCAAATACGTTCAGCATTCCACTTTGCGCCATGCATGTCTACGCACCCGCTCAATGGTCCGGTTCGCAATACGGGTCCCGTCATAGTCTACTGCCAACACGGATGATGAACATAATGCCAGCACCGATAACAGCAGGTGGCCCAGGATCATGTCGGTCAGTCTCGGCTTGCTACGAGTAAGGTGTGTCGGCGGCGCGAGTTGGGGATCGAGGCTCTGCCCCGAGAAGTGAAGTGGTGAAGGAAGAACGCTTACGTGATGCGCTAACCTCGTGGTGAGGCAATGGCAATAAAATAAGAAATTAAATAAATATTCATGCCATAGATTTTACGCCAACAACTATGGTACATGAACAAGTCGCAGTTGCTCTCTCAACAGCTCTTCGACCGTGCGCGTAGATGAGTCGCGAATGTCGGCCCAGCCTCCGGCCGCAGGCTTTCCCGCTCAATCCTAATCACTCGCTGTTGCTTTAATTGCGACTCCTCGTCCGGGAGCGCGTCTACGTCGATCACATCAACCTCTTGGCTGTTTCCGAAAGGCTTCAATGCCGGTGAAACCGGTGACGGCAGTTGACCTGATCCTATACTCCGCTGCGATAAAGTACGTCTGCGCAGATGCGGTCTCTCTTCTGCCTGAGCCTTGACCCGCTTGACAACGTTACTCCGCGCACGCCCCAGGTCAGACATAGCTGGCACAGTCGTGAGGCGATTTTCTATGACGAGGTGTTCCATCTCGCGTGTGAGCAGTTCCATCGTGTGTTCGTCTGGGTCTCCGGCGCGTTTCGAGCCGAGCGGTTTCACGGAGAGCATTTGTGTCTCAACCATAGTGTGTACTATGAGGGACATGTTAGGGTAACCAACACGGAAAGGCAGAGGGATTATGAACGGCTTACACTCTCGGTCAACGTTCATAACCTTTTCCAGGATTGCAACCGCACTTTGCGCAACGAACAAGCTAGATGCCTCGGATGAGGCATCAGGAAAGAGGACGGGAGATACACGCGACACGGCAATACTGAAGAACATGAAGAGCTGAAAGTAGCGCACAGTCAAAACATGGACTGAACGTTATGGAACTAACGAAGTGGCATACCTGGTGGAGGAGACGGATGTGTTGGAAAGCAAGACGCGTAGGGAAAAATACAGAAAGTATCGAATATCCTGATATTCAGGTGACGATGGAGAGGGGGTGAAGAGTAGGAGAGTTCCGATGCAAAATGGCCAAAGAATAGTGTATAGCGCCACTGGGAGAAAATGTTAGTACTTGGTCGATAACTCTCAACACGGAGAGCTTACAAAGGCGACGCTGCTGCTCCTTCCAATCGCGGAAAAGAATATGAGAGCAAGGCCGGATACGATATGGAAACCAAGGGACTGGACGAGGCCACGTGCGAGGAAAGTCACGTTGGGTGACACATTCCTTACAGTCCAAGATCTCCGCACCGAACCTATACAAATGTCTAGAAAACCCCACCGGACATCGTCATTTGACTCACCGATCATACGCCCCAGCGTTTGTTGGGTTCCATCAGGGCTTCATAACCCTCGCGCACGGCCACAAACAAATCACTGCCTTCAGGGCCTACACGGTCTGGTGATACTTCCGTGCAAATGCGCGGAATGCTACCTTGATTTGGCCTCCATCAGAGGTAGGAGAAATGCCAAGTAGCTCGTAAAAGTTGGGTGGTGTGGAGAGCGACGCTTCAAAGAAGTTGTATGCGAGGTATGACAGCACGACAAAGGCGAAGGTGAGGCGATAGTGTAAGGGCGTGATGGGCGTGCGGAGGTAGGGCCTTGCCCAGCGCAACAATGTGCTAGTAATGAAATCGGGAACGTAGGACCAGCCGAGAAGGCTAAATATTGCTTTCGTTGTGGGAGAGGGCATCGTTCATGGAATCTTCACATCAAAATAGTCAGCATGGTTAATGTAAAACCGAACAAGAGACAGGATGGGCTCAGATTGGGTAAGTACCCCGACGTGATCTCCTTTCCCACTTGCCAAATCTCCAATGCCCGTCCACATGGCATAGAAAAACCTCGTGCCTTTGCTTGTCCGCGCGAAACCACGCATCGCTTGCATGAAGTTGGAGCAAGGACGCTATAAAACGCGCGGCCGTATTCTCATATGGAAACGAATAATGGGTGCTTCCGTCCAGCTGAATAACCACGTCTGCGGCCACCAGTGCGACGTCAAGGGTCAAGATAAAGTGCATCGCACCGGCTCGGCTAGAAGCATTCGGAACGTTCTGCGCAAAGCACAGCCCAGATCCTTGCTATAGGCTTAGCCTTTGCTTACGGCCCGGTGATATCTAGGAGCGCAAGCCTATGCATAAGCCCGGCGTGTAGTGCCAAATCAATGTTTGTCCGGCCTTACGATGTGTCACGGAGAACTCGGATGACACATTGAGTATCGAACATGTACGGGGGACTCGAGGTTTTTCAGGCGGAGCGGACACGAAGGTAGGCAGTAGGATCGACCCTTTTACTAGGGCATCGTGGCAAGGAGCCCAGGTAGAAAGAACACTCACATTCACGACTTTGATCTAATCCGGGTTCAGCAACTTGGGGTCTTGTGCAGTCTCAACGTCGGTATGGGGGGCGAGGCAATGCAAAGGGTTGAATGATCCAAAGGAGGCCTGAAGCTGAAGGAAAGTCATTCTTTAGCTGACCGGCAAGAGAACAAGACGCTATAAAAGGGCTGACATAGGTGGAAAAATCTCACAAAAATACAGCTCTATGAAATATGTGCGTTGCTTGGGTTTACAGATAAGAGGAAGGAAACCGCATGAGAGAGTGCATGAGAGTTGCTGGTTGAACTGGTCTCGCTCGCTCGACGACGAACGACGTCTCCGCACAGCACGTCATGATGTTGATGTGGCGCTTGGTCATCAATCCACGCCACGGTCAGGTGACGTTTATATCCACAGGCTCTCCCAATCGACGACCTGTTGAGGGGCTCCTTGAACCGCTACCACGAGCAGGTGCGGAAATTCCCACGATAAAGTGGGCAAGGAAATAGACGATACACCATCACCCCCCAGCACCTGTAAACCTGTGTAATGTTGGGAGAGCCCCATAAACACACAGAATGACACAAACCTGTCCCCAATGTCGGGAGAGCCCCACTAACACAGAAAGGTACATGAAGTAGGATGGGACTTGAGGACGGGACTTGATGACGATGAGCACAAGATTGAACCTCACAACCCATGATTGCACCCCCTAAACGAACAGTAAAGACATCCTCCTATCCACCAACGACACCCCCATAGAATGAAAAAACCTCTATTGTCAACCTGAATGATGATGCGAGGATGCGTCGAGGATGCGTCGTCGATGCACCACACCTGCCCCCCCGAAAAAAAAAAAAAAAAAAAGAAAAGAAAACTAAACCAAACAACCGAGAAAGACCATAATTTAACCATTTATATTATAAACCCTTTCCCACCCTTACGAAAACTCGTGCCCCGGAACTGCTGGACTGCACCGGGAACGATAGCACGCAATACGAAGTAACCCTAATTATTCATATATATTACAGCAATTTCCAAAGTAATAGACCCCTGGTGACATGTCCTGTCATATGCGGGCTGTCAACTTTTGACAGCGGAGTTCATCGTTAAGTGACGATAAGATTATTGGTATTTCAGTTATCTGGCGTTATCATGCAAGATTTAGGGTTATCAAATAGTTATCTGCTGTGTCCCTGCGAACTTTGAGTTATCTCGTATAGTTATACTTTCTACTCCCGCCAACGACGTGCACATTCCCCTCTCCTCCCCCCAAACAAATGGTCCGCCATCACATATCTGATGAACTCAAGGAGTTGGCACTTTCTATGTTTCTCCAGGGTATCAGTGACTCAGAGATCCGTGCATACACTGGAATAAGTGAACGGTCACTCAAGCGTACGAAAGACGCATCGCGCTATTGGGGAGGTGTCAAACAGGCCTACCCGGAGGTGTTTGGGTCACGGGGTCCTCGGGTACGGGTGCGGTCCCTGGGAATCTCAACCCGGGCAATACCGTGACCCGTTCAACGGTGTCACGGGT
The DNA here is from genome assembly GCA_022496215.1 of Russula brevipes. Lineage (NCBI taxonomy): Eukaryota > Fungi > Basidiomycota > Agaricomycetes > Russulales > Russulaceae > Russula > Russula brevipes. The sequence continues at coordinate 311,857 of WTXF01000026.1, forward strand.
TTGGACGGGTTTTGCACGTTTGCACTCTGGCCCTCAACGTCCTCAACACACTGGTCGCCGCCCGCAAGAGCGCCACCGCCTGCCCCGACCGCGACACCGCCGACAGCCCACGCGCCCTGCGACGTCTCTGTCGCCATTCTTGGGCCCGCAGCCCATGGGATTCGGATTCCAGCCGTTTTCGGCCCCGCAGCGACGCTCCTCAAGACCCCAATACCCCGAGAAACGCAAAACTCAAGTCACT